>AP027105.1:26870089-27470089 GCA_028142955.1 Pinctada fucata | reverse complement strand
TGTTTCCGGCGTTCCAAGATAACTCGCTGTCCCCTTGAGAGTCTATAGTTCATTGGTCTGGATTCAACAGCTACAAATGAACGTATGGTGATATTAGAAGAAATCTTGGATCAATTTACCTGTTTACAGATAAACTTATTCATTATAATTCTTTACTATATTTACATTTAGAAAAAAAAATATATAAAAAGATTGCAATTGAGTAATGTTTGATCTAGACTCCAGCAAAGAATAACAAGTTATATTTCTCGGAATAATGACATGCTTGGAAAGATATGCTATTATGATTCGATAATACTTGATGCATACATATTACAGTTATTGATTTATCTAAAATATGATAATTGATATACCAAACCAGAATCTGCGTTGTTAAATATGAATTATATTGCTAATAAGTTATTTTCTGTAATTCTGTTCATTTCATTTCATTCCAGTGAAATAGATGCATTTTATCCTCTCATAAACACCCAAATTTCCCCTTTCCCCATTTGACCAGATTTTGGTTTGGCATGTTTTCAAGTATCTATTTACCTTTTGTGTCTCGTGACATTGAATATAACCATTTCTTCTCTCGTAAATTGTTTGCATACGATTGCGCAAAATGTTTTCGCGTGATTTCAAGCATGATTATTTCACTGAAATGAACCATTCTCAGCAAACATATAAAGTCAAGAAAATTCAATTTAAAAGCATTTAAGCATTATGAATTTTCATGCATGCAGCAGTGGCCTCCCCTATACCTACCTCCACTACCCGGTCTACCAGGGCGTCCTATATTAAAATCATTCTCTTTAATTATTTTTTATCTAATTTAGCACTAATTTGCTTTTGAAAATGTAACATTGAAAAGATAATAAAAATTCATTTTTGGGTTCAGTTTAACAAAAACGTTAACAAAAACGAAAAATTCTAACCTGTCAGGCCGCGCATTCCAGGCCTTCCTGCAAAATAGATTTGATGACTTTTGATTTTTGTGTCATCTTGGGTTTTTAACCACTATAAAGAATATGTCTTGTTCATGACGGTTTGAACATATTTAAACAAAAGGTTATGCTTGAAATTGAAAACCAATGGCAAACGCAATGCGCATTACTTCACACCCATACTTTGAAGGTATAAGTTTCAACTACATGTATTCATTTTAAACTAAGTAAAATAAACTTTATTCGTTCTTCTAATGTACACATTATACTTAGATATACATAGATATACATGTACGTATTATCACATACCTTTTGGACCAGGAGGGCCAGCCGGTCCAATATCACCCTGAAGACCAGGATCACCTGGAGGACCTTTTTCACCTGAATGAGTGTTCGAAATAAAGAACAATGTGAATACTGGTGAAGACTGACACTAAACAGACCATGAAACATACGAATAACACTCAACAATTTACTTAAATACTAAACATCATATAGAATTACATATATGAAGAAGTTATGAATTATTAAGATTTAATTTTATGGATACTTCTTAAAATGATCTTATCGCACAGAATCAGTTATATTGATATGTCCGAACAGCACAACTCATTTAGATATTACCTGGTGCACCCATTTTTCCTGGTCGTCCTTAAAAACAAGAAATTTATTACAATGATCAAAGCCATAGAAACGTATACATTTTAATTTCAATCAGGAATTGTTACTACATGTATCACTGTGGCGTATCACGAGTTGCACAAATGATATGTTCCACGGAAACCCCTTTGATTAAACCAAGTAAATACTGTCTAAATCTACTGTGTATGAATTTATTTTAGGTCTATCATACGGTCATTATTATTAATTATATGATGGCAATTTATTCTGGTCAAAAATAGACGTATATTTGGAGAACACTTAAACAGAAAAGTTTGTATCTGTCCGTGCACCATATCATAACATGTGGCGAGCATTGAAAATTTTCTGTTTAAGTGTTCTCCGACTACACGTCTATTCTTGAACAGAATAGATTACCATCATATCATTGATGATAATGGCCATATGAAAGGCCTAAAGTAAAATCATATAAAGAGGATTTAAACAGTATTTACTTGTTTAATCAAAGGGGATTCCCGTGGAACATATCATTTGTGTATCACGTGATACGCCACAGTGTCCATGATATAAACTGAATCGCATTCCGACAAAGGGAGCCGTCTCTTATTCCCCAAAACTTAGCTGAATTACACTTTTCAATTTAAGCAATGGTATTATTGGCAATATTATTGTATGAGGGCATAGCTGGATCTTTGTGTTGCACTTGGAATTTGTACAGGACAATTTCTGTTATTCTCTTTCCATTTTTCTCATTTACGATTCGATGTTATATGACATACTAAGAGAATGTATCCGAAAATGAATTATAGCAACTACATGTCCAGGAAAAAAAATAATATTACATTTTTGTTTTTGTTAAAAAAAAGGGGGGTATCTAATATCTGTTATTCTCTTTCCATTTTTTTCTCATTTATGATTCGATGTTATTTGACATACTAAGAGAATGTATACGAAAAGGAATTATGGCAACTACATGTCCAGGAAAAAATGATATTACATTTTTGTTTTTGTTTAAAAAGAAAAAAAGGGATATCTAATAAGACTCGATTGCAGTACCCAGAGCAAACCATCGATATAATCCTAAAGTGATAGAAAGTCAACACATACCTGTTAAACCTCGCATTCCTGGTCGACCTACAAAAAGGAAAGCAAAGCAATATAGTGACACTAATGTTTGATTAACTAGATTAATTCATTAAGGAAATATCTTAATTGTAAAATGTTTTATTAAGAAAATAATTCAATGACAAAGAAAGGTATTAACAACAATGAAATAAAGAAGATCCTGACGACAATCTCAACAGCACTCATAAAAGAGCACCAAATTGAGCTTCGACGGACCCCTAGCAAGACAGAAGTTGGACCAGGTACTCGGGAGGAATAAGCATCCTCTGTTTGGCTACCCACACTAGACGTCGATGTTCACGCACGAAAATGAAAACAATATCTACAAAACATGCACTATCTGAGGCTATGTCTAAATAGAACGTGCTATTGTAACCATATCAGGGAAAATATATTTAAAACACTTACTGTCAAAGCCCTCGTGGGGAATGTAAGCTTTTATGCACTCACTCAGTATAAGAAATGGATCATTTTATCAGAACGGGGAACAAGTACTGAATCAAAATAATTTCTAGAGGAGAAATATCTGTATAGAAATTGCGAATACATAAAGGCGAAAAGACACCAAGGAATAGAACATATTGTATTTCGAGCAACTCTTTGGTGGAAAAATAAAATATAAGTAATATAAAGTGATAAAAACACTTGACCTATTTACCTGTTTTACCAGCCGGTCCCGGTGGTCCTTGTGGTCCAACTTCACCAGCTGGACCTATAAAAATAGTTGTTATAGGAAAGACTGTCATTCGTTGTATTGCCAAAAAAAGTTTTTAAAACCATTTTAATTCATGATGATTCATTGATAACGTTGACTATTTGTGTTAAGTTAAAAGATGTAATTACCCTTTTATGAGATCTAAATTAAAAGTTTAATTTGTTGAACAGCATTTTATTAATCATTGATATACATGTAAGCTTTTATGCACTCATTCAGCATGTGAAATGGATCATTATATCACAACAAGGACCAAGTTCTCTAATCATTGTACATAAAAGCAAATTAAAAAAATATTCTTGTTTCAAGTTGTCAGTTTTCTTAATGAATATGCATAGAAGGTGTACTTACCAGGATTTCCAGCTGGACCAAGTTCACCGGGTGTGCCATCAGCTCCAGCGGCTCCTTATTTATAGATAAAATATTTGGAAAGACAAATTTTAAACAAAAATAGTCATTTCAATCAATACATTGATAAAGATTCTTTTTTAAAATATGATTTATTGTAGTTGTGTAACCGAAACGTGCATGTCTGGTCAATGTTGCAAATTCATCTGTTCTTAAATGATGCTATTGAATTTAGAGACGTTTAACATTATTTGCATATCATCACAGTAATTGGAAAAATATCCATTTATAGGGTTTCGAGCGTTTCTTATCATATTTTAATTGTAACAGAAAAAAGCAAACCTGAGTAAAGGAATATCAAACTAGTTATTATAAGGAAAAAATGAAGGGTTACTATTCTGCTGTCAGAAAGCACTTTTCTGAATAGAGACATCACAAATTGTGTGCACATCACACGCATGTTTTGGATAATAAATCCCCATTAGGGATACCAAAATTATTTGCTACCATCCCTTGTATCATTTCAAAATTTAAGATATTTTTTTTTTGTCAAAAGCAAAAGGCTTCAAATTATTTGTGAAGTTTATTCAGAGATTTAATGAAATGAATGTGACCAAATCCATTTGAAGGTCGATTACATTCTATACTTTAATAATCATTATAATTAAGAATAAGATGTCAGGTTTTCAATTAATGATGTAAAGATATGAATAAAGCCTGTGTTTGTGAAACACGAATGCCCACGGTGGCATCTTTGTTAGTATTAATTAACACCATTTTCTATTAAGTATGTAAAAGTTCAAGGTCATGGCCACTAGGTTAAAAATGTTTTGTATCAATGGAAAAAATATTGTGACAAGGAATAAACATGTGAAATATGAAAGCCCTATCACTTACCACACAAAGGTTATGACAAATGTTAAAGTTTTTGAAAAATAGATCAAAGATCAAGGTCCAGGTAAAAAATGGTGGTAATAGAAAGGTCTTGTCATAACAAATGCAAATGTGAAATATGAAAGCCCTGTCACTTACCATTGAAAAGTTATGCCCAATGTTAAAGTTTTTGAAAAATAGCTATTAGGTCAAAGGTCAAGGTCACGAGGTCAAAAATTTTGGTATTACTAGAAAGGTCTTGTCACAAGGAATACACTTGTGGAATATGAAAGGCCTATCACTTACCATTCAAATGTTATGCCCAATATTAAAATTTTTGAAAAGTAGGTCAAAGTTTAAGGTCAAGGTCACAGGTAAAAAATTTGGTATCAATGGAAAGACCTTGTCACAAGGAATGCAAATGTGAAATATGAAAGCCCTACCATCTACCATTCAAAAGTTATGCCCAATGTTAAAGTTTTTGAATAGTAGGTCAAAGGTCAAGGTCAAGGTCAAACATTTGGTATCAATAGAAAGACCTTGTCATAAGGAATGCGCATTTGAAATATGAAAGCCCTATCACTTATCATTTAAAAGTCATGTCCAATGTTAAAGTTTTTGAAAAGTAGGTCAAAGGTCAAGGTCAAGGTCACAAGGTCAAACATTTTGATATCAATAGAAAGACCTTGTCACAAGGAATACACATGTGAAATTTAAAAGCTCTATCACATTTCATTCAAAAGTTATGCCCAATGTTAAAGTTTTTCAGACAAACAGACAAACAAACGGACAGGCCAAAAACTATATGCCCCCGAATCTTTGATTACGGGGGCAAAAATGTTGCAAAAGAAAAGTATCTCTCTGACACCAGAGTTGGAGTGTTTAGTAAAAAAAACCACTTTAAACACTCAATGCGGATACGTGTGTTATCAGCTCAATAAGACAATAAGAAGGTAATAAGTAGGTAGTACGAACCTGGACGACCTATCAAATGAGAAAAAAATCCAAAGTTACAAATTAATCAGTATTCATTGGCAAAAAAAGTTTATGTTAAATTCTATCTCAAGAATAATATCTAAGAAATTATGATATTTTCAAATGTCCCCTTCAAAATTCAAAAGGTTGTTATTCGAATTAAGTGAAGAATAAAAACCCACATTAATGTATTTTTTAAAAATATATTTCCTTTTCCTTCAAATGATGAAAAACATATTATTCTTATGTTGAAAGAAGCAAAAATTAGAAAAATAGAAAGAAGAAAATATTACCTGTTAGGCCTCGCATTCCGGGTCTCCCTAAAAGCGATGTATATTTATTAAATAATAATTATGAAAAATATTTTCCATGTATATGTCATTTCAACGTCGTATTTGAAAGAAAAGGTGAACACCAGTAAATTCCTCTAGCAAATATCCATAAAAGACATAATATTTCTACCCATAATGCCAAACATGGTAGATGTGGAACACGTAAATTCAAGATGCATTAGTAATTTTTATAAGTATGTGATATATAAGATTTTGTCCCGCATGTCTTCTTAAAAGTTTTAGGAATTTCCAATTACATGTAGGTTTAAAGAACAATGAATGGGATGAGAATTGATTATCTACCCTGCGCACCGGCATCGCCTTTGGGTCCCTGAGGGCCTTCTGGTCCTGCTGCGCCTTTAGAATGAAAGCAGAATACAAATTATATTTCATGCGATCATTTGGATAACCATGATTTCCGTCAGCTTTTTAAATATACATTGGAAAAGAAGGAGAAATTAAAGAGGTACGTTAAGGATTTTCAAGATATATTTTTTTTATTATCTCAGGTACATCATACTTGATTATCGTAAAAGTAGTTAAATTTGAATCAAAAATTGAATCAAGTTAAGGAATGTCCTTTGAGATTGCCTTGCCGAATTTTTCATACAGTTCATAAATTGGATGAAATATATTCTCACTGAAAAAAAAAATCAAGATAACAAATGTTATACGTACCTGGGCGACCTACGAAACGAGATATTAATATTCAAAATGAAAAATTTATATTTGAACATTTATCTTCAATATAATATATATTCAGAATATCCTATACATACATGTATATATGCATGGTTGACACATCCCCAACACATAAAAGCATGAGTTAATACATTAGATTATTTAACTAAGAAGGAATGAAAATATTCATAATTCGGTAATGAAGTAGAAAAGGCTATGACAGTTGCATGGAAATTCAGGTAGAATAATGTCCGCATGAGAATAATTGTGTATTCTAAATAAAATGTATACCGCAATTTTCAACCAACTTAAATGTCAAAACTGTTTAATAAACTACATGTATTACCTGTTAATCCTTTTAATCCAGGTCTCCCTGAAATCAGAAGAAATCAAAAATGATGATGCGGACTGATTTGATTATAATTGCATTTATAAAAATGAATTCTGACTGATCTGATTTTACATAGTATCTAATATTATTATAAACAAAAATGAATATATACAGATAAAGAATACTCAGTAATGAGGACAATTGCAAAACACATGCAAAACGCAGAATATTTTTCATTGAGTTGTTATGACTTGTTAATAGCAGTAGATGATTACTCCTACCGGTCAGCAAGTCGCTATCTCTTAAGGGATTACTCTTCGGTTTAGACAGTAATCTACTGCATGTTTTACGTCTTTCGGTATATTTTGGACATAACTTTCATAGTCTTTAGTCATATTTCAGTGTTTAGATTGAAGATCACTGACGAGGGTTAAGAACCAGAAACGTGCATGTCTGGTCTACGCTGCAAATTTATCAGATGATATGAATTTGAAGACGTGTATCATTAGAGCATTTAAATTTTTATTGAGAGTTTTAAAGTGTAATATTATTCAAGACTACGATAGATCTTCCAAAGATAACTGTGGGAAATGAGTCAAGTGCGCTAATTCATGATATGTTTGCCAGATTTTGCCTTGTTTCCGCTAAAATCAATTTGCTCTAAAAGAAGTACACAAACAATATTTCGTTTGTTCGCTTGCAGTCTTATTTGGTCTGCTGTAATATTTACTTTGATTAGTTATTTCTTGTACTCTTGATTTTTCATAGATATTTTGTGGTTGTTTCTATATTTTGCTAAGAGAATACAGTTTACAAAAATTCAAAAACAAAGAAAAATATTCTAAAATAATCAAATAAAGAAGGAAAGGGGTCCTTGTAACACTTAACAATTCAAAATCCTATAGCGTTTTAGAATTTTAGATTTTTGATATTATAACCAAAAATCTTGAATATCAAACTTTTGAATTTTGGAAGGTTAGATTTTAACTAAAATTTCGAAAATCTATAAAATCCTAAACTTTCAACTACTCTAAACCGTTTTAGAGATTTCAGTTGTTTGTGCATAGTTTAAAATTCTAAACCCGTCTTTTTTACACTTAACAATTCAAAATGTTTAGACTTTTAGAATCTTAGATGTTTTACATTTCTTTCAAAAACCTTAGAGAAGTTTATATTTTTAAGTAAAATGTCAAAAATACAAAAAGTTAAGATCTTTTAGATCTTAAGATTTTTGACTTAAAACCTAAATTTCCAAATAATATCGCTTCAGGTTTTTCGATTTTTAGAATTTGAAAAAAAATCTCAGGGCTAAATCATCCATTATTCTTCAAGCTCCTTTATTAAATTTCAATAATACGAAATTAATACATACCTGGAGCACCGGCGCCTTTAGGTCCCGGAGGGCCTTCTGGTCCTGCTGCGCCTTTAGAATTGGAGTAATGTTATTGTTTATGTATTATTTGGTCAGCCATCTTCCCCGAAAGATTATTACATGCATAAAAATGTCCAGGGTTTTTTAATCAAAATGGTTAAATTCATGATAATTCCAAAATTAATATCCTTTTACGTTTGACTTAGATACTTCAATGATAATTCAAGAGACAATACATGAGTTTAGGAAGGTGAGTATAGAGATGTGCTAATGTATGGTGTAAATGATGAAATCCACAAAGATGGTAAAAACAAAAACGATTTTTCACTAAATTGAAAAAAAATGAAACATGTACGTACCTGGACGACCTATGAAACGAGAAATTTTAAAACATTCAAAGTTAAAGATTAAAGTGTCCCTGAAAATAAATTTTATTGAAAACGTAAAATCTATTCCGAAGGGTCTAGATATAGGAAAAAAGGAGCTATAAAAAGTATTAGTTGAAAATATGCAGTATCGGCCATAATATTACCGAATTGGTAAAATTAAATCTCCATATACCTCTATTGTAAAAACGCGATACATTGTAGGTGGCGCTAGTGAAATTAATTAGAGCTGCGCACCCCAAATTAAAAATTACGTTTTTAAACGGCTATAACTGCGAATGAATGGGTTGGATTCGCCTGAAAATTTTAATTTATACAAATGAGAATGTAAACTTTCATATGGGAAGAAAGATTTTGCCGTATAAGATTTTGTAAAAATAATTTGTTTTCAGGGACACCGTTCCTTTAAAGAAAAAAATATATGTAAACATATATACTCAATATGATTTATATGAAAAATGAATAATCTATTTTTTGAATAAAGCATTAAGGATATCAAATAAATATGTATGCATGACATGTACAACCCTTACATATACATGTATGGGTCAATAGCTTAAACTATTTTACAAAGAAGGGATGAAACTATTCATAATTTGGTATTACTGTACAACAGGCCCCGCCTTTGTATGGAAATTGATTTAGAAAAACATCCGCAATGATTTGGATGATTATATATCAATCAAATATATATCCTAAATTTCAATGGACTTGAATCGTAAATTAAGAAATTACCTGTTAATCCCTTTAAACCAGGTCTCCCTAGAAATTAAAAAGAAGATACTTCAAAATCAAAGCAATAATGCTGGCTGATTAGATAATGATTGTACCGTAAATCGGGAAATTTTCGCGTGTGTCTAATTTTCGCTATTTTCGCTATTGCGCGAGCATAATCAAATCGCGAAAAATGAACATAGTGAAAAAGACACAGATCTTAACCCTTGATTTGGTTAATAGATCAGCGAAAATTAGACTCAGCGAAGAAAAGACACACCTTTTTATGGTCATTTTCGCGAAATTTACCCGACGAGAAAATTACCCGATATACGGTACGTTTGAGCATGTTACCTGATTGATCTGATTTTAATATCGATTCTTATTAACATATCATCAAATAGGACAACGTACAGATCGAAAAGACAACGAAATATTCAGTTGCAAAGATAATTGCGAAAAACAAGTATGCCAAACAATATTTTCAACGGAGTTGTACTGACTGGAGACCGGTTCTAGCATTAGATAATTACTCGTTAGCGAGTATACTTCCTCGAGTATTCTGGTTGGAGATCCCCCGCTTTCTTTCCGTTCAGACAGTATACCACTGTATGTGTACTTATTTTTACGGAATTCATGTGTGAGCAGAGTTAGCGCTATCAAAGACTAAGCATAATATTTTATCTGCCACAGATAATTATGGAAAATGAGTCAAATATGCGCCAGTTTATTAGAACATGTACATTTTTGTTTGTTCGTTTGACTTTCCATTTTGTCCGATTTAATATCTACTTTTATATATCATTTTTGTTTGACTTTTGATTTTTTATAGATATTGTGCTCTTGTTTCTATATCTTGCTAAAGGAAACGCATTTAACAAAAAACAAATCCAAATAAGAGAAAATTACTTTCTGATAAAAGACAAAGGTCGATTTCCATGTTTTCAAAACAATTTGAACCTCAAGTGGTTATATTTTTTAATTAAAGTAGTTCAAAAATTTTACCTGCAATTAGATCAAATATTCAACATTATGTTATGTAATGTGCTCTATAAAGTTATCATTGGCGTTTTGGACAAATGATTAAATATTATGAATACGTAATCAATATCTACCTGGAGCACCGGCGTCGCCTTTAGGTCCCTGTGGACCGGCTGCCCCTGCTGCTCCTACTGCGCCTGCTGCGCCTAGACAATTGGAGGTAAAGTAAATATTTATTTGACCATTTGATCAAACCTCATTCCTATGTGTTTCTTATTTACATCAGAAATAAAGAGGTTTTAAAATCAAAATGGTTAGATTCATGATAATTCCGTCATGGCTTTTCTTCTATGTTTCTTTTTAAAAGGTACTTCAGTGATAGAAACTTCATGAGAAATTGGAAAAAAGTAAAGAAAAATGGCTTTTGAGATGTGTTATTGTTTAATATTGATAGACATTCACAGAAATGATGAAGAAGGAAAAGATCTTTGATGAAAATGCAAAAGATTTCTGACTGAAGCTTAAAAAGACATCAGAAAGTTTATACGAACCTGGGCGACCTATGGAATGAGAAATTTATATTCAAATATAGAAAACAAAATTGGAATTTTAACATTTATTTTCAATATGATATGTATGGAACTGAATCATTTATATTGTAAATTGTACATTAAGGATATCCAATGCATTTGTAATCATGACAGACTTATAGTCAACATGTACATGTATGAACTGATATATAATATTAGATAATTAAAAAAGTTATGAAAGAAAATATTCATCATTTGTCATTACAGCACAAATGTCCCAGACACATGTATGCAAATTTATTTCGAATAATTGTAAGTACAATATGTAATTGGAATTTTCACCGTAAATTCAATCTATTTAAAATGTCGAAACTGTATAATAAGAGAGTACCTGTTAATCCTTTTAATCCGGGTCTCCCTGAAAAAAAATCAGATTAATGATTTGACAATATAAAATAAAAAATATTGTGCTGACTGAATCGAATATAATTGCATGTTTGAACACTTATATTGTAGCAGGATTTATTTGATTTTTTTATCGTATCTAATGGAAAGATCAACAACATAGCGAAAAGGAACAGGTATAGATCGGATCGGAAAAACAAGAAAATTTGCTTTAAATTATCACTCGTTCTGATCAACTGGTAATGTCTTTACTGACTTTAGTTCAGTTTAGATTATACACTCATTTCGCCAAATTTTTCACTTTGTCTGGTTTAATATTTTCAATGATAAATATTTTTTGGATCAATAATTTTTCATAGCTGTTGAGTGGGTTTCAAAACATCCAAAAGCTAGACCAAAATCAATCCAAAAGATATACAAAAATCAAACAAAAATCTATGAAAGAAATAAAAAGGGGAAAACCCTCGAGCCAAAATGCTGGCTCTATTAAAACGCCAAAGAAATTTCTTATTTAGGCAGTGGAAAAATCAATAGAAACTCAAAAATGCACATGTACAATTATTTACCTTTAGCACCTGGTTCTCCTTTAGGTCCGGGAGGGCCCTGAGGTCCTGTAAGTCCTACATTGCGTAAGTGGAAATGAAAAGGTTAATTTCTATATTTTTACAATTTAGCTATATATTCAGATTGTTATACGAAGACAGAAACACTATCATAGCAGTGGTAATTCTCCATTACAAAACTCAACTTTTTGCAAACAGTTTGCAATAAGTGGAGTTGGAACCAGTCAGGTGGTTGAAAATATATGTATTCGATTACAAGATGACATTCTAAAGAATTGTCATCTTAAAATGGGATTTTTTAATGCACATAATGGTCTAAACAGGGTGCACAAAACAACTTTCTCAAACCCTATTATATGTGATAATTTGTGCTCTTAAAATTCTCAACACAGGTAAGTTCGATTACTGCTACAATAATACCTGTCGGACCAACTGGTCCAGGATCTCCTTGAGGACCTGCTTTTCCTTGAAAAGACAAAAAGTTTGAATTTTATGAATCAATAGACAGATGCATATTACTAATTTAAAAAAAAAAATTTGATAACAATGGATTCAAAAGGATTTGAAATAAAGATTTGTAATTGCTCTTCTTATAATGATTTCCCCTCCATCAGAAGTTCCCAATTGTTCTTCTTATAATGATTTCCCCTCCATCAGAAGTTTGCAAGAAAATTGAAAATAAAATAACGCAAAGAATTTCGCAAAGGCTTGAAGTAAATATAATATGTATCACAGTAATACCATATTGCGCTGTACGACACCAAGTTAGTATGACTTGAAGATGGCATGAGGAAAGAATGATTTAGAAAATTATAGCTTAAAGAAATTAATACAGAAATTGACAAGAAAAAGTACTCAATATTCACTATAGTTTCATAAATTGATGTTAAGGTCATTTTCAGATTTTTTCTTTCGCATAGAAACCTCACCCGCTGCACCTGGTCTACCTGAAAAATTACGAACAACAACATATTAAAAAGCAAACTTTAAAGTATTCATATTTGAAATAAGAAATATTTTAGTAAAACTTCATTCCGCAAACATTTCAAACAACGACTCACCAGTTAATCCTCGCATTCCTGGTCTTCCTGCTGCACCTATCAATGATATTTTAAAGGTTCATTGATGTAAGAGCCATATTTGATAAAAAAAATCAGCACCGATTTTTCGTTATCATTTGGACTGTTAGAACCCGGACAATCATGTCAGAGCTCATCGTTTCCTCACTTTACTTTTAAATGTGCATATCTAGATTCAAAACAGAGGGCGCTACTGAAATGAATTTTGGTGGCTCCGCTGGAAGCATCACTGATGAGAATTTAATATTCGAAACACGTGTCTGGTGCAGGGAAAATTGGTTTGGAATTTTCTTCATGTAGGTATAGAGTTTGACACTTACGTATTATTATATATTGCAATTAATGTGTTATGTTTTTGTTACCATTTAGTGACCAGGCAATCATGTAAAAGTTCATGACTTGCTTGGTCTATATATTGCCATTCATGCTTTGATGTGTCTGCTTTTTGTACTTGGACTGTTCAGCATAGGTAATGTTGCGTGTCTCATTGTCCTCTGTTGCTTCTTAAGGGGGTCCAGAACAGTATCCGAAAGAACCCCATCGGAAAGCTCTGGATCAATTATGACGTCACAATAGAAACGGCGACATTGGCGCGTTTTTCGCAAAAACGTCAGGATTAGGTAATGTAGAAATAAGGGGTAGGGGGTAACAAAATCACTATAACTTAAAAACTGACGGTCAAATTTCAATAGGAATCTATCGGTGGTTTACATAACATATGAAGAAGATAATATCAAGTTTTTACGGAAAATAAATGATAGGGTTTCAGATAAACGGACTTTATGATTAAAAATTAGCAACTCAAAGACATTTTGAAAATAGACATAAATTTATCTTTTCGACAATATCTTTTAAAAGTCTTAGTGATCATGTATAATTCTATACATATCCGATTGCCCACATCATATCTAAATGAAAAATACAGAACTTGTTAATCTTCTGCCTCTACAGAAGATTTGTAACTGTTTTTCATAACCTAAAAAGTATTAATTTTAACGTCACATTTACGGCGCACTTTGGGGCTTCAAAACTAACGGTAAAAATTGATGAAACTTTGCATGTAGAAAAAGTATGTTTCAATTAATTACATTTATAATTTTTCTGAAAATTAAATGATAGGATCAAATTTAAGTCTGGCTGTCCTGGACTTCCTTAAGTTGATGTGTTTAGTGTCCCTTGTTTGTCACAATCGTGTGAATGAGTTTTGGTGTAATCAATACAGGTTAGTCATGCTCGAGATCTTTTCCAGAATCTTTATTCCATTTCGGAAATAACTCGTGTTCTATTATTATGAGACACAGATGGAATTTTTATACAGTTGCTTTCCATTGGTCAAATAATTGTATACATTGACGATGTTCACTTTGTTTCAGAGATCACATGAGTAGAGTTGCCTACCTGGTTTCCCTGCACCTGAAATAGATGTAAAATAAATTATTCAAATGAAACATGTTCCACCACCATCATCTCATGACAATGTGGATTTTTCATTGATTAATCATGTGATTATCATGGACTCTGTCCGCTTAAAGGGCATTCAATTTCAAACAATGAAGCAAACAATTTCCAAGTCAGGGAAGTGAGTATACATTCGTATATATTTATGTATAAGAGCGGAAAGAAAGGATGTGCATAAACATGACATTTGTTAAAAGTCGACAAACGAACAATCGGTGCATATATCAACGGAAGTTTGAAAACATGGAGATTTTAAATCGAGAAGATGAAGATGATAGTTTTAAGTGGATTGTAGGGTTAGAACCTTCTTAGTTTTTTGTTGATTTAGATATAACACTCTCCTCCGAAAGATGCAAAGAATTGACTGGCAATGTCTATCCGGGGACTACCCATTAGCAGTACGGTTAAAACACGTCGTTTTTATATACAAGATGAAAAAGTAAAACTATTTGATACCTACCAGGAGGTCCTTGTGGCCCCTCGGCTCCTGGTTTACCTGTAATGGTGAAGCATTTCAAGTAAGTATGGCATTTTTCTGGAGAACATATGTTGGCCATAGAAAATCTCAAATCGAAACCCCCTCCCCCAAAGAAAAAGTTTTCTCTAGGTAAAAAAATGTTTACCCGTGAGTCCTCTTATTCCTGGACGACCAACATCGCCTGTTTAAATAAATGAGAACACATTGTCATTATGAAGAATACATTGTCAAAAAAGTATAACCATTGCTTCTTAAAGAGTACTTTAGTCATTAGGTGGTTCAAACAAGTGAAAAACTTTTCATCAAAGTGATTAAAAAATATGAGGAAGATAAAAACTCAGTATGTGAATGACAAAATAATTCCTTAAAGGCGAAAAATAATATTTCCATACCCTTTGGTCCTGCATTTCCAGCTGGGCCTAGAAGAAAAGGTTTCATATAATGTTTTATCAAATAAAATCGTAGAAAGAAAAGCCAAATTTGATAAAATTGTCATAAATTATATGTTTTACGTCTTCAAATTCATTAGCATCATTTTAGAGCAGATGAATTAATAGCATGAACCAGATTTCACTTTTCTAGTGTTGCTAACGTTACGGTACCCAATGATGCTAGGAAACTTTTAAAAATCTTAAAACTTATTCAATTTCATTTTCCTTAATATTGCATACAAAAATTTCCAACAAGCAATGATTTTTCTTGAAATATAATACCAATAGGTCCTAAGGGTCCTAAAGGTCCAGGTTCTCCAATCGGACCGGCTGGTCCTTGTATTCCTGGGGGTCCTTGATGTCCTGGTTTTCCTGGATATAAATGAAAGAGTTTTTGAAAACAGTATCCTTTGCAGTACTTTCGATACCGTGATACTTGCAATTATATAATTTAAAATAGAAAATGTCACAATCAATGCTTATTTTCCTTTCTGTAGCTATGAAAATTAGCTTATTTTTGATTTTCAGTTAGCATGGATTTCATTGTTACACTTGCCCTAAAAACCTAAGTTCTTGTGTAAATGGATGTGTTTGATGATTTGTCTTTAATAAAGAATAAATGAATAAATATTCCTTTAATGATGATTCTTATTTGAATTTACCGGTAAGTCCTCGTAATCCTGGTCTGCCTGTAATAATCATAAATCAATGTCATCAAATATGAATAAGTAAAAGCAAGAGTTTGCAAAAAAAAAAAAAAAAAAAAAAAAAAAATTAAGTCACATATACATTTTACAAAAGTATTTTTTATATAATGTCTATTCGTTATCCAACAGTTTAAGTTCGATATTGATTTACCTTTGGCTTCGATCTTTCTCGACCGATACCGAAAAGTGCTCGAACCGAAATCAAAAGTCTAGTGAGCAGGAAATTATGATTACAGATATCGAGGGTTATTTCTCTGAATTTATCTTATTTTTTTAAATGAACACACGGAACCTCAGTTCTCTCAATTATTCCATTTTATTGGTTTTTGTTAAATTGCACAACAAGTGACAAGTTGATTGGATCGAAAAAAATGCTAATTGGTGCAAGCAAATGGCCGAATAGTCTATTCTATGGAAATCACATTATTTCTAGATCTGCACAAGAATCTGCCAACTAACCCAAACAGAGGGGTATACAGGGGAAATATTGACCAAAATGGGGGATATAAACTAAAATTGCGTGCGTACATTATCTACAGAAGAGAATGGGAGACAGGAATATGTGAAAGGAACTAAATCTATCAAAAATTATGAATACATGGGATATTGGTATAGGTATGAGACGCTGTCTTGTATTCCATACGTACCTGGTGATCCTGCGCCTGGTGGTCCTTTCAAAAAGAATGATAAAGACTAGAATGAGGACTCTTATTATTATGATGTATTAAAAAAAAAGAAAATCATTATGTTCGACATTTTAATCTTAATATGGATTCTATGTAAAAACCTAAAAAAATCAGACATGTTTGGCCACGACATGTCTCAGATTTTGGATATTTTTTGTGTATAAGGTAAATATGATGTCCTCAGAACGAATTGACCTTCCATTTTTTTCTCCGACGTTCCGTTGCCATGGTAACCAAGGTTTTGTATAAAAACACCTTTAAACAAGGCATTTTTATGCATCCCGTTACCATGGAAACAAATGTTGAATGTATATGTAATTTTCCGAAAAGATTATTTAAATCCTCTTAAGTTGATACAATTTGATTTTTCGATGCTCCTTCTTTCTGTTTGTCATGTAAATTTGCTTCAATTTCAAGAAAAATTGCTTAATCAAAATGAGCCATTTTCGGCCAATTTAGGCCTTATTTTACCTATATTTTACTTACTTTTGACAAGAGTAATAATGCAACAGCACAAGATTTGAAATACAGTTGACTATTTCCTGAAGAGCATTATCCTAGGACTTCATGGGAATCGAAGGAAATTTATCTAGAAGTGAGAGTTTTCTTTTTACATGCCTTTGAAATAGGTTACCATGGCAACATTTGATACGAAGGTGTCAATACCTGTCGTAAGTAAAAAGCTAATTTCTAAAGATGTATGCCTGCTATCATTGCAAAACTTGGTATGTAGATGTATTAAGGACCATTTGATGCTATCATGACATTGAGAAAATGTCAAGGTCATTTGCTCAATTTTCAAGGTCATTGAAAAAAATTTGCTATTTTCAGGCCAAATTTTGTGGGTTTTCACTGAAAAGAGACACTGTTAAAAGTAAACAGTATGGAACCTTGGGAAAACAATCAATTATCGGTGAAAGTATGATAAATGTATTATTTGTCGGGATGAGTATCAAAGTTATCAAAACCATTGAAGGCCCCAAAAAATGTCACATATTTTACGAGAAAATTTTAGAAAATCTCAATTTTATGCTCGTTTGAAAGTATGTCATACATAGGAGTGAAATACAATTTAACAAAATTGTGATGAATTCTACTTCTTTTGATCAGTTGTTCAACTGTAAATATTTAAAATCAAAATATCTAATGAAATAAGTTAGAGAAATCAATTTAAATTAATTGGAAATCCTGATTTTTGTCTTAATTTTAGTCTAAAGTTAGAAATGACCTTGAGATTTGGACAGATGACCTTGAAATGATTTGAAGGTCAATTGATAATGATAAATATAATTTGTATACAGGTATGCTATTTCATAATCATAGGACTCAAACATGAGGAAAAACAATGTTTTTAAATATGCGGTATATGGTAATATAGATTCCAAGTTGCTATAGCAACGGGTTTTGATTGGCATTCATGAC
Source organism: Pinctada fucata (assembly GCA_028142955.1). NCBI lineage: Eukaryota > Metazoa > Mollusca > Bivalvia > Pterioida > Pteriidae > Pinctada > Pinctada fucata. Next base: position 27,451,950 of record AP027105.1, on the reverse strand, counting down.
AAAATGGTGAGTTTCACCATAAATTTTATTTCTTGATTTTTTCCAGCTATAGACATTTATTTTGGCAAGGTGATGTTAAATACCCATAACATTCACCAAATAATGGTTTTCAACCTTCAAAATAATCAAAAACAGGCCAAAAATGACCCTAAAATTAGACATTATTTTTGCTAAATTTTCACATAATTTGACTGAATATCAACAGCTACCTGATAACCCCCTCCCCCGAAAAAGTTATTCTTGTTAGAGTTGAACTTACAAAGAAAAGTTTTTGTGTTCATAAAGTAAATTTTGACCATGGTTTCCATGGCAACAGAATGCCACAATATGTCTTATCTCTCATATTTATGGGGGTGTCAAATAGATTGACCCCGTTACCATGGCAACCGTTGTTCAAATATAACAATATGGTTTGTTTTCATTGTTTTTACATTAAGTATGATCATTACAGAAAGTTTCATCGAAATCCATGACATGCCGTGGCCAGCTGTTTTAGGTTTTTACAGAGAATCCATATTAAATATAAAAAAGCAAGAAAAACAATAAACACGCAAAATTACTTGTAATAACCAGAAATTGTCTTTGAACAAATATATGTAGATAATGTCAATTCATTCTACAGAAAAAAAAAAGAATGAAGATAAACTTATTGCATACCATCTGGTCCTCGTTTTCCTTAATGAATAAAAAGAACAACAATCATAAAGAAATAGATGATTATGTATTATTTTCATTGCGATGGAAAAATGTAAATAATTTTAATCTGAATATATCAGGCTATGCCTTTTTTAAAAGGAAAAAATCTAGATTGTTATTTCCTAGATCTATGTATATAATATTTTTCCCTTGTATATTTTATTTTCATTTCATATCATTCTATTCAGTAATAAATTTCATTTTTGAGTGTTTTCACTCAAAAAGTTTTTTTTCGAAATATATTTCTTCAAAGGATAAATAACAAAAGGGGCGTTAAGAATAGTGTAGCATCCACTGAATTCTTTTCATTGCATCTATCTAATTCAGATGTCAACGTTAATTAATTAAAGAGATGACACACCTGGTTTTCCATTAATTCCTGGGGGACCTGTAGAACAAGAAAAATTATAAGGCGTTTTAAATTTATTGTCTTTTTGCATTCCATTTGCAAAACAACAATAATGCACGGTTTCAAAAGTAAACAAACAAAGTTCACGTCAAGAGATGTTTAATAAATTTCGTAATTAGTAGAGGATAATTAAACGTCTCACCTTGAGGCCCTGCCTTCCCAGGTGCTCCTGAATAGAAAAATATTATTTAAGACCAACGTGTATGAAATATACGAATAATTGTATGGTAAAAATTGTTGAGTTATATGCTTTAATGAAGAGGATATTATGAACGTTCTGAGAACTTAAAAAACAATACTTTAGTTTTTTCCTTTGCATATCACGAAGTAAGATAATATCACTGAAACGAGTGCTTTACTATATCTGTTTCTTTTGGACCAAGATAATTTTGATTAATCGAGAAATCATTTTACATTTAAAATTATGCAAAAAAGACTTGAAAAAAATCTATTGATACAACCTGCACCAGGTGGACCACGATTTCCTGTAACAATACGATAATTTTAGCAAAACAGAAGAAGTATGTTAAAAAAGAAAAAATAAGGAAGGGAAAATTCTACTTTTAATCAAATTATCAAAGGAGCTGTAAGAATAAGACGTAAAATCTGCCCTAAAGAAGTCGAAAATTCAAAATGGGAAATTTGAAGAAATTTTTCAGTAGAAATATCAACTAACTTAATGCATATCTGAATATAATGTCCAGTTGAATAAATTATCAATAACAATACCGATATTTTGGTTAAAATGTGCGTTTTTTCTATAGAAATCAATGGAAAACGGAAAAGTTTTCTACAACATTTTTCCACCCCGAGTAACAGAATGCCACTTTTACCAAAGGTGTATTTTATTAATATCAATTTTCTGACCAAGTGGGGTTCTGTAACTCGGGGTGCAACGATGTCCCACAGGCGAAAAACGAAGAAAGGGGGGGGGGGCTATTTTTTAAAGAATCTGACTTAAAAACGGATGGATAGATAAAAGTTGTCAATTTCTTCTTATTATACAATGGAACAATCTAATCTGAGTGGATTCCTATGAAATATACAACATACACGAATGAAATTAACGTTATAAAGATGTCTGTTTCTACACAGTGTGTATTTCGCGCCTGAAAGCTTACAATATGTCTGTTTAGTATAAAATGAAACAGTTTTCAGTTTACGGATTGCGTATTTTAACGATTTCATTGACATACTGATTTCGAAGTTATTTTTTCTTTTTCATTTTTAAAATAAGAGGGGATCAAAACATAAAACACGTGAAATTTATGTAAAAATGCATTTTTTTGTATATTTTCGTTCGCTATTTGACGTTATCAGACATTGTAACCCCTACCTATTCAAGCCGTAATTATTAAATCTTAAATCAAATTTTTTAAGATAAAATACTTATGAGAAATCTTCTAATATATCATATTTTTATCCTGAACAACCTTTTCCGTCAAAGGAATGACAATGCACAAGAAATAATCGAATGATTTCAGGGCTAAATCAAGCCCTTATTCTTACAGCTCCTTCGTAACACTACCCATGAACGTATCGGATGAATAATTCCTTTTCTATTTAAGTCTAAAATATCCTTCACACACAACTCTACTAAAGCCCTTTTGTTCTGACCTTGGTAACCAATGTGAGAAGCATGTATGAATGTCTGGTAAATTGAACATGGGCACCGTTGTCTCGTAAGCTTAGTTTTCAAGCTTAGTTTTAGTAAGCAGAGCAACTCGATGGACACGTTATGCTTATGATACCCTTTATTCTAAAGTGCGATATAATTTTAAGATAAACTAATGTTCCAAGAGATATTTACGTGACAAAAGATCACATTTTACCTACCTATTTCTCCTTTAGGTCCTGGGGGTCCTGAAAGGAAACATAACACATTATTAAGTCAAAGAATCTTATTGAGGAGTGAATTCAAAATTAATATAAACATCAAAGAATATCTATCAGTTATTCAGTCTCAATGCCGAGAAGGTGAAGCAAAACCATTAGAATTTTAAATTGAAACTGTTGCGAACCATGGAACGGACAACATTCCAAACTGAGTGAATCAATTAAGTGAGTTAATCCAAAATGGAAAAAATGAATTCTAAATGAATCTTACCTGGAGGTCCCGATTTTCCTGCAGGACCTACAAAAATTTAATAATCAATTGAAGTTGTATTTCCTATTGCAATAACTCTTGTTTGCAAAATATTTTCTACCAAGGAATGGTGAATAAAATTATCCCCAAAATAGTAAAATTCTAGACAGGAACTTATTACAAATGTCAATGTTTAAAGAAACAGACACATACAAAAACACACATTTAAAAGCAAAGCACAGGAATACTTACCTGGAACACACATCGTTCCTGTACAATATGTATGAATGACATCTGCCTGTAAATTAGAATTTGAGAATATAATCCTTATATAAGTGTGACGAATTGATGAGGAGTTATCCAATCCAATTCTCCGAACAGAGTTGTCTCCTCCTTACAGTCAAACAATCTCTGCCACAGACTTCAAGAATCATGCCCTAAAGTAACTATGACGTCATATCAGCGTTACGTTAAGATATGCTTTATGGCGACAAGGTTGTAGAGTAGGGTAACAGAACAATAACTTGAGCTGCCTGGAGTTTGATCCAATCCAAGTGAAAATTACATACAGATATTCTAAGAAGATTGCGGATTTTTTTTTCATAAACATGCTCTAGTGACGTACTCTATTTTCACATGTTCTATGTTGTTATTTTGAGCATCGGGCATATAAAACCTTTTAATTCGAGTAATAAACATTAAAGAAGTACCTATCAGTTAATCAGTTTCAAAGTCGAGAAGGCAGGGCATAATCATTAGAATATCCATAGGAACGGTTGCAAACTTCGGAATGACATTCCGAAGTGAGACCAGGTGTCTGGGGAGAGTCAGCGTCTCCTGATTGCATGCAACACCCTAAGCAACAGCTCCATGGAAACTTGTCAAATTCGGTGATCGTCTCGATGTACATATTGATGTACACATCAGGTAAGTATTTCTTGATTGGTGATGACGACAGCCATTCAATCACAATCCAGATTGTCACTGATCATTCTGGATAGGGGGATCTGATCTGTCATCATCACCATACAAGACAAGATATGATCTGTACATCAGAATGTACATCGAGACAATCCACGAATTTGACAGATTTCCATGGAGCTGATGCGACGGGCGTTGCATGCAATCAGGAGACGCTGATTCTTTCCGGGCACCTGGTCTCACTTCGGAATGTTGTTCATTCCGGGGTTCGCAACCACGTCAATAAAGTCAAGTCAGTAAAACTTTTGTGCAGGGTCGAACAGAGACGTTACCCCCCCCCCCCCCCCAATGTACTGTGACAAACCATTGGTGCGTGGATTTAACTCCTTTTAGCTTTTTATGATAATTGAATTGAAGGTTTTTAGATAAGCAGGATGAAAGTTTAATCGTTTAGTCAAGCACTGGCAAAAACAACGTTTTTTTTTCTGGTACCAGTCTTTGAAAATGTCGAAGTGTTCCAACTCTATACCTTCTTGAAGAAAATTTCAAACTAATTTCCATGCACCAGACACGTGTTTCGAATATTAAATTCTGATCAGTGATGCTTCAAGCGGAGCCACCAAAAATAATTTCAGTAGCGCCCTCTTAAATGTTTTTGAAGTTAGACTTGTACATTTACATTAAAGATAGTGCGCGGCTCCAAATTCCCTGTAGGCTCGATTCAGTAGCATATCCAAAATAAAATCTATGTTCAAAATAGCAATGGAGGGATGGCGCTAAGATGTTTAACTCCTTTAATTTCGATGATATTTATCGGTGAAATGGCTGGGTTCCGAAATAGCAAAAATTATATATGAGATCACATTGATAAAAAGCCAAAACAAAGCTTCTTTCAGGTGACAGAGCTGGAGAGAAGTAATAATAAACTTGACAAACATCAGGTCACGGGGAACGATTTGACTGCTCCACACTGCAACGTGAAATAAGTGTTTATTTTAATAATGTCGAAGGGTTCCAACTCTATACCTTCTTGAAGAAAATTCCAAACCAATTTTCATGAAAATAAGCAAATGAATGAAATCTCTCAAAATACTCAGTAATGGTTAGCTATTTACTAGTCACTCATGGTCGCATATCACGTGATACATACTTACAGGTTGAAAAGGGTTTTCCAAAGCGTCACTTCCGTATAATTACACTGCTATTTGCTTTAAAGACGACACAAAAAATTGGAACGTTTCATTTAAATTGATCAATGACACTTGTTCTCTAAGTCAGCGTATTGCGTATCGCATTATATGCGACCATGATACTGCTAATTAGGAAGATAAATGTATTTGATAAAATTAAATGAAATGTTCCAACAATGCTGCTAGAGAGCAAGGAGTCCATTTTTGTGTCGTCCTTAAAGTATACTAGTGGTTGCCGCCTATGAAAACAATTTTCATCATGTAAGCATGTATCGTGCGATGTAAGAAAGGAAAGCAAATAACCAACAGGATTGGGCATCAAAAACCCCATTGTTACGGTGAAAGAAATAAGTATTCAGCTTCCTTATCATTTCTCGAGTCTGTGATTTTGAACCAATGAATAAAATTGCAAAGTCATATCTTGCACCTGACGACAGAAACGTCTTGGAACGAGGGTATGAAATAAGGGAAGCATTTCCCTCATTATATTCACCTTGAAAATTCATTACTTGTACGTGTAATGGCAGGGGTTTGAGACAATTAAAGTTACACTCATTATCGTGGCTTAAGAGGCATGTAAGATTAATGTTACGTGGAAGAATACCACCTATTCCCTTTGAAAACGCTACATGATCTGCATAAGGTGACGTCTTCACGGTCCCTAACATGTAGGATAAGTGTAATATCGTTACCAAAAATTTCTAAAGCACATGCTTTGTGACTCATTTTTTCCGGAAGCGATGATTTTTGCTTTAATTTCCTTTATTTGTAGATGGAACAGATACCTTCTTATTTTCAATTATAATCTATCAGTAGCTAGCGTTCATTTTTCATATAGATTATCGTTATATACCTTAGAAGAAGTACCAATCGCAGTTCTTGAGTCAAAGATCTAGGGGAATATAGCATGATTGTGTAAGTCTCCATTAACAAGGCAAGTGCGAACGAAATTGACAAATACATTTTCAGCAAGATCGGATAAAAAATGCAAGAGAAATGACAAACGATAAATCTAGAATGGAGATGCAGACGATCAAAAATAACGCTTTGCAATAACCAAAAAAAAAAAAAAAAAGATGTTGTCGTTAAAGTCATTCAGGTCTTAGTTTTTAATATACTTTTGTGAAGAAATGTTTCTGCTGTTTTTGTGAGACCTCAGGCGGACCGTACTGCTTATTGTTCGCTTTGTTCCTATTTTGTTATGGCAGATTCCACAAGGAATTATTGTGATTGGCAGACTTTAGGATCATTGAATCTCATGTATCCATTATAGTGTACATCTATTTCTTTATCGCATTTGTTCAGGGTAGCGCCACTGACTGTTATTTTTGGTCATTCGGTGGTCAAGCATCGAAACTATGGGTAACACTATGACAGAAACTGGGATGGGCTTTTGGCTTCCTTTTTTATCCTTCTTGCATGAAAACTATACTTGCATTAGATATGCTCTTGATTCATATAATATATGGAATTTACTACTGTCCTGTTCACTAATTCCAGAGCACCCTGTTTTCCCTGTTTTCTCTAAAATATGATAATGTCATCTTCCAAAAAGATATCAATTTTATAGTACTCCTTTAGTCGTAACAGAAAATGCCATTGTTTTGTCTGTGCGTCAGCTAAGTTAGAAATAGGACGGAAAATAAAAAGTCTACGGGGATTTTCTATAGTAAAATCGCTGAAAATGTGTGACGTCGGAGGCTTTGACGTCACTGTTTACTACATCTCGCACGCAAGGAAACAAAGTAGACAAGCAAAGTATCCTTGCCTGCAGCTATATTCTCTTACGCGGACTTTAGTCTATGACGTCATAGACGCGCTACGTATCAAAATGCCGTTACGGCGACTTTAGCACTGAAAGTGCCTGTTTACGTAAGATATAAGAAAATTTACAAAATTCATAATGACTGTAAGCGTTTTATCTTCACTGAAACAGTTTTCAATTGGATTATAATAGAAAAGAAAATCTAAAAAGAATATCTTTATTGATGTATCTCCGTTCCTGAAAGTTATTGCAAGATTCTTGCAGAAAAGTAGTTCGGCTGACGGCAGAGGTACTTTTCAAGATGAAGTCCCGCACGGAATCGGAAAATACGGATGTGTGCAGAGTGTGTTTACTATTGTTGATACGGAGAACAAAATGGCGGCGGCTTGAAATTAACATGGGAATTTCCCGTAGACATTTTATTTTTTCATATTGCGGTTTGGAGGCAGCTGATAGGGTAAGTTGAAGTTAATTTCCAATTACAACTAAAGGAGGTCAATTCTCGGAAACAATAATTTATGGCAAAATTCTTCAGACGACAGAATAAATCGCCCAAACAGGGTGCTCTGGATTTAGTGAACAGGACAGTAGTACGACGCGTTTAAACAGCGCCTCCTAGAATGCATTCTACAACGCCTTCCGCACTTGCGCTGGAGATGGTTCGTTAGATAAGTTGTCTGTCGTGTTTCTGTGGAGCTTGTGTCATTGTCTCCGTCCGTTTGTCCTGTTTTCTTTTCGCGTGAGGAAGTTTTGTTTTTATTTTTTTTTATTTTTTTCCAAATTGTTTACCCTTTTGATTGTGGTTTTGGAATCTGGTTTCGGCTTTTGTGTTTGACTTTCATTCAGTGACTTATATATTCCATAATCGAGATAATGTAACATGGGCAAATGAAATCTCGTTCGTATCCTCTTGGAAAAAGAGAATTGGATCGTAGCTGACGTCATTCAAATGAAAAAAATGCGGAAAGTCAAATATTACTATATATAATTAAAATATAACTATCGTTTTTCTAAAGGAATTTTTGTTTTTATATTTTCATGTCAGAAAGATAGTGTGGACAGGCATTTCGATGAAAAATATGTACTTAAAATATAACTGTATGTATTTAGTGTTTACCAAAATAATTTATTGTGTGAGATTTTCTGACGGATTTTAAAAAATATATATTCATATCAGAAAGATAGCGTGGAAAGGCATTTCGATGAAAAATTTCTATTACTTAAGGTGAACAATGATATATAAATAGAAGATATAAGAAAGGTTTTCTTTATACAGCAATTCACTTGAATATGCATACCTGTGAACATTTATATAAAAATGCCGACGTAGGCTCAACAAAGACGCACTATACTCTAAATGCAAGGATTACAAACATCGCAGGTGAATCCAAATGACTTTTCTCGTTTACTTACAATATGAAAATAGTAACATTTATGAGTTATGTTATGGTCCATCGCAATTTTACGAGTCCTTGTTTACAGCGACCTCATACGCCTTTCTCGCTACGTAAGAATCGTCAAGAATACCGGTATAATTCATGCAGGGGAAATTTCTCTAAAAGATTTTTGTATGAAATACTATAGATAAAAATATTACTTATTATGCTTGTGTCTTTGCAAAAGTTTTTGGATCATACAATGAAAATATAAAACACTATAGTATTTCGTAATCAGCAATGGATAAGAACCATACAAAACATTTTTTTCTCTACTACTAAAGTTACAGGTGTGGCTAGCAAATAGGACATATACTGGGTACCTGTACCTTGTTTCACAAAATTCTTACGAAAAATTTAAGAATTTTTTCGAAACTTTCGTCATTTTATAAAACGTTCAAAAGATTTTCCATTTAGATTGTACCAGGTTTTCTAATATCATTTCCACATACTTCATTTAAATTCAGAAACACAATATCGATACCTTTATTTTTTCAAAGAAGAATTTAACAACAAAGGGTTACGAAAATTCCTGAAATTGTTCTGAAGTATTTTTGTGAAACTGTCTGCTGATCTCATCTCCATTGGGCATTTCCTTTCGTTACTTTGCAGAATTTTTAAGTTGCTTTTTCTAGTTTTATTTCATGATTTTGTATGCTTATTGATTTTGATTTTCGGATTTTCGTTTTGACTTTCATTCACTATTCCTTATTTTCGAAAAAAGGAGTTACTTCCCGTTTGGGACGGTATCTGACGTAGACTAATTGTGACGTCATCAAATTCTATAGAAACGATCCTGAAACTCTGGGAAATGATGGTATAAAATCGGCTTTATCATATTATTTTATCAAACCATTTTCATGACGTCATAATAGTTTTAAGTCAGATACCGTCTCAAATGGTAAGTAACTCTGGTTTTCGAAAATAGCGAATATCAATGATGTATCAATATGCACAAATATAGAAACAACCACCAAAATACTTATCTAATCAAATTGAAAATCTTGCGAACATTAGTGACTGTATGATGAAAATGAGATTATACAAATGATGAAGGTAGGAAATAAAAATATGACAAAAGACAAGGACATCTTTATGATGAATCGGATTAAGTGACATATCGCTTAACATATAATTAGGTCATGACAAACCTAAGCGAAAAATATCCAAATAGTACCAAGTGCTAAATTGTCACGTACTTTAACTTTTTTCGTACTGAATTTGAAGACGTTTAACTTTCGTCTAAATGTATTCAATTTAGAAAGATTATGAATAATTAATATTGAAATACTGTTAACGTGGTTATTTTCGCTGGGGGAAAATTTCGCGATTATGAAATCAAGACATTACGCTTGGGGGAAAATTCGCGAAGTAGACGTATCTTCCATTGTAAGAATGCAGCTCGGTTATTTTCGCTGGAGGGAAATTTTCGCAAATCCTAGCGGTTCGCGAAAATTACCCCCAAGCAAATTTTCTACGGTTACAATATATGTGTATGTTCTATTGTGATAATTTCAGTTGAATACACGTGCATTTCAACGAATTATGTATCGTCGGTGATGTACGAGGTCGAAATAGAGGGATTGGAAATAGCGAATTTATGAAACTTGAAATTCTGAACATGACCGATAATTTTTGCCAAAGAGGGAAGGACAAAGGTTTGCATTAAGGGATATACCCCTAAAGGACTAGGTGCGCTAACCCCTCATATCGGCCCTATAATTTCGACGAAAAATGCTTTTGATAAACGAATAATCAATTATCACTTTTTGTAATGTTGAATGTTTGAGAAAATACCGCGTCATAATTTTGAGCCCTCGTAATGTCACGCGCGTGATGTATGACGTCATGTTCTGACGTCATTTGTCCTAAATGACGCAAACCAAAGGATATTCATCGTATTTTACACAAAAATCTTCAAAATTCATCTATGATCCAGGCCTTGCCCATATCTTTTTTTATGCAAATCAAAAGGCCGATCAAACATCCATCGATTGGTACAAAATTATTCATGGGCAAGGCCTATGCTACTTGATTTCTTAATTTTGTATCGGAATTTCGCTCATTTATTGATATTTTCAATATCAGCGACGTATTATTCAGTATAGGACAGTGAAATCAAAACATACTTTCCTAATTTGGATTCACCATACATTCGACATTTTATAAAGTAGAATATTATGGATGAATGGATGTATGGATGTATGAAGAACTTTGAAAATAGGGCTGAAATGGCAGGTTACCGCACCTACCCCTTTATGTGCAGAAAAAGAGAATTTACAAGTATATTTCTAGTCAGTGCAGAAAAACTGTGAAACTACCTGAGTGAGATCCTGGGAACTGAGTAATTAAATCAGCGATATTAGTATAGTGATAACTATACACTATAAATTTTCTTATTTTGAGGAATTTTGCAAACTCAAAATTTATCTAACTCTCTTAAGCCGAGTTTGTTCATTACTGATCATAGGGTACATTTGCATTTAAGACTGACTTTGTCACTGTAAAAAAAATTGGGCGATACAATGAAAATATTAAACACCATAGCATCCCGGTATACTCCATGCTGGGATATATTTTAGGTTAGAATCATCCAAAACACCGAGTTTTAAAAAAAAATACCGGATATAGCTTTCTTTTCCGTACATCCTTCGTGACGGGTGTTGCTAGCAAACAGGAGATGCTTACTCTCCCCGTCACCTGATTTCATCTCCATCGGGGATTCATTTCTGCTTCTTTGCAGATGATAATATAAGCATGGTATACAGAGCATCTACGCATGCGAAGTAATTACCTGCATGTCAATGATGTTCTGAATTGCCCATTCAAAATCTCCAGGATTGACTGATCTCTTCTTAAGATTTCGAACATTTTCTTTAAGTTTTGTTTGTGATGATATATAATTTGCTAACTCCAACGCTGATAATTTACTAGGTTGTGCTGATCTCTGAAATATAAAGAGAACATCAGTCAACAGCAGCTAATCAACATCCTTTGATATCTAAAATATGTTTAAGGAATCAAAGCAAAGTGCAGAAAAGTGTTAAAAAAATCGAAAGAATCGAAAATATTCTGTGATAAAGGACAAAGATTTCAAGCAAGTCCTGCCACAGTAACAAAAAAAAAAAAAGCAATTCAAAAGGAAACAAATAGGCAAAAAGATTCCGATACAAGACGAACCCTATGAACTGCAAATATGTTGACCCTCGTATAATCACACATATTCTTAGTTGGACACTTCCTATTTTCATGTGTTGTCATCCATGTATCTTCTTGTCTTATTTTGTTTTTGGTTGATGTCATTGTTTTACTTAATTTGGTCTAGTTGTCTCTTTTGTATCTTTGTTTGTCATAAGCATGTGTATTTCGCGAATGCTTTTGTGATAATGAATAAATTTCAAACGATAAATACGCAGCGACCTGGAGTAATATCCAACAAGTATAATACACTTTAAGAATGACGAAAAATACCAAAACATATTTGAGTGTTTTCCCAGTTGTACTAACTATTACCTACATATGCAGAAATTTAAATCTAACCATAAGCCATGTTTCATAAGGATATCAATGGAAGATACATGTAATATAAGACTCTTTCATGGTCTTCTATGAAAGATACATCGGTTCCACCCGAGGGGTCTCAAAATCATGTAAAACCCGAGCCTTGTCGAGGGTTTTGCAAAATTTTGAGACCCCGAGGGTGGAAACAATGTATCTTTCACAGAAGAACATGAAAGAGTATTTTTCTCTCATATTTAAGGGTCAAAGTCAAAACTGAAAGAAAAGAGACGAAATTTGAAAAATATCAAATTGATGTAATCGCAAAATTTTTGCGATATTCGAATTCAGCCCACCAAAAATGGTTTATTCTATAAGAATAAACTACGAATATAAGGCTTTACTAAATATAACGAAAGAATACATTGAAAAAAGATCTTAAAATCGATGTTTTATTGCAACGTCGCCGCTAGCTTGCTTGTTTTGCGGGCTGAAATCATGACATCACAATAGCGTAAACAATCGAAATAATAGCGTCACGTGATATGTGATACAGCTGTCACGTGATATGTGACACAGATGTAGCTCACATAGCTATATTTAATGGGCCTTCTCTGTAGCACATACGCGGGTATGATAGAATTACACATATCTAGAGGAACATGTAAAATATACCAATATTGGATTATTTCTAGATTCTTACTCTGATTGAATTCCAATGTTGCTAATCAATTATTCAAACTACGAAGAAATGAGCTTAAGGAATACCACACAGAAGCATTAAAACCAGAACGCACATGCACAAAGTAACGATAAACGGACAACGAGATGGAGACAAAATAAAGTTTACTCTAAGAGCATCAACAAACAAACCGAGTAATGTTATCATGAAGGACAAAATCTAAAAGCAATTAAGCAGGAGACGGAAATAGATGGCCCTCCGCCTTTAGAGACGGAAACGGATTGCATTCTGCAGTGAAGCCGAAGACGGAAATGGATGGGCCTCTGCATATCAGTAACATCGTCACTGAGAAAGTTCAACGGTCGATATGGGTAACTCGTCATACACTATGATTGTCCCATTGTCCAGAATGGTGGATGATATTCTGTCTTAGACCATTTGAACCACCCAACCACAGAATATACTTGTGTCTTCCGAAATGGAAGTAACCGAATGTAAGCAGGAGATGTTGACTCTTCCTGGGTACCTGGTCTCACTCCCCTTGGGAGTTCGCTTCTTTTCATGTGGTGAAGGGTTTTGTTTGTTTGCTTTTGTTTCTGTTTTATCATGTTTTTTTATGCCTTTGATTTATGATTTTCTGAATTATCGATTTTGTACTGTGTTTTGAATTTGATATATGGTCATTGTCCATATTTGTTATTATATCAAATTTTAACTGAAATTGAATCATATGATGATGAATCGATGAATGTAAGCTATAAAACAATCTGTAGAGTACCGATGAATAGTAATGTGAATCATGTGACAACATCTCGGGTGAGAAGCCTTATCGTACCCAGACATTACAAGACGAATGCTTTGCACTCTTCTTACGAAGCAGAAATACAGACGTCTTAAACTCCACAAAGATCCTGTAAGTTCAATGAAATGAATAGTGAATGATGCACCTCTTTCTGATACACATTATGTAGCTATTTTTTTTTCAACATCAACTCTGAAATGAAATGAACAACAAATTTGAGTCACATCCTAAAATATACTCTAAATTAAAGGAGGTTAACATCCTAACACCATCCCTCCAATGCTATTTTTGGCATAGAGTTTATCTTACTATGCTACTGAAACGATCCTACAGGAAATTTGGGGTCATGCATTCTTTGCGAAGTATATATACAAAATTCAAAACATCAAACTAATAAAGGGCACTACTAAAACAAATTTGGCTGTGTCTGATAGTCACTATGGTTTAAAGTACCACTGATGGGGATTTACTATCCGAAACACATACCTTGTACATTAAAATTGATGTGAGATTTTGTTCAAAAAGGTAACGACTTCCATCTCCTTACCAGAATAACTTCTATTACACGAAATATTTGACATGGTGTTGTAAATGTACAAACATTTTTTGGCACTCTGAATTTTTTACTTAGAGCTTGGTCTTCTTGGGGTGTATCTCGTATATAGTTCGTATTACTTTTTTTAAATATTGTTTAATCTGGATGAAACGCCGATTCTAATGTTTTGAAGGTGTGGTTGTCCTTATACAATATTTACCACTTGCGAAGGATATTGACTCCTCATGTTGTTTCTGAGTTTTCGTTATATGTAGTTAACTAGTCCAAACTGAATATATACATGTATATCATAATATACTGACCTCACTCAAAGTCCATAGTTGTACGATAGCGGTTTTTTCCAAGTTTTGCTCTATTGTCATTTACTTCAAAGATACAAGTACCTTTTATAAAAATTGAATTTTCGGGCTATGCTAAACACCCAAACTGGAAGAATTCGAAATCATTATTAATGATATGGAGACCGAAAGAATTTAGATAGCTTTGTTTCTTCTATATCTAGCAAAAAACAGTGGGAAATCTGGGTGAAAGAAAAAATTAATTATGAAAAATTATTCAAAAGTTATTTTTTCGCGCATTAAGGAGAAACATTTCAAGATTTTCATTTAGGGATTACACCTTTCCTTTCGCTTTGTACACTGGAAAAACGGTAGAAAAGGTGACAGGTAGACGATTAAACCGTCCTACGTTGTAAATGGTCTCGTTTTCTCCGTGAGGAGCATTTTACCTATGACAGTGTAACATGGTGTGGATTTTAAGTAATTCCTCTACATGGTATTTTATGAAAAAGCTAGGGAATATTAGCTGGAATGGTAATGAATCATCTTGGGTCATTAACGTCGTTTATGTTCCCTCCCAAACTGGATAATACAAAAGATGCTTTGGAAACTATATAATGTCTGCCTTACCACAATTTACTTAGTTAAAGCGGCGACTTTTATTAAAGAAATTTGGATAATTTACGTCAAAGAACAATCAGACACCAAAATACAAAGAAATTATTCATAGATAATCATGCCGTCACGCACCTTCATATCTTAGCGATCCATTTTGATGATGAAAGCTTAACCTATTCCGAATATGTTTGATATGAGTTGCGTTAATTGAGTAATACACATTGACTCAGCATCTTGCATCAACAAAGAGTTAAACTCTATACTGATCGCAAATAGCCTAAAATGAATTTTCCCAATATTTGTACTAAATGCTTCAAAATCTGAAATTCTCTGTGAGCTCCAGCAAGACTTGAGCAGAAGGCACCCACAGGATTGTGACAAACAACGACATCGGACAAAGAAACGCTTACTTCTCTTTTAAAAGACATATCACTGGACATCGATCCATTAGAAAGCAAAATTAAAACCCAATTTCTATACTGAACACAATAGGAAGTCTTGTATCCTTTTTTCTATCTGCACTGAGAAAATTAAGAACTAAATAGTTTACCTTCGATCTTTCACTATGAATATACGAAGCACTTGCATCTGTAATACAAGTCTCTTCCAGCCTCCTCACTCTGGATTTTAGTAATGTGAGGTCTTTGAACTGTATGAGCACGGTAATTCCGAAGGATATTGCTATTAGGATCAAGCTTATTCCATACAGCAACAAAAAGGAGCGAATGCTCCTTTTTGAAGATTTCTCCTCTTTCATCGGTCGACTCCCGATGGATTCCGAAATCAATTTTTCTACATAATCCAAGATAAATATCTATAAATAAAATGCAGATAAAATTTCGAAACTTCGGGACATCAAAACCAAAAGGAGATCCTTCCGTTCTGCCAAAATTTACTTAGTCTGGTCACGTTATGAAGAGCTCACGCATTCATCCATCAGCCAATTAGAGGCATGGAACGACACCTTATTAACATAAAGCCAAGGAACATTAGCTTGTTTCGTAAACCAGGAATATGATGTACAGACTAAAAACGTAAAGATTTAGTAATTATTACATCCTGAGAAATGGTAGTATGAATGAAGATTGAATGAAATAGTTTGGTTGTTTTTTTTTATTCTATTGTCAAGAAGAACCAACGACTGAGTATACTATCAAAATCAATCTCTGGAAGGATAGAACATTGCCAAGGATATGTTCTTCCTTAAGAATCCTATATATTTTATACGACATAAAGAGATTCAAATGTATTTCTCGACACCGAAGTCTTGAGCCTCCGGAGTAGATTAGGAACATTAAATAGTATAAGGTGATGTTTTTCAGCCAAGTCTTTGTCAATAAGGCATTCGGTTTATTCCATATTTCATTTCAACATGATTTACCTAAGTATTGAAGGAGACATTTTAAATACAACAGAAAAGAAAAGATCAATGTTAACAATGATTTCTACAAAAGATAGAAAATTGTCTTGAATAGACTTTCATCTCGTAATCGAAAAATTTCAAGGAATATTTTATTACACATTATACCATTGATAAGACGATATAGAATATAAAAGGTAATGTAAGTCTGTAAAGTTCCATTCTTTATTAGATTCCGAATATGACCAAAGATAATTAACAATCAAAAGTCCACATGGTAATGAAGGGAAAGAGAAATTCCCCATCTAAGAAAAGTCAGATAGGGACTTTAACTAACGACTCATATTATTTATATGCTTGCATACTGATGAATAGGAGAGGAAGAATCATCTCTTTGGTCTCACAACGAAATGTAGGTTAAATTGTGTGTGATGTATGGATACGAGATCCTTATTAATGGTATAAAAATGTACCATATATACTAGGAACAAACCCTATCACTTTTGATTGATAGCTTAAAGCAGATAAGACTAAAGGATTACCTCTCGGTACCGTATGCAATGACTCTAAGAAAATTAGTTGAAAAGACGGCATTACATTAAAAGGCACCAAGCCTACGCCACTCATGTGTGCCAATGCAAATGGGAGTACCTGTCTAGAGAAACAAATGCATTTGGAAAAAATGGCTTGAAATCCCCTGGATAGCAATCTATTTTTGTTTTTCTGTGATATTAAGACGAGATCTTAGTTCCACTTCTTCCTATTAGAAGCTTTTAAGTTAGACAATAATTTAACGACCAAACAACGACACTAGACAACAAATCAACAACGCCAAAAACAGCAATGGAAGCAAGACATTAAACATCGAAATGATGTCATGTAACGTATTATCATCGACAACAACAAAAAATCAAAACAACAAGAATAAGACAAAACCCCTCGGAAATAGATATATACTTAACATAGAAACAAGAAAATAGTACAAATAAGGCAAACTATCCGAAATACGTGTATGGTGTCTGAAAATTGGTTTAAATTTTTTTCAAGAAGGTAAAGAGTTGGAACACTTCCGTACTATTAACACTGGACGTTTACTTACTTCAGCGTCACCATATTTTAGCGGAAACATGTCAAAATGGACAAATGGCCATGTTAGCGTTATCATGAGTTAGTGCTCGCAAAAAAGTTCCCCACGAGGGGTTTGGCCGTAAGTGTTTTGAATATTTTCCCCTATATTTTCCGACATGGTCGCCATAACACTTTCTATATATAGACAAACCCACAGACAGTACATGTACTCTTTGTACATTGTTTTCATTTTCGTGCATGAGCATCGACGGCGGATGCGGCTAGCAAACAGGGAATCCTTACTCCTCCCGGGCACCTGGTCCCACCTGTGGCTTGCTGGGGTCCGTCGATGCTCAATTTGGTGCTCTTTTGTGAGTGCTGTTGAGATTGTCGTCAGGATCCTCTTTAACTCATTATTTTCATTAATTACATAGAAGAATTAAATAATTTAGCGTAACCTTGAATTAACGCACTCCTCACAGCGCTATCTCCACTAAAATTAGCTCACTTCCAGTGTATGAATGCCGATTTCCTATGGTCAAACTGTCGTTAATCGAACTATAAAGTTTTATCTAACGAGATATAAAAAAACTGTATGATATGTCATGCGTACCTACAGTACTAAACATACTTCTGGCAGCGTTTCTGACAAACTTCGTTTCTCTTAAACCTTATCTGCCAGAAAGCAGATTTCTGAACAAACATTTCTTATTATATACCAGACGCAATGTTACGAATTCTAATCAGTTGATGATTTATAATTTATAATTGTGTTTCATGATTTTATCGTTTATGTTTGCTATATATAAGAACACATAACATTTGAAAAAAATTTACAAACTTAATTGATGGAGCTCAATATCTTTCCTTTTGTTATTAATCTTAAAACTATGACATACTTCCCTAGCGCATAAATCTATCATCAGATGACATTTTGGTCTTGCAAAATTCATACGTTTGATTTGTTCCATAAGGGCGACGCTCATCACTTATTTTGAACATGGATTTTATTTGGATATGCCATTGAATCGACCCTACAGGAAATTTGGAATCGCACACTCTCTGTAAAGTAAATGCATAATTTAAATTAAAAATGAAAGGAGCTGTTAAGATAAGACGTACAATCAGCCCAGAAAAGTGGAATTTTAAAAATGGAATTTTCACGAAATTGTTTTAGTAAAATGTAAACCTATTCAGTATCCCATTAGAATATGAAATTATTTTTTATTTGTCTTGCGTAAAATTGCTAATTTTTGGGTCAAAACTTGTGTTTTTCTCCTAGACATCAATAGAAATCGGAAACTTTTTTTAAACATTGTTCCCCCCATGTATACAGGACGCCACTTTTACTGAAGGTGTATATCCACGATACAATTTTTTTTGGACAAGTGGGTTTATGTTTCTTCGGGGGGACACTACTCCAGAGACGAAAAACCAAAAAAGGGAAGGGGATACATTTTTAAGAATTGACCTATCTTACCATAAAGTATCGCACATTTGACTCTTTCATCCATCAAAAATGTATAAATATGATTGAATGAAATACACAAGAATTAGGAACGAAATATGCAAGAGTGATATTGATTTCTTCACCAATGGTATTTCGCGCTAAAAGGCTTACATTGTAGCCATTGAATACAAATGAGACCGTATTTTAAGTTACGGATATCATTATTTGCCGATAAAAGGAGATAGAACGTTCGAAATCTACTTCTGATATATGATGTAGACGTATGTGATGTATTTAGTTAATATTTATCCATTTTTTGGTAAGATATTACAAAATACAAAGTTTTTGTCGATATTATCGGTTTTTTCTAACCGAGCATCCCCTACCTCTTTCGACCTTAATTTTAGAATCTTAATAAGAGTTCTTCAACGGAATTTCAAACGTGTAAAAGGTATGCAGATACATTATATTTCAATAATAATTTAATATCTTTCTGCATATGATTCGTCATGCAGAAGAAATAATTCATGAGATTCAGGGCTAAATACGGCCCTATTCTTAACAGCTCCTTTGGCTGCTCATGAAAAACACTTTGGCCTGAAGCATCAATGATGAGAATTTAATATCCGAAACACGTGTCTGACGTGTAGTTGATAATCAGTTTGAAATTTTTCTCAAGAATATATAGAGTTTGAACACTTCCATATGATGAGTCTCAATGAGGATAAGAACCACTAAAAAGCCCCCCCTCTTCTTTTAAATAGTACAGTGAGAGAAAATTCAAAAAAGTTAAAGGCTTCTCAACTTAACTATGGCTTGCATTGTTCGTGTTATATTTGAATAAATATGCTTAAACGAAACTTTAGTACAGAAAGTGCATTTAACTGCGCCAACTACAATAAATTCCATTCTTGCACTGAAAACTTGAAATTTGATATAGTGTTAACCTTCGTGCTTCTATGGTGCTGTTTTATTGTCTCCGTCTGTTAAACAGCACAGCATTTTTTTCCTTTTAAGAAAAAGTTGTTTCATATTTTTAAAGAATTTGTTTGCCTATCAATTGTGATTTTTGATTCTGATTTGGGGTTTTGCGTTTGACTTTATCACGGTAGCGTATCACGTAACAGCGAATAATCTTTAGCCTGGGAATCCCCTTCAATTAAACAAGGTAAATACTGTCTAAATATACTTTGTAAGAATTTATTTTAGGCCTATCATACGAGTATCATTATCATTTATATGATGGTAATCTATTATGGTCAAGTATAGAGTTATATTCAGAGAACACCTCAACCGAAAATTTTGTTTATTTACGTGCACCATATCATAACATGTACCCAAAATCAAAAAAATTCTGTTCAAGTGTTCTCTGAATATACGTCTTTTCTTGACAAGAAAAGACTTCCATCGTATAAATGATATTGATGCTCATATGATATACCTGAAATACTTTCATATAAGGTAGATTCAGACAGTATTTACATTGTTTAATCACAGGGAATACATGGGATAGAGATTATTAGCATATCACGTACAGTGTTTATGTTACACAACGGCTGAAATCATCATTAGGGAAATCCTTCGGTCGTTACGGGGATGTAATAAAAGCATATGAGATACCTCTCTCCAGAATGATCAGTGACATTCTAAATTGTGATTTAATGGCTGTCATTATCACCAAACAAGACATACTTACCTGATATGTACATAAAATGTTCATCGAGGCAATCGCCGAATTTGACAGGTTTCCATGGAGCTGTTGCGACGGGTGTTGCATGCAATCAGGAGACGCTTACTCTCCCCGGGCACCTGGTCTCACTTCGGAATTTTGTTCATTCCGAGGTTCGCAACCGTTCCTGTGGAATATCTAATTATTTTGCCTTGCCTTCTCAACTATGAGACTGAATAACTGATGGGTACTCCTGTAATGTTTATTTCAGTCACTGAAACAGTTGCTATAAGTGTTCCAAAACGTTCACGCGTTAACTGTTTTAGATATATCTAATTTTGGACAATAAATTATTTCTGAATGATCTCATCAAGAAACAAATAAACTATTAACATTTTTGCATGTGTTTTCCCATATTGTGACATCCGATGTTGATACATTATAGCAAAAAGCATATGATTCCAAAATAGCAGCTAAAAACTTTTACAAAATCATATATTAGGACAGTACTGAGTAAAATAAGGAGTTTACCAACAAGACAAGAAGCAAAAATACGAAGTTTATGATTCTAGGAATTTTAAGTGAATATTAATTTCATTTGCATATTTTAAGTGATAATGGATGAGATGCAACCACTATCTCATTTTATAGCTGGGAATTTTATTATTTTCTTCATAATTATAATCTGAGAACAAAATTTAGAAAAAAATCTTTTTCGTATGTTTCAAAATGCTGGGATTTACGGCTAAAGTTTCTTTTCATGAAAACATGAATATTTTATTAGCATTTTGCTATTTTCTCAATAAACTAAACGTTCCATGATATTTTCAGAAAACTATTTCTCTGTCTTTTTTCGAAAATGGAAGTAATACAACTCGTTAACCTCTTCAACAATATTTCAAAAAAAAAAAAAAAAAAAATCAGACACGCCTTTCGGTTAGTTAATCCTCATCAGTGGTACTTCAAGTCAAAATGAATTCTAAAACACAGTCAAATATATTTTAGTTGCGCCCTCTATTTCTATTTTTTTTTTAATTTTCTATATCTACTTTTCAAGGAGTGGTAACTCCAAATTTCCTGTAAGGTCGATTCAGTATCATATTTAAATAAAATCTAAGACCAAAGAGTGCGATAAGAAAATGTGCGCCTTGAGAAAAGTATTTTATTTTGTCGTGAGAAAGTTTTGTTTTATATTTTCAACATGATTGTGAATTGTGGAATCTGATTTCGGGTTCCGTGTTCTACTTAACCAGTATTGTGATTTCACGATATTGATTTTCTGGGTAATTTTCATCACCAAAACTAATTACTAGTGCCAAATAATATATGGCACAGAATGCTGTTAAAGTAGTGTTAGTGCAAAATACTGCAAAATACTGCAAAATACAATATCAGAGTAGATACTGTCCTTTACTAATTTTCAACGTGTGGTTTAAAACCACTACATGACAATACGAACTGGACATTACTGTTTCTTTCCTCTGTATTTGAACATTCTGTAAAAGTGATAGTTGATATGTTATAGTTCTATTTGACAGGCGAGGTCAAGTTTTAAAAATAGTATGAATAGAATACTTGTGTCCAGCATCGTATGATTAACAACACTGTTGGGGCACATTTACCACTTCTTAAAGCATTTTTTATCCTTAAATTTTCTAAGTAAGTGTTTGAAATTAAGACAGAAGGTACGAAAATTCTCAATACACACTACCTTCAATTTTCAGGAAAAAAGAACAATTGGTTTTAAATTTGCTAATTCGTTGTTCATGAACGTAAGGGTCGTGCACTTTTTGAACGGGTCGAATCCCAAATTCCGCTTGTTCAGATGCAAATCCTAAGTTTTGCAATAAATCTCACACTATTATATCTTTGAACTTTTTATGAATCGTGAAAACTTCATACAAAAGATATAAAAGAGCAGAGATTTAAGAAGTTGAAGGGATACATATTTGTATAAAGTTTTGGTTTATGTGATGCTATTGTTCTCGAATTTACCATCTATTTGTTCCCTTTTTCTTTTATGTTCTTCTCTGATCACTGCAATGTCGTCAAGCTAGGGATCTTTTCCTTTACTTATACAGTTCTATGCTTGGTCGAAAGGTAGAAAATGCGGCAAAATATTGACGAATACGAGTGAAAGATCCATATGGAATTTTTGTAATTTTTGTAATTTCCTCTCATGATGATGGAGGATAAAACATGTATAAACAATACAAGATTCACGTATTCATTATCCAAATAGAACGCAAAAACTTAATGAACCTGATTTGAACTTAATCCCTCTTCCTCAAAATGAGCGATTGTTCTTCAATTTTGTCTCATGTCTCTCCCTAAATGCCTGGATAGGATTGACACTGTAATACATGACAAGGTAGAGATAACATAACTAACTTTCTGTGCCATTCACTTTGACTCGGCCGTTTAAGTTCACGATAAATATTTCACAATGGACAAGAAGGGACTTGCAAAAGAAAACAACAAACAGTCAAATTCGAGTCCGGTTGTTAGAGCCGTTGTGTTAGGGACTCTGTTTGCACTTCCGTTCACTGTTTTTGCAACATTTTCTTATTTTCAGTATCGAAGCACAAGTGAACTTAGAAGAAGGATTGAAGTATTGGAATTAGAAATATGGAGTAATAAACTACTTTCAAAATCTGTAAGTATGTAAGTAGGTCTTATTTCAACGACAACTTTGTACTTTTGTGATAACGGGACATTTGATCACTTGAGAAGCATGTGAAAGGAACATGTTAAGAATTATTATTGAAAATTACATGTATTACAAAAGAAGTTCTCCAGAGTTTTGAGTTAACTTTATTTTATCTGAATCAAAGACATAAGATATAAGTTGTTTTTACATCACTAAACTTACAAGCTTAGTACTTTAAGTACGTTTAGAAGACAAACATCTAGAAATTAATTCAACTTTAGACATGTCATATCAACTCATTCCTGATAGACAAAAAAGCAGTTCTAAGGCTTTTATTCATTACATTACTTCCATTTAATGCAAATAATGAAAATGTTGGTAGAATGTTTACAGTCAAGGTAACTACCCAGTATTATTATACAATTATTGACTTTTGATGAGGTCTACTCGTGACTATACAGACCTGGTCAGGTATTTGTTGACCGAGGCCGAAGGCCGAGGTTAACCAATGCCTGACCAGGTCTGTATAGTCACGAGTAGACCGAAATCAAAAGTCAATAACTGCTTTATTAAATAATCAGGATCTTATTAACATTTGCATTGTATTGATTAGCGAAGTCAAAGATTTAACACTACAAAAATCAACGCACGCGCTAGTAACGCACGCGCTAATCCCGAATCGACCGCTTTGGAGCGTTAGCGGTCAACTCACTCTGAGGTACACTCTATCTCCACCAATCAGAAATAAGCAAAATCGGCAATAATTCCTGATAATTTAATAAACATAAATATTTCCTCGCCATATATAGAGATGAGTATATACATGTACATGTTCATCGGGTATGCTATAGGTCTAAAAGATTTCAAAATTGTCTTTGAGGGTGTCCCTATGCAATGGCTTGATGGTATAGAGAAATATATCACCTTCCTTGCAGATGACGGGGAATTTGCCCTCAACTGATTCTCTTGGCAGCACATATCTATGAAATCCTAAGGAATTTAAAGCATCCATGTAATCTGCGGAGGATGCAATATATCAACATTGTCCTATTCACCCACCAAATGATATCTTTCCTCTGTTTTTTGTTTCATTTTTTCATTTGTTCTCATGAGACTTAAATAAAGACACAATTTGACATATATATTTAACAGGCAAATGCAAACTCTCAAAGTGGCAAAAGCAAGAGAGATGTGTCTTCCTTTCTAGAGCTCTATGAAGAAATTGCAGATAAGCAGGTACTAGTATATTCCTTCCTTTCGAATTTTAAGTAATTAACACTGATGGAATTAACGTACAAAGACAAATCACTTTTCGACGATGGAATGACCTAATTATAATAGTTCCATGCTGTAATGATAACAATTCAACAGTAATCATTAGAAAATTAACATAAATCATGACATACATTTAATTACACTTATAAAACTTGGCTGAACTTTCTATTGCTCAGACGAAATTAATCCAAATTTCAAAACTGTTCAAATTAAAAGCATTGGGTTCTGCGTTTTCCGAATTCGGAGTTATCTTCCGTTGTCCATTCTCTGAAGTCATACATGTATTGCATTCGCTGAAGTTAACAAAATCTTTTTTTAAGTTTCAATGATCAATATACTTCCACTTTACCTTGAATTTATCAAAGACGCTATACTTTCCAGGTTCATCCCGTAAAAATAAAGCATTCATCATGTTGACTCATTATATAACCTGATTTCTGCCATTTCGTTCTTTCTATCTGTTGCCCCGACAGAACGATATTGATCTACATTTCGTCCCGCTATCTATCATTATTTCGGGGCGAAAAATAAAAACGGAAAATCCGACAGAAGAAATGTTAAACGTCTTTAAATTCAATAGCATCATTTAAAACCTGATAAATTTACAGCATGGACCAGACATGCACGTTTCGGGTACTAAACCCTCGTCAGTGATCCTAAGTCTAAACAATGTAATATGGCCAAAAAGTATGAAAATTATTATGTCCAAAAATGTACCAAAAGACGTAGCAGAATAGGTGGGATATGATGCTACAGGACCCACGTTTTAGAAATTTCAACCAATTTTGCAACAGAAAATTTCAAATGCGTTGAAGAGACAGACGATCAACCGAAGTTGATCGAACTTGGCTACATGTGCCCCTGGGGACTCTTGGTCCACCAGCAGTGACACTCACCAAGTAGTTCAAATGTTAAACGTCTTTAAATTCAATAGCATCATTTAAAACCTGATAATTTACAGCATGGACCAGACATGCACGTTTCGGGTACTAAACCCTCGTCAGTGATCCTTAGTCTAAACAATGTAATATGGCCAAAAAGTATGAAAATTATTATGTCCAAAAATGTACCAAAAGACGTAGCAGAATAAGTGGGATATGATGCTACAGGACCCACGTTTTAGAAATTTCAACAAATTTTGTAACAGAAAATTTCAAATGCGTTGAAGAGACAGACGATCAACCGAAGTTGATCGAACTTGGCTACATGTGCCCTTGGGGACTTTTGGTCCACCAGCAGTGACACTCACCAAGTAGTTCAAATGTTAAACGTCTTTAAATTCAATAGCATCATTTAAAACCTGATAATTTACAGCATGGACCAAACATGCACGTTTCGGGTACTAAACCCTCGTCAGTGATCCTTAGTCTAAACAAATTAATATTGCCAAAAAGTATGAAAATGATTATGTCCAAAAATGTACCAAAAGACGAAGCAGAAAAAGTGGGATATGATGCTACAGGACCCACGTTTTAGAAATTTCAACCAATTTTGCAACAGAAAATTTCAAATGCGTTGAAGAGACAGACGATCAACCGAAGTTGATCGAACTTGGCTACATGTGCCCTCGGGGACTCTTGGTCCACCAGCAGTGACACTCACCAAGTAGTTCAAATGTTAAACGTCTTTAAATTCAATAGCATCATTTAAAACCTGATAATTTACAGCATGGACCAAACATGCACGTTTCGGGTACTAAACCCTCGTCAGTGATCCTTAGTCTAAAGAAAGTAATATGGCCAAAAAGTATGAAAATTATTATGTCCTAAAATGTACCAAAAGACGTAGCAGAATAAGTGGGATATGATGCTACAGGAACAACGTTTTAGAAACTTCAACCAATTTTGTAACAGAAAATTTCAAATGCGTTGAAGAGACAGACGATCAACCGAAGTTGATCGAACTTGGCTACATGTGCCCTCGAGGACTCTTGGTCCACCAGCAGTGACACTCACCGAGTAGTTCAAATGTTAAACGTCTTTAAATTCAATAGCATCATTTAAAACCTGATAATTTACAGCATGGACCAGACATGCACGTTTCGGGTACTAAACCCTCGTCAGTGATTCAACCTCCTTTAACTTCGATGATATTTTTTGAATGAAATGACAAGATTCCGAAATAGCAAAATAATATTTTGACGTCAAATAGGCAAAGTACCAAATCAAAGCTTCTTTTGAGGCGACAGAGCTGGAAAGAAGTAATACATATACTTAAGAAACATCCATGTCAGTAATCTTGTTGGATAAATGTCATCATATCTTTGAATGACACCTCTTAATTCAGTTTGTATTAAGTTTATAAGTAAAACATCCTGTTCAAACATTTATCTCAGTGTTTCATTGTTTTCGTTCCAGTTGGAAGTCTTAGAAAGCAGATGTAAAAGTTCACCAGTACTATGTTTGCCAGGTAAATACGACAGAATCCGTTTAATTTGAACAAAGAAATTACTATTTTTTTTCAACTGAAAATGAAAATACCAAATGAGAGTAATTCTTTAAGAATATAGATATACATGTATAACTTGGATACTTAAACATAATAACTTGAATGAGGAATTTAAAGAACTATTTAAACTTTAAAACTATTGAACTTCTGTATTAAATTTCAGGTCCAAAAGGCGACAAAGGCAAGTGTATTTCTATTTTTTCTATATACAATAAAACGGAAGGGTTCCAACTCTATACCTTCTTGAAGAAAATTTAAAACCAATTTCCATGCATCAGACACGTGTTTCGAATATTAATTTCTCAACAGTGATGCTTCCAGCCAAAGTGTTTTTTTTTCTAAATTCATTTCACTAACGCCCTTTGAATTTATTTTTAGAATTTAAATTTGTGCAATTTCTTTACAGCTCCAAATTTCCTCTAGGGTCGATTTAGTAGCATTTCCAAATTAAATCTAGCAACATTCGCGAATATGAAGAATAAGAAGAATATATCCATCAAAGCGACGTTGCAGTGATCAGAACGAAAAACACACACACACATGAGAGAAAAGAGGGGATCTCCAACAAGACTCGGTTGCAGCATCCACAGCAAAGAAAAGAGGGGATCTCCAATAAGACTCAGTTACAGTACCCACAGCAAAGAAAAGAGGGGATCTCCAATAAGACACGGTTACAGTACCCACAGCAAAGAAAAGAGAATCTCCAATAAGACACGGTTACAGTACCCACAGCAAAGAAAAGAGGGGATCTCCAATAAGACTCAGTTACAGTACCCACAGCAAAGAAAAGAGGGGATCTCCAATAAGACACGGTTACAGTACCCACAGCAAAGAAAAGAGGGGATCTCCAATAAGACACGGTTACAGTACCCACAGCAAAGAAAAGAGGGGATCTCCAATAAGACACGGTTACAGTACCCACTGAAAAAAAAGAGGGGATCTCCAACAAGACTCGGTTACAGTACCCACAGCAAAGAAAAGAGGGGATCTCCAACAAGAAACGGTTACAGCACCCACAGCAAAGAAAAGAGGGGATCTCCAATAAGACACGGTTACAGTACCCACAGCAAAGAAAAGAGGGGATCTCCAATAAGACACGGTTACAGTACCCACAGCAAAGAAAAGAGGGGATCTCCAACAAGAAACGGTTACAGCACCCACAGCAAAGAAAAGAGGGGATCTCCAATAAGACACGGTTACAGTACCCACAGCAAAGAAAAGAGGGGATCTCCAATAAGACACGGTTACAGTACCCACAGCAAAGAAAAGAGGGGATCTCCAATAAGACACGGTTACAGTACCCACTGAAAAAAAAGAGGGGATCTCCAACAAGACTCGGTTACAGTACCCACAGCAAAGAAAAGAGGGGATCTCCAACAAGAAACGGTTACAGCACCCACAGCAAAGAAAAGAGGGGATCTCCAATAAGACACGGTTACAGTACCCACAGCAAAGAAAAGAGGGGATCTCCAATAAGACACGGTTACAGTACCCACAGCAAAGAAAAGAGGGGATCTCCAACAAGAAACGGTTACAGCACCCACAGCAAAGAAAAGAGGGGATCTCCAATAAGACACGGTTACAGTACCCACAGCAGAGAAAAGAGGGGATCTCCAACAAGAAACGGTTACAGCACCCACAGCAAATCTGATACAGTTTTTAGCTTATTCCATCGAAACATAAAGCAATAACACGCGACCAAATATATGTTTAAATAAAATCAATGCTTTCGACTGTGGCCTCCGACTAAAATTTGGAAAATATACCTTCCAAAAATGTACTGACGGTATGAAATGAATTGAAAGATTGCATTCTGTTGATGAGATACAAATCTGCATCTTGTTATTAAAAAAACATGTTTGATTTTTGTATGCGGTCTCAAAATTTCTAATAGAAGCTGAAAATAGTGAATATTGCTTACTTGTCATTATCACTACATGTAATCATATTTAGTGACACACAAACAAAATTCAACCACAAGAACAAACAATCAATACAGCAACGACAATGACCCTCACATTTAAGACAAAGGACAAAGAAGTTCTGTGACGTATAACAAATAAAAGAAAGGGAACAGGGTAGTAAGTAATAAATTGAAATGTAGTATTTCTCCTTATTATAGGTTTTACCGATAAAATGGTCAAGAGAAGTATTTTTGTAGAAAAAGATTTTCGTCCTCTTTTTAAAGACTTACAAAAAGTTTATGGCTTCATGAAACCTTTTAATTAAATGCATATAAAATGAAAAGAAAATATCAATCCATTATCGAATTCTTTGCAGGAGATAAAGGCGACAGAGGAGAGAGAGGTAATGTTGTACTTTTGTGTATAGTCTTTGTATGAAACAAAATGTTCAGCACGTTTGCAAATAGTGGTTTCTTGAGCAGAAAACAAGGCAGATACAATGCAAGCTAGTTTGATATATGGTTTGGAGTTTAAGTAGTTCAACAAATAAGAAAAAAGGACACACACAGAGGAACATGCACTAGAAAAATGTCTTTTTACCTGATTATGGCTTTCATTAAAAAGGAAGTCAAAACAAAGCATTATATCAGGAAAACGAAGTCTGCGAGTATACACTTTAAAAAATTCATATTCTAGGTAGGCGTGATTTGGCTGGATTCCATGGAATATATTCTAGGCAAGCTGCTGACCAGTGTTGTAGATCGTTGTGTAAGATTATTATTACTCATTTTAAAATTCATCATTTTTAAACAGTTCATTATGCATGATACATGTACGTAGATGTATACATGTACTATTATTTCACAATTTTTTACATTTCCTTTAAGAAAGAGTGAATTAGAACAAAAGGTCGAGGTAGTTCATATCGCTTACCCGAATCCCGTTCTATCTGATGTAGCAATATCACTAGTTGTTGCGTAACGAATCCTTGGAATTGCCTTAAGGTTCGATACAGACCAGATGAGCCAGTCAGATACACACTTTTTTGCGAAGCTTCATTAGTTTTTAAATGAAACTGAAAGAATTCGTGGAAATCCGAGGAGTGGCAGCAAAGGAATAGAAGGAAACGCATCTAGTCACCAGATCCATCTCTAATCAAGTAATTTGATGCACCTTGAATAATAGGCAGACTGACAGGCATATTGGAACCTTAAAATCCACAACGTGAACGGTCACATGCAGTGTATCAAAGTTTAAGCTTTTTTAAGAGCAAACTTTTTCGAAAGAGATGCTCATACGTGCATTGTCCACAACATTATGTCAATACATTTGTTCCTGTAATCTTCTCTATATGCATAAAGTCGGGTGCGCTAGATATAGATATAATAGTTGGCCTTTTGTCACTCATAAAAGGGATCTTCACTTAATTTGACGTTGTGTTACTATATTTTTCGTAGTCTCCCAAATTATATATCTTACAAGAGGTTGTGGCTTCCTGGTGCTTTTACCTTGACTTATATACTAAATTGGTCGCCATTTCCTTTAAATGACTTTTTGTATTTCTTAGAGTTTCCAAATAAGGTCTCATGATTCCATTACATTTTACAATGCTAATTTAGCATATGCCCCTGTTGTGCACGTTCTTTTAAGGTTTTTCTTCTGTGAAACGTGTTTCCAATTAGGGCTAAAAAGTTGTTCAAACGTACGATTTACGAGTCAATTAATGACATTCATTTGCTAACATGACCTCTCAATTAAAAAAACTTTTTACTTACTATGACTACATGTCATATCCCCCATTCATTACCATAATGCATGTATAGTATCTCTTATTTTCTTAAAATCTATGGAGACTTTTGCGAACAAAAGTGTTATGTTGATGAAACAGTCACATATAACAGTGAAACATTCATACTTCAAGGGGACTTATTCTAATCGTATAGTTTTTCAATGGAAAACTACCGTTTCTTGTTCGAATGTCAAATACATGTAACATGATATTTATTTACTAATTTAAGATGAATAAGATGTATCTGATGCTAATGGTTTTTGTTTTTCGTTGTGCTCCTCTAATGATTTTACATACAAATGTACCGATGACACTGCTTCTTTTATGTCTTGTTTGACCCTTTTGTAATTAATGTTCTTTTCAAGCCAAACCCATGATATCTGGTCCGCCAACTGATTCTATCACGGTAGTTCAAGGACAAAACATCATCCTTCCTTGTCAGACCTCTGCATCGCCACCAGCAAACATTGTTTGGGTACCAGGTATTGATCCAAAACGTGGAGGGCGGTATGTAGAAACGCCGAATGGATTAGAAGTTAGTAACGCGCAATATGTGGACAATGGAATGTTTGAATGTAAAGCCAGCAACGTGTTTGGAACGACTGTGAAACATGTCAAATTGAATGTTATAGGTATGATTGTGTTGTCTTTCACATGTTATAGAAAGGAGATCACCAACATGACTTGTGTCACTCTTATGCCCTTTGCCGTATGGAGCTCGTAAAAAGTTCCCCGCGAGGGGTTTGACAGTAAGAGTTTTGAATACTTTTCCCTGGCATGGTCGCCATAGCACTTTCTATATAGACATGACCTCAGACAATGCATGTATTTTATATGTTTTCATTTTCGTGCATGAACATCGACGGCGGGTGTGGCTAGTCAATAGGGGATGCTTACTCCTCCTGGACACCTGGTCCCACCTCTAGCTTGTTAGGGGTCCGTCGATGCTCAATTTGGTGCTCTATTGTGAGTGCTGTTGAGATTATCGTCAGAATCTTCTTCAACTCAATTGCAGCATCCACAACCAAACACGGAGACATTCTTAAGCGAAAACACAAAGTAGAAAAGTATAACAAAGAAAGTAGGGGATCTCCAACCAGACTCGGTAGCAACACCCACAGCAATGCACCAAAGACACCTGATGTGAAAACACAGAGTAGACAAGTTCAACAAATTACGTAAAAGAGACATAGGACATAGAAATTAAACACAAAAGACTACACATAAACAAACGAGGCCAGTGGGCTATCGGTGCCGACTTAGGACGCAGGAAACTCAAAAGGGACATGGAATTCAAAACATCCAAAGACTACATATTAACCAACAATCGGTGCTGAGTCCGGACGCTCACCCGCCACGTCAATAGCAAATGGTGCAGTCACCCAGATTACGTGCGCAAATCCTTCAACGTGTTCTTTTACCAACTGGTCTCGAAGAACGCATAATTGTTGAGAAAAATAATCAATGTAAATTCTTCTCGAGCATGTACAATTACTGTAAGTAAGTAATTCTAACATTGATGATTCCTTTGTTTCTTCGTCTTATTGTATTTTAGTCAGACCGTCGTACGCATTTGTTTCCTTCACTTAAATTGCAGAAACATAGAGCATATATGAGAAAAAAGGATAATATATGACAGTTCTAATTGCAATTGGTTGACCTCAAGATGATTTGAGCTGCTTTTCAAAAAGAGGAAATACCATTTTATTTTCCAAATAATCTTTTATAATGATTTATTTACATAACATTACATAACGAAACACATAAGAAATGCACATAACTGTCAAATGATGCCATAAAGAGCCATAAAAGATATTAATAAAGAATAATTTACATTTAAAAGAGATAAAAACCACATGCATTAAACGCTACCACCCTCTTTTACATGCAGAACATTTGAAGGTGGATCTAACACCGGAGACCAGTACCATTACAACAGGGACGGATCCATATATGGATTATATCTGCACCTATAAGGGAGTCCCTCAACCACAGGTGATCTGGTTACACGTTCGCCCAGACGGCGTGTATGAAAATATAACCGCCCAAGCTCAAACATTACAAGGACGCAGTACTCTACATATTGACAATCCAAATGCTCTGGATGGAGGACAGTATATTTGTGAAGTGAAGAATGAATTTGAACAAAAATCTGATATTGGCAACGTAACAGTTTATTGTAATTATGTCTAATTCTTGTTTAGTTCTATATCTAATTCTTGTTCAATTCTTATTTTCCTTGTTTTCTTTCGATGTTCACAAAAAGCGAAGATAAAGACGAAAGTTAAGGAGTATCAATTCAGACACACAGTGCAAACGATTTCTTAAATCTCTTTATCCTACTTTCTCTCTTAATTCGTTTCTTTTTCAGTTTTATGACTTTTCTTATTGTTTGTTTTGTCCACACACAGCTAAGCCTGAAATTGTCAGTGGACCAAAGACACTAGTAGCAAAAATAGGAGAAACAATCAACCTTAAATGTGACGTAGTCGGAATACCTAAAGCCACGATTCAATGGTACTTCCCCAAGGTAATGACATAAGTACATGATGCATTTGTGATTTTCCTGATGTTGTTTGTGAATAATGGTTTTGCCAAACGTGTCTTTTGGGCAAAGTATTTGCCAACTATGAATTTTGGGGAAAATTCAAAGTCAATTGAAAGTCTACTGTCCTGTTCACCAGTTCTAGAGCACCCTGTTTTCCCGGTTTTCTCTAAAATATGAGATAAAAAGATATCAATTTTATAGTACTCCTTCAGTTCGTAACAGAAAATACCATTGTTTTGGTTGTGCGTCAGTCAAGTTAGAAATGGGACGGAAAATAAAAAGTCTACGGGGATTTTCTATAGTAAAATCGCTGAAAATGTGTGACGTCGGAGGCATTGACGTCACTGTTTACTATTGTTGACACGGAGAACAATATGGCGGCGGCTTGAAATTAACATGGGAATTTCCCGTAGACATTTTAGTTTTCATATTGCGATTTGAAGGCAACTGATAGGGTAAGTTGAAGTTAATTTCCAGTTACGACTAAAGGAGGCCAATTATCGGAAACAATTATTTATAGCAAAATTCTTCAGAAGTCAGAATAAATCGCCAAAACAGGGTGTTCTGGATTTAATGAAAAGGACAGTAATTGTTTGACGATCAGTGTTTCACTTCACATATATTTTAGGTGAATAAAATGAAAAAATTAAACACACACTCAAAAGATCAAGTAAAACATTATGTAGCTTATCAAAACAATTTGATTACATCACTAACAATGTAAGGAAAAACAATCAGCAATCATTTGATGTGAACATTCTTCATCAGACAGGAACATCTGTACCTAAGGATGTCACTATCAACCCTGATAATTCTATAACTGTGAATCACGTGGACAAGTTCAGTGAGGGAACATACACATGCGAAGCTACTAATTCCTTTGGTTCCTCAACATCAAATGGGGCTCTTACTGTTGTAGGTATGCCAATGCTATGTGACCAATATGATTAGCTAAAAATTTTAATTATGATTAGCTAAGAATTTTCAATACGTCTAATGCAATGGCCACCGATAAACCAGTAATATAAAAGTCAAATACACCTTGTAATTATAGCGTGTTTTGGATGAATTAAAATGTCGTTTTTATGGAATCATTCAACCGCAATAAACAAAATAAACAAATTGCTACTGAAGGAATAATAACCAACATCCGAAGAAAAATCCGCGTTGTCTAGAATTTACATTTCCCTTTGTTCAATAAATACAAATAACTAAAGAAAGATACAGGATGAAACTTTTCTTTATATTGATCTATGCATGGATACATATGCATTTCATTGCATCCTTCAACAAAATTCAAATGGCATTGATCAATATGCCTACAAAGTTTATTGCTAAGTTTGCTTAACAAAGCATGTTAAACTTTAAGCAAATAAAATTTAATGTGATATGTTGACTTATTATAGCATCCATTTGAGATTTTTTTCATTTCGAATTGCACTCAGTAACGTTAAAGAAAAGATTGTTCAGCATATACATACATATTTTACTGCTTACAATGGCTATAAACATGAAGATCACCGAAACTTTCTTCTTTACAGTACAATAAAGTTTGAACTTATTTATTATCTAGTTCCCTTAGTTGTTTCAACGGAACCTAAAGAGAAGCCGTTGAGACCAGGTGAAACTTATATACAACTTATGTGTAAAGGCAGTGGTAACCCACCTCCCACACTGTCATGGTCCAAGAAGGGCGATCCGTCCGCCATTACAGGAAATCCGGGTAAATTCTTACCGTTACAGAACGGGGCTTTAGTCATCACGAGTGTTGATATGGACAAAGATTCAGGAGTTTACATGTGCAATGGTTCTAATGGACAGGAAACCGGCGGAGATAGCACTATACGTGAGTCCTACGCTTGAATTAATTGTTCAAGATATGTTTTATAAGACAGGTTTTGTTATCTTATAGTACCATCTAAGTCTAATCGAGTTTTATACCCAGAAGTCCCAAGCTTTTTGACATCCCTCTGTATACATGCGTCTTAGGTGGTCAAGCATCCAATTAGAGTACTTGTCAAATGTACAATTGTTTATTCATAGCTCTTAGTCCCTGACTGTATAACCCATCTTTCCCGTGATTTTGGTCTAAAAATCACAAAAAACACTTTTCACTCCTAAAGTTTTTGTTCGTGTTTACGCAAAAAGAAGAAGAAGAAAGTAACTCACAATTAGCTCTGTCCTTGAGCTCTGACAAGTATTAAGTTGCATTTGTAATACGTATGAACAAAAATGTACAAAAAGACAATCTTATTCAAAGCCAGAGGTTTATGCGGATGAGATATTGTTTCTCTTATCATTTTTGCACTCTTTTTGCAGTTTATAAAGATCTTGGTAATATGACATGTTCGACAAGATTTGCTGATTGCTCCACGAGAGTTGGAGTGGCATGTGGGTAAGTAGTAAAGATACACCAATAAATATTCAAAGAAAGATCATAGGAACAGATTTATAAAAAAAACAGATTTCAATGTAACTAATTTTGAGTAGGTAAAAATGAAAATATGAGAGAATGTGAGCTTTTAAAGACCAAAGGGTGTGTAGTTTATTACTAAACACTAACTGATTACTAAACACTAACTTATTACCAAACTCTAAATGATTACTAAACACTAACTGATTACTAAACACTAACTGATTACTAAACACTAACTGATTACTAAACACTAACTAATTACTAAACACTAATTGATTACTAAACACTAACTGATTACTAAACACTAACTGATTACTAAACACTAACTGATTACTAAACTCTAACTGATTACTAAACACTAACTGATTACTAAACACTAACTGATTACTAAACACTAATTGATTATTAAACACTAACTGATTACTAAACACTAAGTGATTACTAAACACTAACTGATTACTAAACACTAACTGATTACTAAACACTAACTGATT
This sequence comes from Pinctada fucata, assembly GCA_028142955.1. Taxonomy (NCBI): domain Eukaryota; kingdom Metazoa; phylum Mollusca; class Bivalvia; order Pterioida; family Pteriidae; genus Pinctada; species Pinctada fucata. Next base: position 27,415,942 of record AP027105.1, on the reverse strand, counting down.
ACTAAACACTAATTGATTACTAAACACTAATTGATTACTAAACACTAATTGATTACTAAACACTAACTGATTACTAAACACTTACTGATTACTAAACACTAATTGATATTGAAGTGGGTTTTTTTATTCTTAGTGGCCGATGTCCTGGTAATTGTGAAGCATCAGCTGGCGCCATCTATGGATATAAAGAATATTCTATCGTAAGCTTTAAAGCTTGTTAAACTATCGGTATCACAACATGGAAAACATGTACCCATCATGAATGTAATTTCACAAACATCTTCATCATATACATTACATAGTAAATTTATCTCATATTCCGTTACTCCAGCATTTAAATGAGCATAAACAAATGCAGTCAAATTTAAGATTCTATAAATCAGAAAGTGTGTTATGATGACATTTTATTACGATCCAATTGAAAGTGAGATCGTTTTTTTTTTTTGGAAAGGCTTCCAACGTCTGCTTGGCGGGGAAACATACCGGCATAATAAGAAACCCAGGAGATATAATGTTATGGACAGTGGAAAACGGAGGCAACTCACTAGAGAGTAAATTAAGCAATGGCATCCAAAGCGAATAGTGAGTATCAAATGATGATCTAAATTCGAACGAAAAGATAGACAGTACACTTAAAGGAAATACAAAATATAGAACTGGAAGAATATGCAAATTAAAGCACTCTATGCATTCATGATTGAACTATAAATACAATACGAATTTAATATTATTATCACATTTGCATCACAGAATATCATAGCGCAAAATATACATTAAATCTGGATTCAAGCTAATAATTTCTGAAAGTGTTAACATTTTTGATAGCCTGGTACAAATTGAAAATCAAACGAAAACCAGTTTAAACGAAATGCATGGTTTCCCGTAATCTGGAATGATGAAAACTTACTGTTGTTATTCCTTGAAAGCAAGTTATTGTACGTGACGCGATCAAAATTTCAGTCTTTGTTTTTGAGTATTTTATCAGGAAGTCTTAAGTACAATAAATTATAGGTTTGAATTCTTTTACGAGAAAATGTGAAGCAGAATTTTATGTTAAATAATACAAATGAGATTAAGAAGATCCTGACGACAATCTCAACAGCACTTAAAATAGAGTACCAAACTGAACATCGACGGACCCCTAGCAACCTAGAGGTGGGACCAGGTGCCCAGAAGGAGTAAGCATCCCCTGTTTGGCCAGCCGTACCCGTCGTCGATGTTCACGCATGAAAATCAAAACAAATGAAAACAAATACCAAATACTAAAATTATACTTATATTGCAGTTCTGGACCATTGGCAATACAGGCAAATATCTACTTTCAACAGATTAATCTCGGCCAACTTGGAACTGTCAATCCTATTGCACCACTGGGAAATTAAAGCTTCTACAGTGCTATCTTCTCACTTCCCTTATTTGTTATGATAATTCAATGGTAAACATATGTTTGACTGATGTGAAAAATAGCAAACAACACAACATCGAGGGAGATATATTTGATTTACTTGACTCATATCGCAATAAACATATAAATTGCAAACTTTAAACTTAATTCTTTGTTGCCATTTTGTCCCATGAACTAAAATAGAAATAAATTGCTGCGAAACGAAGTTGAGGTCAGACTAGGGTTAATTTTTTGCACATCAGTGTAAAAATAGCAGTTATTTGCATAAGATATAAACATACCTTCAGACATTATGATACCTTGAGATTTACGATCTTAGAAATATCTATGATATACCACATTGTCTAAAATGATAGGTAGAATGTTAAACGTCTTCAAATTCAATAGCATCATTTAACAGATAAATTTGCAGTATGGACCAGACATGCACGTTTCGGATACTTAACCATTGTCAGTGATCAACTCGTCTTTGCAAATATAAACATAAGACATCAATTCTTAAGACATGTTTAAAGTTTTCATATGCGCTTCTTTATTTTACGAGAAGAGGAACTTGTCACAAAATACATGAAATCTTAGAGTACTGGATATGTGGGAGGGTTTTCGAATTTCATCCTGATAAACTACACCATTTGCTATCAGCGACCGAAATTCGCACCGGTTGCCCAACGGTCTTTTGGATGCTTGTGTCATGTTTTAATTTTACCACCAGTCTCTTCTTGTCATTATCCATCATTTTTGTCACACTAAGCATTAAACTGCATTTTATCCGGAAACCCCACCGCTTCCTTTTTGTAAGCATACGGCTGTACTTTGTCGGTATCCATTGGTCTTGATTTGAATATCATAGTTTACTTACTAAACATATAAAGCGCTAAAAAAGTTTAAGTATGTTTATAAAATATGGTTTCCATGCAGTTGTTGTAGCTTATGATGTATATCTAGTAAATTCTTTACATACAATTATTATAATGGTGTCTTTCGACTCACAACATTACTTAATGAATAAGATATGGCAAATTTAAGGCTTGACCTTTATTTCTATGAACAAATACCTGAGTGTATGTGATGTCGCTTAGGACTGTGATCATGAGAATTAGAATTTTATTCAATGAAAAAAATGAAGCCGACTTGGTGCCGCCATAACTTATCAATCATAAACGTTTATGTACTGTTGGTAACTTTAGACACAGTATTTATTCTGAATAAATATGGAGTTAATATTGACTAAGGGAAATTATATGCTTCTGAAGTTGCTAGTTCTTTAAGATATCTTGAGACTTCACATTTGCTTGCTTAAAATATAAAGAAGGATGTACATTTTACGAGAAACTTTTTTTAACTGATCGTAATTCATTAATATTTAATATCGTGAAACATAAATCGTGAAGTATAGATTACAGATTTAGGATTTTGCTGAATCACTTTCTGGGTACATATTATACAATTATTTACTTTTTATTTCGGTCTACTCGTGACTATACTGACCTGGTCAGGTATTGGTGGACCGAGGCGGAAGGCCGAATATGGAACGATTAACAAATAAACTTACTTAAATAAACTTAATGCACGACATGTGTTACCAGCGCCCTAAATCGGCATTGGTTGACAATTGATTTCTCTATGATAATGTTGAGGTTTGATGTGATTTGGATTCTTGTGTCATGTTTTTATTGTACCTTTTTTTACTTTGTTGTTAATATCCCCTGTCTTTGCACATGCTATTTACTAGCATGTAATCCTGAAATCCCGCCATTTTCTCCTTTTTTAATCTGAAGGACTCTTTGGTCTTGATTTGACCATAAAAGTTTACTAAGTAAACCCATCAAGTAAAACGAAAAAGAATGCTAAAGTCCGTCTATCATATATGGTCCACATGTACTTATTATAATAAATGATGTATATCTAGTAGATTCTATACATACAATTATTTTTAAAGGTGCCGTCCAACTCACGATATTAGTTAATAAATACGGTATGGGAAGTTAAATGCTTCACCTTTATTTCTTTAAGCAAATACCTGAGTTTATGTGATGTCGCTAATGATCATGATCATAAAAATTTGAATTTTATTTGAAAAAAATGGGACGATTTGGTGCCGTCCTTAATAAACCTTATACGTTGATATACGTTATTCTAAAAAGATGCCACAATAGATAAGTATGCATAGAGACCAGAAGGCAGACATGCTTTTGCTATTTTTTCTCAAAGCTATCGTTTGCTTATATTTCCCTAATTTTTGCTAACTCAAAAGATACAGTATTCTGCAAATTTTCTTAGCAAAATGTTTTAGTAATTGAAATGGTTTTATCGCATTTTAAGTGGCTACAACAAAATTTTAGCTTTAAAATTGCTGAGTGCATAAAATGATATAAAAAAATCAATCGCAGTATAATTTAAATGATCTATTCTATTTCTATGAATTCGGGGAAGTGGAATGACCATATCCCCATACGCAGTACAAAATCGATAATTCAGAAAATCATACACCGAAGGTATACAAAATCAGGATAAAACAGGACCCAATGCAAAATAAAAAAAAAAATCAACCACATGAAAAGAAGCGAACTCCCAATATGAGAGTGAGACTATGTGCCCAGGAAGAGTAAGCATCTCCTGCTTGCATGCAATACCCCTCGCTTCAATTAGGTAGAATTGTCACATCCGGTTACTTCCATTTCGGAAGTTATAAGCATATTCTGTGGTAGGATGATTCAAAACAGTCTAAGACAGAATATCATCTACCATTCTGGACAATAGGTCATCATAGTGTATGACGAGTTCCCCGTATCTGTTTTTGATCTGTAAAGACAACTCCAATCTTGACGATAAAAGGCTCTTTTGCGTCCTTTTCACTCAGTCATTCTACATTTTAAGGTGGGTCCCAACTCGTTGAATTAATTGATAATTTTGTTCATTTTAAGTATTTTTCCTATGCATAATGGTCTAAATAACGTAATGAACATAGACATTGATAGCCAATTTTGTTTTCATCAAAGTTACAGCACATTTATAAATATGAAATATCCAATATATGCATTTATACCCTATAAGTTATAATTGGCCCAAAATTGGTTGTTTTGTTATAAATCATAGAAATAAGTGCAATAGAATAAATATAACACATAAAACTATATGAATGAAATGTTCAAAACACAAGGAACCCCCATAATAATATCACTGTATTTTCGACGAACAGAATAGACTAAATTCAACTTTTTACTCACATAACAGATAGAATTTCTTCATTTTGCATTATTTTATACGATGATGTATTAAGATAAGGGAAAAAATACGAATAAAGGTATCCAATTTTGTAAAGGATCAAGATATGGCTCTAAAGGTAAGGGTACCCCTTAATCGTTTGAGGCAGTTTTACATACTATTTCTTCAAGTGCACATACAAGCATTTTAAATGAGAAACAGTTTGAAATGAATCCTGTTGACATTGTTTCAATAGATCAAAGTGTTACTTATGAAAAGACTGAAAATTTGTGTAAAATATTCCTTATGGAAGATATTTAGGATAATCCCCTAAACTTTCAAAGACGTTTTGTATACAGTTACTACATAAACAAGTACAAGTATATATATATATAGGCTGTTTTAAAAAGAATCGTCATATATTCCACAATAACACCTTCAAGACAAATGTCATTCATAAAGGTCAAGGCTATTTTCAGGCTAAAAATAGCTTTAAAAAAGTTTACAATGTCATTAAAATATATTTCAATTTAAAATGGTCTGAAATTTGGTAAGGCATAGAAAGATGCATCGATGAGAAAGTGTGTACCAAAAAAAGGGGGAGGGGGAGCTTAAAGAAAAGGAGATGATCTCCAGCATGACCATCCTTTACTCACCCAGAGAAACTAACCTATAAGAAAGTGATACGTAAATGACATATGACAAAACTACAAACCACAAAAACACGATAATATTCACTAGCATATAATACAAGACAATCAAAACAGACGAATAGAAACATAAAACATTAATGACAACACATAAAAGGCAGGAGACCCATGTGCACCCGGCGCCGACTTTGGACGACCATCTGCTTTTAGCAAATGGTGTGGTTGTCCGGATTTCGTTCGCACAACCCTCCCACTTATCCGGATACACAGAGATCTCCATAGACGCACAATAGTTGTATAAACATAAAACGTCTCACTGCAAGGTGACGTAAAAAAAGACAATTAAACGCAGCGGCCTCTTAAGACATAACTTTCGGGGGGAGGGGATAATTTCTTAAAAATTCAAAAACTGTTTTGCAGCGTGTGGGCTTTCAGACAAAGGTCTTCAAGGTCATATTAGGGTTAAAGGTATTGGTCATTATGCGATAATGAAAGGTCAAAGACACTCAGAAAATAAATCTTTTGATATCAAAATAATATGTTCGGGGAGCATCCATCAGTTTTACTGATTCTGTCTTTTTTATCATTATAAAACACACAGAAGGGACAATCAAACACAGAATTAAACAGACATGCACGGAAACATCCTTTGACATTAGCCATGGCAACCCATGAGAAACGGAGAGAAGAGCTAATTTCTTATAACACAAAGGAGGGGATCTCCAACAACACCAGGTTGTAGCACCCACAGCAAAACCCCAAAACACCCAATGCAAAAACACAAAGCAGACAAGCACAGAAAGAGACGCATAAGGGACAAGGAACGTCAACGCACAACACAGAAACATCAAACACAAAGGACTACACATAAACCAACGAGACCAATGGGCAACTGGTGCCGACTTAGGACGGCCATCTGCCACGGAAATCGCAGAAGGTATGGTTATCTTGGATTACGTGCTCACAACCCTCCCACTTTTCCGATTACCCAGAGGTCTCGAAGAACGTACAATTGTGGTGTAAAACAACCTCCTCACTGTCAGATGACCACACACAAACAAGACCGCAAAACGCAGGAGCCCAAGCAGATGAATATGTAAATGGATATAAAAAGAGGGCATACGTAATACAATCCGTGCTCTGCGGCCGCGAGCTTATGTATGTTATCACCCGAGGAGTCCGACTCCATTAAGAAATTTTACAGCAACAAACAAACACAGATACAACGATCATTGACGTAAGAACGATAAAATGTCAACCGATATGACCAGTCGACAACAGGTCAAGAAACACAAGTAACAAACATACCATCAAAGAGTTTGAAGCGTATAGGTGAAATATTCAAATCACGAAAACCCTGCATTATACGGTACAACTGGGAGACGAATCTAATTTTAAGTGATTATTAGATATTCAGACAATAGGCAATAACTGTCATAGCTTATCATCAAATTGTCAGATCGAGACAGAGCATGTCTTAATCGCGCCATGTCACTAGCTAATCATAAGCTGTTTCAACCGCAGTTATAAACTTCACACAAAAGGGTTGATTGGAACGTATATCTTTCAATTACTTGCTCAAAATAATCATAAACGTCGGTAGTAATTGTTGATTTACTACGATCTTCTTCAACTCAGAGTCTAAAGTGATGTCGAAATGTGAGACAAGAATTTGAAATTCTTGAAAAAAGTTCAAATCGTCTTGTAATGAATTTTCATGAAATTGTTTTGAATACCAAATGTGCATATGTTGCACTCATGATGCCCTTTATAGAAAATCTAAATCTCAGCACTTAGACCTTTCTCAACTACATGCCAATCACTTCTACATTTGTCTAAATCAGAACAAAAACTCTGATTATTTACATGGCTGCTTCAATAGTTATACCAATAATATATACAAGAGATCACTATCAAAAACAATCATGTGTGGTGCATCGCATTTGGAAATTTGGTGCAGAAGGCAGCTCTCTTGTACATGAGAAAGGAGGCGATCTCCAACAACACTCGGTCCCAGCACGCACAGCAAAACCCAAAACCCCATAACACCCAATGCATAAACACAGAGCAGATGCGAACAGAAAGAGACGCAAAAGGACAAGGAACACAAGTTACATCATAGAAACAACAAACACAAATGACTACACATTAACTGACGAGACCAATGGGCAATCGGCGCCGACTTAGGACGTCCATTTACCACGCCAGTAGCAGATGATGTTGTTATCCGGATAACGTGCGCACAACCCTCCCACTTTTCCGATTGCCCAAAGAGGTATCGAAGAACGCAAATTGTAGTGTTAAATGGCGTCTTCACTGAAAGATGACCATACAAACAGACACCATTACGCATAGCACAAAGCAAAACACAGAAGGATATCTAGATGGATATAAAAAAAAACAGGGCGTACGTAATACAGTCCGTGCTCTACCGGCTATAGCAAGCTTATGCATGTCATCAACCATGAAGTCCGACCGACATTCAGAGAGATGCGGTCGGGGACCTGGGTTTGGACACGGCCCGTCATGGAGTCCTGTCATCACAGTCAGTCAGATTGCAATTTTTGAAAGAATGCTCTGGTACAAGGCTGTAGACTGGTCAAGCCAAGTGTCCGTCTGGGACAGCAGGATCATATCAAAAGGGATAAAAGGCGTTTGATAATTTTAACACAATTTCGATGGTAAGTCTGTCTACTTTTGATCTTTCTTATTTTGTTTATGTCACCATAAAAGGCAGGTTGTGATATACCCTTAGTTATTATGTTGCTTGTATGGGTCCGAATTTTAAAAGAAGCTGACAATAATTTTGGTGAAATTTCCAGAAAGTCATAACTAGCTTTTGAAAGCAAAAACCTTGACCTAAAAGTTTCTTGGTAATTTGTAAATTTCTACTATGAAAATCAAAAACATTAGTACATGCTCTAGACAGCGCTGAGCTATGAAATGTAAATACTTGTATGGCGGTAATCTAGGAGCATCACCGTCAAGCCATGGAAAATTTACTATGTTGAATCCAAAATCATCTCTTTTGTTATACTTACTTGTATGAGTCTCTCCTTTAACAATTTTGATATTTAGGTTCCATAAAATGGTAATTCTGTGTTTGTTACGTTTGCTTTGTTCAGTGTCAACTCTTGTGGAATGTAACAGTGCTAAGACGTGTTTGAGTTTCTAGTTACGTTTTACCATCTATTATTCTGATTTTATGCCCTAATTGGATCAAAGTTTTGTTTTAATCCTTAGAGCATAAGACTATTTTGATATCTGGCATCAGAGTTTGACACTCTCTACACTTTTACAGTAAGTGCTTTGAATATTATTTCCTGACATGGTCGCCATGACACTTTCTACATAGACATTATCTTGGACAGTGCATGTATTTAATATATTGTTTACATTTTCGTGCATGAACATCGACGGCGGGTGCGGCTAGTAAACAGGGGATGCTTGCTCCTTCCGGGCACCTGGTTCACCTCTAGCTTGCTAGGGGTACGTCGAGGCTCAATTTGGCGCTCTGTTGTAGGTGCTGTTGAGATTATCGTCGGAATCGTCTTTAACTACAGTTTAGCAGGCGCGTAGCTGGCCCTGTTTGGAAGTGCAAGCCCGATATGGCAAGGGGTCTAGGGGCCCGACGGAGAACGATTTCAGCAAATTTGAGTGGCTAAAAATACATTTTAAATGCACATTTTCAAACAAATTTTCTCAATAACTGTACTGTCAAAAGCCACAAATTTTCAATAAAATCGGATCACTAGAACTCGTTTATCAGCTAGTATAAGGACGGTCCATTTGATATTCTGGGGGTGGGGGCCTTTGGTTTTTTTTTTTGTCGGAGCAAGATTATTTTTCTCGCCCCAGGGTGGAACAAAATTATTTTTTCTTGCAAAGTTGGAGCAAGAATTTTTTTTCAGATTCCATTTGGTAAATTGGTGAAAAACTGAAGTTCTCCTTGAAAGCTTGCATATAAAATTAGAATCTATGGTGACACATGTATCTATTAACAGAAGCACCTTTAAGGAAACCTTTTTTTCCATTAACATGCATTCTTTTGATATTTTCAAATAAATAAATGAAATGTGATATTTTGCCTAAAAGAAATAATGTTTTGATAGATAATTATGGTAAGCCATTTTTCAAATCTATTTTATTTTATTGTTTTTCATTTATTTATCATTTATTTATTTTTTGTTTAATTTCATATTTTTATCCCCGAATAATGTGCAAGCCCGGGCTTATTGGCTTACATGGCAGCTACGCGCCTGTTTAGAGTACTATTTTGGCATTCCACCTTAGCCATTTCTTTGTAATTTTCTGTTTTGTACAAATGTATACTCGTGCTGGTAGGTTTTGAGCCCATAAAGATTGAAATTATAAAATCTCTTGCAAATGAAATGTGTATTCTACAAAAATGAAAGAGAATTTGTTGATATTTCATACAAAACATGATTCAAGATATTCATATGAAACACAGGTAATTTTCATGACCGTATTTACAATGCGCATTCGGTTTTTCTATCCCAATTTTGTCGAGAGCATGTAAGTATAAAGCACATGAAAAATGCGTTCCATATTTCAGTACCAATTGCGAATTCTCTAATGTATCTTTTGCGATGATTGAGTTCGACATAGATGTGATAAAAGAAGAACGTTCGAAGTATAGCTTTGAATGAGACTGACACATTCCAGAGTACATACATGATGTCATGTGCATTTCCACCAATTGGTGAGTTTGCATATATGGTGTACCCGCGGCAAAGTCAGTGTGAACAGTCCGCTTGAACTTGTTGAAGGTGTAAAAAATAAATGGCTTTTCATGCAAATTTTATTCAACCCCTAGTCTAAGCGGAAGCGACTTTATAATTAGGAATATTATAAATCTATGTTGACTCCTAGTTGTATGAATTATAATAACCCATGAATGAATATATTCATTTGAATAATGCTTTAAATCACAACAAACACAAGGTCATTGTTGACATCAATGAAATCAAAATAAGGCAAGGACCTCTGATGTTTAGACGAATAAAAAAAATTAAAGTTTGGTGGATAGCAGTTCAATCAGTAAAAATTGAAATTAAAAATAGATCAAATAAAAAAGAACCTTTCTATAATTCTGTCCGTCCTCTTGAGAAATGCTGAAAGTGCATTCGCGAAAATTGCAGAATGCATTTTGAAGGTACTAACATTATCTAATTATCCACGTTTAAACATAAAAAAACGAATAAGAAATAGTTGAGATTACTTTAAAATGTATTGAAACTACTTGTTATGCTAATTAAGTGTTGGTCTGATGAATTGATACATGAACTTTAGTATTAGAAGATATCTGGTACTGGAATGCTATGTACGCGCTTGCTGAACACAGGTGATGGTAAGATTTAAAATTTATGTGTGTAAAGGGGTGAAAATTCGCAATTAATTTCCAATGGAATGCGTGAAACTAAATTCATTTGATAGCTCGAATAATCATTTTCTAAAACAATCTATTTAATCTATTTTTACCCTCTGCACTAATGAGAAAGATATCATAAATCAATTAATTTTGAGATATTTTCCTAAATGTTTAGAATTTCGATAAGAATTAATTACCAAACAATTTTCCCGTAAAGTGCAACGTCTTATCCCAAGCATAATTGACATTTCATGATACTCTTAGAATTTTTACACTGACTCCTATATCAATGTCATAAATCGTGGTGAACATTCAACACTTTGGTTGACACCACAGGTTTGCACTTTGCGTTTACTATAACATGTACTTATTATATATTCTGTTAGTGTAAGCTCAATCACTTTAACGCCAATATATTTGGGCGTCACAAAATTAATTCGGTAAAATTAAATTCAAATTATACTATGGTTTATTGCAAAGAAAAGACAAGGAACCGCTAAATTCAACTCGAGAGTAACATACACCTTTAACTAAGAACCTCAATCATAAATCGTTTGCATGTGTTAAACGTCTTCAAATTCAATAGAATAATTTAAGAACAGAAAATTTTCCAGCATGAAAGACATACATGTTTCGGGTACTTTACCCTCGTCATTGATCCTCAATCTAAACAATATGATATGACCAAAGAGTGTGAAATGTGTAATGTCAAAAGCGTAGAAGAATGGGAGTGATATGATGCTACAGGGCCCACGTTGAAGAAACGATCAACCGAAGTTGACCGAACTTGGCTACATGCACCCTCGGGGGCTCCTGGTCCACCAGCAGTGACACTCACCAAGTGGTACAAATGTTCAACGTCTTGCATATTTTATTGGAATGAAAAAACGAGGTGTTCAAATATTTTAACTCTTAGGACAAAACTTCAGTATGTAAAATGATCGTCAAATGTTAGGCGTCTTCAAATTCATAGCATAATTTAAAATGATAAATTTAAGTGATGCAAATTTACCAGAAACAGGAGACATGGCAGAACCTGTGACGAATCATTTCAAACAGATATTAATATTGCATATTTTAGAGTAAGAAGTAAAACTTTTTAAGGGTCAAAAGAGAGAGGTCTATCTAAAAGAAACGCTCGCCAAATTATCATAAACATTATGGAATATTACTATCAACCATATGTTGTCATGTGGGATGAGAAAAGCCCACCCTAGGGGTCTGGTTTCTGGTCAGGGAACGAGGCTTGCCGAGTTCCCTGACCAGAAACCATACCCCGAGGGTGGGATTTCCTCATCCCACATGACAAACATATGGTTGATCGTTTTTCTCCTATTTCTAGGGGCCTTTCTTGAAATCATGAAATCGTCAACTTAATCAAATTCGAAAAATAAAGGAATATTCGCTTTCAGCGCCCTCAAAATTGATTTATTCTTAAAGAATAAACCGTAGTCCTTAGCCTTAATCAGTTTAATAAGAAATAGAATGTAGAAAAGGGAGTTTTAAAACGACGTTTTTGTTGAGAGGTCGCCGCTTTAGGTGCAAAAATCATGACGTCACAATGGATAATAACGACATCAAAAGTCACGCGGGGGCATGTGGGATACAGTGACCCTACATGACGCGACGCTATGGGCAAACTCTATCCCACATGGTGGCAAATGGGAGATGAATATTTCTCAACTTTGCCCCGATGTGGGATAAATTTGGCCCAAGGCGATGTTAACATATGGTAGATAGTTATATGGCTACATGTGTGTTTCAGTGAATGGTAGTCAAATACAAAAGCCGACACCCGATTCCACCAAAAAAAAAAAAAAAAAATGAAAGTCAAACACTTAACCAAAATTCAGAATCAAGAAATATCATCTTAGACTGGCATACAAATCCTTCAAGATCCCCAACAGGGAAATCAACAGATAAACATTACAGAAGTACTCATCAGTTATTCAGTCTCATAGTCGAGAAGGCAAGGCAAAATCATTCGATTTGCGAACCTCGGAATGGACAAAATTCTAGAGTGAGACCAGGTGCCCGGGGTGAGTCAGCGTCTCCTGAATGCATGCAACACCCGTCTCAAGAAACGAGAGAAAATAAAAGGCAAAAAGACGGAAACAACAACCTCGCACCATAGAAACACAATCAACAACATTGTCGATATGAACAGTCTCCACAGAGTCCAATGTAAAACCGAAATCGCCATAGGTGGAACTTCACAAAAGAGTGCTGCGCAGTACAAAAGTAAAGAACATAAGGACAAATGAAGAACGTCATGGAGCAGCATTGTTTCTGGACAAAAGAAAAATTAATCAGTTCAAATATTTAAGTAAATCAATTAAAATTTGATATTAGTCATAAGTTTAATGATCCATGCAATAAATAATAGGGGTGTATATTATTTACATTGAATATGACAACAAAAGGTTACACAGTCACTAAAGAAGTATGGATTTCAATGATATATCGGTGAAATGATTGAAGCATTCATTTACGTTAAGTTCGGTGCTCTTTGGAAATGGGAATGAATGCAATGTATTTTAAATCCATCAAGTCTAAGTATTCCTAAGGACATTCAATCTATTTCTGTGTCAATGCGTGCATATCAGTTAAATGGTTTCAAACACACTTCCTGCAATTTCAGGATCCCGTTTGTACTGATATTTTCACATTATATTCATAAGCGAGTAGTAGTTTATCACAGTAAGAAGATTGGTACATGTAACAATACGAACTGCTTATGATTGTCAACTGTGATCAAGGTCACCATCAAACATTCATGTCACACAAGTCTTTGTCATGAAAAATGATTGGAATCTGATTCTATGCCTTTGAGACATTTGGTGTCCACATGCAGTGCTTAACTATAGAACTTTCGCAGAATCCGATATCAAGGTCACTCGACTACAACAATATTCATACTTGAGGTATACGTTTTGAATAATTCAAGAATGTTATTCATAAGTTCTAAGTCCAAAATAACTGAATTTTCTGCTAAATCGTCTGGAAGGGGTTGGAATTTCTTGATTTTCCTTGCTTCGGTAAGCATATCTAAAATTTGAACACCATTGTCGCGTAACCGTTCTAACGGCGGGCGATTATCACTTTGTTCATCAGGTCTACGTAACATATTCTTCATATGCATTGCTGTTAACTCTTTGTTAATCAAATCGGCGAGATTTCGACGTTTATCTGTATCGTCCGACACACCATCTTTCATAATAGTATCATCCGCAGATCTGAACAGGTCAGATAGTGAAGGTGCGGATGTTACATGCGTCGCATCAGTGACTTGGTCCTTTTGAATGTCTATGGTCTTGGTGAACTGAAGCATATAATTCAGAGTAAGAGACTTTGTTGGTTTGTTTATAACAGTTGTTTTTGGTAATGGCGTTGTGGTAAAGATATCCAAGTCATCCTCTGTTGTTGTTGGTGCCGTGGGATCTATGGATGAAGTAGTTGTTGACTTCTTGTTGCTTTCAAAGTCCTCTATTAAATCTGCTAAGCCTCTGGCACTATCCCCAATATCATCAGAATTTTTAAGAAAAGGACTAATTGTACTTGATACTAAATCCGCCAATTCCACCCTATCAATATCATCGTTGATGGGTGCTGCCATACTAGTCTTATGATATCTAGGGGTAGATGGTGCATTATTGTCACCGTTTGCATTACCGTTCGTAATGGAGTCTTGCTCATTCTTAAAATTCAAAACATTTTCCTCTATCATTTTTATTTCTTCGTTGAAAAGTTGAAGTGTATTTTTCAGCCAAGGGTTCACTATTCCCGAACTACCAGATATTTGTTTGCCATTTGTGGCGATTTCATTAGGGTCGGGAACGTCGAAAAATATCTTAACTCGCTCGTTTGGCAGTACGTCAATTTGGTTTCTTCTCCTTTCTATAAAATGTTCATCAAAAATAGAAGTTGCTGATGTTGTTGTGGTAACAGAATCATGAGATTCATCATCGTCTGCATTTGTAGGTTCTATTTTCTGAACATTGATAATATGTTCTATGTTTTCATTCGTTTTATCTAAAGGTACTCCTGTCAAATTCTTACCATTCCAATTTTTGGTAATGGTGAGTTCGTCAGAACCTATTTCGCTAACGTCTGTTCCAAGAAAATCGTCGGAGAAAGAAGATGGCGGAGGAGGAGGAGGCGGAGGAGGAGGAGGCGGAGGAGGAAGCGAAAGACCATCCAAACTCTCACTTGTAGATTTCGTTAATAGAATAGGCTTTAAATCATTATCTTTCTTTTCGAAGTGAACCTTTTCATTTTTCCAATCTTTCACGTTCAGAATATCTTGGATATCATCTACATCATCTGCAAATTTAATCTTGCTATCAAGTTCGACTGGAGTCTTTTGTGCCTTTTCAGTTGTTGGTTTTGAGGATGTCGTAGGCATAGGGAATATTGTAGTCACAATTACTGGTGGTGGAGGCGATGGGATAAATTCGGTTGTTAGACTGTTGTAACTTGGCTTTGGAGCGTTTGTTTTTTCCTCCACAACATATCGGTTTGAATTTGATGCAGTGGTAGTGACTAATTTCAATGTTTCTTTTGCCTTCGATTCCTTTGCTGTAAGGTTATAACTATTATTACTTTCAGAGTGGCTACTTTCATTTTCTTTATATGGATCCTCTTCAACTGAAGAAGGCGGTGAAGGTAAGATAATAATTGCAGGTGGTGTTGGAATAGATGGAGTAGTTAATGATGGTTGCATTTTCTTAAAAGAACTTGATTTCTCCACTTGAGTCCTTTCTTTCGGTTTTGATTCAGTGGATGTTGCAATTGTCATCGCATCAACTGTTTTTCCATCATTTCCAATATCAATGATATCTTTTTCGGACTTCGTTTTGAGAAAACTATCATTTTTGTCTAGAGAATTCTTTGCTTTGACAATGTCCACTCTAGTCAAATTTGACATATCGTCTGAATGGTATTGTATTTTTGTGTTGTGTGTGTCCACTTCGTGCATTAGAATGGCAAGACCTTCTGGTTCAGGTTCCGCATAAGAATTATTTAAGTTTCGAGTTTCCTTGTTATCATCATGCCCATGCGAATACACCTTAATTTGACTGAGCGTATGGTTCCGAGGTTTAAGTAAATCCAAAAGTTTTGCTTCAACATTGGAAGAGAAGGTTCCCTTTTCCTCGTCATACTCAAATTGTCTTCGCAGCATTTTCTCTTGTGATGAAAAACCGTTTCTTCCGACAGAAGCCGTCTCTTTAACATGCTTAGAAACTGCTGTTGGAATCACAATATGCTCCTTGGTTACTTTGGTAGAATATAGACGTAATTTTGTCTTCGGCTTTGGAGTAGAGCCTGGATTTTCTGCCATCTTGTCAAAAAGCTTTATAGTTTCATTTTGGTCGATATTATGAGTATACAGAAGTCCAGCAATGAAAAATTGTTTCTTTACGTCATAGATCGACATAGTGTGGTCAGTGACATTTCCATTGCACTCACACTTGTCCTCTGGACAGTCATTTTCACAGCATTCTCTCCAGCACCACTTGGAGAGCTCTGGTCCAGCTTTATCACCTTTACTGCTGCAGGGATTGACGAATTCAATATTGGGACAGCCACAGAAACATCGGCATGGTGGACAGTTCCCAAGTTTGCAATTCTCATCGCACCAGTCATCCATCTTGGGGTAGTGACGCCACGTTGGTAATGCATAGCATCTATTACACTCCTGTTTTGAAGTACTTGTTGCGGATAAAGTATTATTGTGTTGTGGCAATGGAAGTGACTTTGGAGGAGAATACGTATGCATATGATGGTGGTTGGTATGATCCTTGGTTTCATTTTTTAGAACAATCTTCATTTTGTTTGGATTGTTGTCGGTTGTCCCAAATCCTATGGAAATATCGGCACAGTTGACAAACTGCTCCTGAGGTCCACATCCTCGACAACTCGTTCCATCTGGATTTACTCCCCAGAAATTACCTGAAAATAAAAAAGACATCATCATCATCATCATCATCATCATCAGTGAGTGATTGAGTGAGTGGATGAAAGAGTGATCGGGTCAGTCAGTTAGTGACTCAGTCAATGACTCTATCAGTAAGTCAGTCAGTAAACCAGTCCGTCAATAAGTCAAAAAGACACGCATGAGTTGAAATTGGAGAAGATATGGAGAAAAAGGAGAAAGTACAGAAACAAAATATGAAAAAACCTCCTTTTATCTTCTTTTTTTTGAGAAATGTCTGTGCCAAAAGTCCTTTACAAGATCTACGAATTACTCAATTTACTGATGTAAAGGATGGCACATTTCTCCGATGATGGTATTAATATGAATCATATAAATTGTAAACGACAGATAGGAATCAAGCGAAACAAGATCAAACCATCAGCATGTTCTAAGATTTATACGACGTCTTGAATGAGGATTTTATGTGACAAGAGGGTTGTAATTTTTAACATGATGAAGGTTTAGGAGATTTATAACACGGTGTAATTACAAACTAACAAATGACAATCATTTGTAACGGTAATTATGTCGCGACAACTGTGTCGCATCAATGCTCTTTCTATTTAATGTCTTTGTTTAGGAAAGATGAATGGTCAGTGTCGCTATAGGAGTGACCCACGTCCTTACTTCATCGTGAAACAGGGAAAAGGTATTTACATCGATCTATCACAGACTGTCTTATGTAAGATCTTAGGATACTAAATGGAAAAAAATAATCATCCATTATGAAACTACATTTTTATATTTAGAGAGCAACCATAAGATTTTAGGGGTCGGGTCTGGTAAGACTTTGCCCCAAAAAATTCTTGCTCCTATTTTGGACGATAGAAATATTCCGATCCGAAAGGTGGTCGAATATTTTTTAGATCATGCCTTCGCTTTTAAGAGGAAAAAAGAATCTGATCAGGAGGGCCCTGAAATAATTTTGCGGCTCTGAAAGATGCCAAAAGAAATATTCTATTTGGCAAAAGTCTTTCTGTCCCCCATATGAAAAATCAAATGGTCGCTTTCTTAGTACGACACTGAATCAAAGAAATTTTTGAATATTGTATTTGCTTAATATCAAGTGAGGCAGCCTATCAAATACATGAGCAGGTTCCAGGTAAGTCATAAACGTCAAATGAAGGAATATCCACGAATATTTGTCCCTTTTATATAGCTGACGCAGAAAGATAAACATACTGGTAACATGACCATTTTGAGTTTTGAGCCATCAAAATACCATGCTGAAACATGGACTGTTTGCAAAGAAACCGATCAAGATAAAGCATTAAGTCCAATAACAAGCTGATGGAGCCGACTGAAGCAGTTCGGCTGCTACAGTTCACAGCAAAATTGAAATCGTTTTATTGTCCAAATTAAACATGCACGGTCCTCCCCTAGCTGAATCACAACCGCCTTTATACTTAAATTATGATTTCAAAATTTGATATTTGAGATTTCTCATTGAATTATGACGTTTCAAAAAGGACTGTGAGCTGCAAGGATCCTATATCAACGGGGACATAGAGTAAATGGACACCAAATAATATAGGGTCTACGACAAAAATTATATTTTGATTGAAATATCTTTCTCTTAGAAAAAAAAACTGAAATTCAAAATGAAAACATGTATTTCTTGACGTAAAGAAGGCAGACACGAAAAAATGATTAATGAGAGTTACAGTTTCCTGATTTTAGTAAATTCCAGGTGATGCGCTATGATGATGATAAACTCGCTGTGATATCCCCATTAATTAAAGGAGGACATTATATAAAATTTTGAGATGTAGTAAGCGAAGAAAATAATGTTTCCGTGATTTATGTAATTCCACGAGGACACCTGATACGAACGTTATTCATTAATTACTTTCACATTCATATAGACAGGTAGCGTTCCGTCGGGTTAATTCGGTTGTTTATATGTATGACCAGAATAAAATGAAACATGCATTTACTCATAAGCTATAGAAATTTCGTAAAGGTACAAATAAACTTAAATAAGTACAGTTCTGAATAAAAATTTAGCAGAACCTCAAATTCAGTGTTAATTAATAAATAATAATGATCTAAACCATGTTTTATTCATTTCAAAGTATACACCTCGAATTTCGAATAAAATGTAGTCAAAAAAAATGTGTGTACCACCTGCATTATATGAATGTGAACAAAACACTTAAGATTTATAGAGTCTTGTAGCAATAAAAAAATTTCGTGACTAGCTGAGGCCTTCATCGTTGGAGTCCAGGAAAAAATCAACAGGCTTAATAGTAACTACGGACTATTTCATATTGTTAGAATGAACCAAAACTTTCAAACATTTTAATTGAATAAATCAGAGATTTCAGATAATCCTTACCAGTTGTGTAATGCCATTGTAGTACACATTGGCTGCATTTAAGTCCTTCCGGTATTTCCACACGCATGTGCACTTCTCCCTTCCGATATGGAAAGTAACGATAAGCACTATTTTGCGATCTTTTGCCGTGAATAATTTTGAGTGGATAATTATCAAAACACGCCTGTTTCACTCTTTCTTTCACATTGTTATGTGGACATATTTTGAACTGAAAGTATCCCATATGATGAGCAGAAACATCGATTGTAATATTGATAAATCTGTCTTTATCTGAATAACGGCGCACTATAGTTCCGGCCGCGAATTTCCCGCCAGCCTCGTTTTCAAATGGCCCATCGTAAGGATCGCCACAAACGCCACATTTTCCATTATTCAAAACGGTTCTCTGAAAAAGAAAGAGTATCAGGATAAGAATTGAACTACAAGGAAAATGAAACGAATCTCTAACTAAGTGAAAAGATGAAATATGAAAACATAACAAAACTTCGATCCTGACATGATCCTGACATAAAACTTCGATCCTTACACAACGACAAAAAAAGGCTTAAATGAGTCTTTTTGACCTACGAACATTGAAATATTTCCGCGTGAAATTGTATGATACTTTGAACACGTGTATTTATTCCTTAAACCTGGCGTACAAAAAAAAAACCCCGATATTGTGGAATATAGGCACCAAACAAGCAAAGAAGTACACAAAAAAAGTAAAATTGAATCTTTCGCAATGTGTCCAAAATATGTAATCACTTTTCAATCTGAAAAAAATACTCCAGACTATAAATCATTTACCTATATTCAACCTCCGGCGGATTATTTCAGGTGCACTCAGAAAAAAAAACTGAAATTCTAAGAAAATTCTTTGTGTAATAAATTAAAAAAAACGAAATGATGAAAGTTTTGATATTTTTGACATACCCTATATCCTCCACAGTACAGTTGATTGTCATCGTAGTTAATTGGTGTATTAAAACCATATCGCCACATAGTGGACCTGCTAGGTGGTTCTACCATTTTAGCATGGGAATAAACTCCAGAAATATACTTTGAGAAAAGTATCAAAATGCCGTACAGCAAACTCATATTTTTTTCGAAATTAGAATTTATACTCAAATGGAACGAGATTAAAAAAAAACCGAATTTTTACTTTACTAACATTTCAACGTCCGACTTAGTATAGTCAAAATCCCACTAATTGAAATCAAATTGACATGCGACGTTCCTATAATCTTTAATGAATACGTATGCATAATGAATCAGGCAGGTCTTCGCTGAAAATCTGTCTTACTTAACACAGTGAAATGAACGCGACATTGAAACTGACAGAGCTATTCGGACTTGAAATGTAACTTACAAGTCTACTTAATTTTCTTTTTAATGGATAAGTTTAGTTAGCTTTCACGTTTTATGCTTCATGCAAAAACGGATGCGGAAGTTCGCAGAAAAAATATTTGTTTTAATCAAAAGCGATGTTATTTAGATGTTGTACGTGACATCAATTCCATTCCTTAAAAACGTAGAAATTTACGAATTCTATTTTTTTTCTCTCACATTTCTATAATGGTGATCCATCATCCATTCAACCTCTGACGTGAAGGTGCGGTTATAAACGAGAAAAGCATCCATTCAAAAATGTAAATAAACTTTAGATGTGTCTAATTCTAAAATACATATATGTGTAGTTCAATTATACTTGAATTACATTTAGGTCAGAAATCCCAAAATAGGAACAATATATCAGAAATAAGAATGTAGATATCATGAGTTCTCATAACTTTTAATGATGTTAATTTCAAGGTTTGGAATGCACATTTCATTAGAAAGGTGAGGTTCCAAGGACAAGTCACGTTGGCTAGATAGGAACTGACGTAAGCAGGTCATTTGACGTCAGTGACTGGTTGCGGTACCCCATACTTCACAAGAATGGGAATTTCCCTAGTTGCATCGGGGAAAAAGATAAAGTAGGGTTTTATGGTCCTTTTTTGTCAAAATATTTAAATCAAACATATCAATAAAGTTTTTCATGATGGACGAACGCCTGAAATATGTTTCATTTCGTCCAGTTGGGAGCGAGGTGTTTTTTTTATATCTCTGGAACCAGACTAGGTGTTTGCTTTGGGGAGCTGTAATTCACACAATACATATACTATGGAAGTGTTCCAACTCTTCCTTCTTGAAGAAATTTTTAAACCAATTTTTATGCAACAGAAACGTGATCCTCATATGTACTAGTTGTACTTTGTAATGCCAAAGTGATTGATATTTTTAGTAACGCCCTCTAGTTTTATTATTTGAACTTAAAGTGCATTTACTTTGCAGAGTGCGAGGCTCCAAATGTTCTGTAGGGGCGATTCAGTAGCATGGCGAAATAAAATCTATGACCAAAAATAGGATACTAACCTCCTTTACTTTCGATTAAATTTTTTGGATGAAATGACAAGTTTCCGCAGTCGCAAAATAATACATGATGTCAAATTTTATAAAATAAAGATTCTCTCGGGTAAAAAAGATCTGGAAAGAATTAGTTATTATTACACTTTAAACGTTCAATCGCGGGGAACAAGTTTAACTGCTCCACACTGCAAAA
Source organism: Pinctada fucata (assembly GCA_028142955.1). Lineage (NCBI taxonomy): Eukaryota > Metazoa > Mollusca > Bivalvia > Pterioida > Pteriidae > Pinctada > Pinctada fucata. Next base: position 27,394,392 of record AP027105.1, on the reverse strand, counting down.
GAAAATAAGTGATTATGATAATACTATGAAGTGTTCCAACACTTTACCTTCTTGATGAACATTTCAACCAATTTTCATGTACCGGACGTGTGTTTCGGATAGTAAATCATCATCAGTGGCACTTTATAATGCAATATCTATAACGGACGCGAGAATATTGAGGGGCAGCATGTTTACTAAAAACTAAGCCTACAACACCAGCTAATTACATTGTGAGGGCATGTTCAATGAATTTCAAATTGATAAATTATAAGAAACATCATTAAAACAAAAACCAGGGCAGCTGCCTTTCCTATTTTTTTTTTTTTTTTTACTTTACAAACGATCTGACACATTTTCGTGACTTTCAATCGGCGTTCTTACCGATTCCATATTATTGCTTAAAAAAGACCTAAAATTCAATCTGTCAAGAAAACCTTACACAAAAAAGGACATGAAGTTGACAAGAGTTGTATTACGCGTGCATGAAATGACACGGTTTGGGCAGCATAAAACAAATGACTCGAAGAACTTAAACAATTAGTGGTTTGTTTAAGTTCAAAATTTTTACTAATTCATAATAATCATTATGCCTGATAATTAAGTTTAACTGCTATGTAACACGTAAAAATATTTCATACTAAGTATGCAAATTTACTCCTCATTAATTTACAGCCATATCTTAATATATATATCATCGGTGCTGCACAACTTGACCTTTGACTCTAGCAACGCCATACCGAAACCAAGAGTCTCGAATTATGCATATCTCATTAGAAGGTATTAAAATGGAAATGTTAAGTGATTAGTGAAAGTTAATTATGATGAACCCAAATGTAAAAAAAATTGATGTAATGTAAAGAGGGAATGGTTAACTGATTTAAGGCTCTGTGGCTGAAACGAACTCATGTTAAAGCAAACAAAGAGTCCAAAATGTTAAATGGAACATTTTTTAAATACAGTGGCGGATCCAGCGTCTCCTTTGCCGGGGGGTCAAGGGGCGAATTTTGCCGATTTTTACTGAAAATGGGCCAAACTATACCTGTTTTTGAAAAAAAAAATTGGGTCCGTGCCGGGGAGGACGCCTCCTCCGCACCCCCTAAATCCGCCACCGAAAGACTCTATTTCATTTAGACTAAGCTGGATTTAGATGCTTGTCATTTTTTATGGCAAATATGGGTTTGTAGTATAGAGAGAGAGAAAATGAAAATCATCAAATGACAATGAAAAAAAAAGAATAATAAATTATAAGTTAAAAATAATATCACGGATTCGATTCTAGTCAATTAATCATCTCAGGCAAAAACATTCTCATATTTGAATTTCAATCTAATCTTATGAATATTTCCTAGATCACATCTATTTGAAATATGATAAACAACAATGCGAATTTGATATAATCATATGCATCAATTTCATTAAATTTATGGATTTTCAAATTTATTATCAAACAGACGGGCATGTAAGAAAAATGCTTTTTAACTATGAATGTCAACATGTCTCATCTTAATAGACATATATGGGTCGAAAATTCTTTTCTTTTTAACAGCTAAATTAATCTTAACATAACAAAATATTTTGAAGGATTTTAAAAATTCTTTTTTTTATTTTATTTATTCTACTTTTTGCGAATAGATGATAGTTTTAAGGCGTGCAGAATCCTTTAAAGGTAAGGTGTCCCTGAAAATTATTTAATTTCACAAAATTTTAAAATGCAAAATTTTTCTTTTCGTATAAAAGTTTACGTTCTCATTTGTATAAATTCAAATTTTCAGTCGAATCTAACGCATACGCTATAGCCGTTTGAAAACATCATTTTTAATTTGGAGTGCGCAGCTCTAATTAATTTCGCTGGCGCCACCTACAAGGTATTGCGTTTTTACAATAGAGGAAAATGGAGATTTAATTTTACAAATTCGACAATATTATGGTCGTTACTGCATATTTTCAAATAAAACTTTTTATGGCTCCTTTTTTCCTCAACCCAGACCCGTCGGAATAAATTTTACGTTTTCAATAAAATTTATTTCAGGGACACTGTATCTTTAAGGAAAAAAACTAACTCCACCCTTTCGTACACTTCTAAGCCTAAATCTCAAACTATGGGATCATAACCATCCAACGGAAGGAATTCGGAATCGGACCCGCTCCATCCCTCCTCCACCCTTTCATTTTGCGATCAATTTAACCAAAGGTCATTTTGGGTATTGAACCCCTCATTTTTACTTTACATGACCTAACTATTCGAAGTTTTTGGATAGACTCGTGCCATCCCGTCCAGGCGCGTAGCCAGAGTAGAATTTATGTGTACTCAAATCAGGGTAGAATTTATGTGTACTCAAATCAGAGTAGAATTTATGTGTATACATTTAATACATTGTATGTATTTATACATTGTATGTATTTATATACATTAAATACATTGTATGTATTTATGTATATATATATATTTATATATTTATTTGTATGTATTTATACATTGTATGTATTTATATACATTAAATACATTGTATGTATTTATGTGTACTCAAATCAGAGTAGAATTTATGTGTACTCAAATCAGAGTAGAATTTATGTGTACTCAAATCAGGCAGGAGGTCTGGGGCCGCGTTAAGGCCCTCAAGGGGTTTCAGGGGGCGTAGCCCCCGGAAGCTCGTAAAATGTGGCAATTTGAAACACCCAATATCCACCGTACAAGGCTTATATTCAAGTATAAAGCAAGTCGAAGTTTAGTTTAAACATATTTATTGTCAGAAAGGCAACATATTATATAATTACAATCATAGTGATGCAGGATTGGAAAAGAAGCATTATGCTTATATAAATTCCTCTCCTGTTTTTATCAACATTAGCAATACTTGGTGAGGAAAGCAGTAATTGATGCGTGACAAATGAAGTGGCGAACAGAGAATAAATATAAGGTCTAAATCAGAAGGGAGAAAAGAGAGAAGATACAATAAACAAATCAAGGATATTGAAAGTTGTATACATCAGGAAGAAAGAAAAAAGAAAGGAGATTTAAACAAGTGTAAACTAAATACTAAACAATATACTAAATACTATCTACTAAATACTATGTGGCGATCCGTGTTTTAATATTATTCTAGTGTAGGATATGCAAGATTCAAGTTAAAACATAATCTTAAGGTTACTCAAATAAATCTTTTTGTTTTCAGTATAAATTTTTGCACGTTGATGAATAAATGTTTGTTGAATTCATATGTTTTAGTTTCATCTCCAAATAGTAAAGTTGTGCAGTCAGGTACATAGTGTAGTGTGTGGAAAAATTCAGTTCGTTCAGAGAGAAATTTCGGGCATTCTAATAGAAAATGGAAGCTAGATTCAACTTTTCCGCAGGAACAAAAAGGATCTGTTTCGATATTACGTAAAAATAAATGTTGCTTTAGAGAGCTACAGCGCATTCGCAGACGTGCATGTAATACTTGACCGCGGCGAGTTCCGTCTAAATAGTACTTTGGGATTTTATTGTTAGAAGGTCTGTAGTGTTTATCTAAGGATGATTTAAAAGAATTGATTGAAGGAGAATTCTTAATATGGTATGGAAGGCTATTCCAGAGGCGGATGCAGGAGGGAAAGAAACTGTTCAGATGATTTGAGGTTCTACAATACTGAGACGGTAAGTTCTGCGAATTTCTTGTGCTATAGTTATGAACTGTTTCGAAATTTTGGGGGAGTAATTCGGTAAGGTATTCGGGGGTTAGATTATTTATGATTTTAAAGAATTGAACTATCTTATGTTTTTCTCGTCGGACGTCTAGTTTTTCCCACCCACATTCTGAAAAAAGGGCTTCAATGCTTACTAATCTAGTGGCTCCGGTTACAATGCGTGCGGCTTCTATATTAACATGTTCAAGTTTTGTTTTATAATATTCGGGGCAATTATCAATTATTATGTCGCAGTACTCAAGAGTGGGTCGTATAAAGGTAAAATACATTATTGTTAGGGTTTTGCGGTCAAGATCATATTTTAGGCTTCTCAGTATGTTTAGTTTAGAATTTGCTTTAACTATAATTTCATCAATATGATCCCCCCAGTGTAATGTCTTATTAAAAGTTAAACCTAAATGTTTATGTTTAGAGACTTCATTGACAGGTGTATTGTCGAAACGAAGAGTAGGATAAGAAATCTGGTTGGTTTTACGGGAAATTAAAAGACTTTCTGTTTTTTGGGGATTGAAATTGACTAACCATTTGTTGGACCATTCGTGGATTAATGTGAGATCGGAGTTCAATACAGAAGATGCAGAGTCAGAATTATTTTGATCAATGATAATGTAGATGGAAGTGTCATCGGCAAAGAGTTTTATGGTACAGGAAATGTTTACTACGATGTCATTTATGAAAATAATGAAGAATAAAGGACCCAGGATTGAGCCTTGTGGAACGCCAGCGTTTATTTCAATTATAGAAGATTCTTTACCGTTTATTATAACTTTTTGTTTGCGATTAGATAGGTAGGATTTTATCCATGTGAAGAGATTACCTGATATTCCCAAATTTTGAATTTTGAATAATAAACCCTTGTGCCAAACACGATCGAAAGCTTTGCTAATGTCAAAAAAGATAACCCTAATTTCCTTACCCAAATCCAAAGCATTAGAAAATTCGTTGACAATATAAAGAAGCTGATTGACTGTCGAGTCACCGGATCTGAAACCTGACTGATGTCTAGATAATAAGTTATTTTCAATGATATAATTATATAAATATTTGTACATACATTTTTCAAAGAGCTTACTTATTACGCACAAGAGTGAGATAGGGCGATAATTATTAACAATTTTGGGGTTGTCTTTCTTATGTACAGGGACAATATTTGCTATTTTCCAAGAGTTGGGGAAAGTTTTGGTTGTAAGTGAAAGATTATATAGTCTACAGAGAGGTACAGAAAGTTCATTTATTGCTTCTTTTAGTAATCTAGGACTTAGTTGATCAGGGCCTGTAGCTTTGTTTACGTCCAAAAGTTTTAGTGCATCAGAGACATCGGTTGGAGTTATTGTTACATCATTTAGAAGATGGTCGTTTCCGGGAAGGTTATTTATATCTGATGGTAATTCTTTGTCATTGTCATTAATTATAGATTGAGATGCAAAGAATGAATTTAAATGATTAGCTTTGTCAATATCATCTGTGATTATTTCATTATTGTTATTCATAAGGACATTTATTGAGCTAGATTTGGAGGATAAATTAGTTACTTTATTTGCAAGGGACCACCAATCTTTGTTTGTAAATTCATTAGATTTGATTTTTTGGCAAAGATTTTCGTGGTACTTCAGCTTAGCTGTGCGTAGGTTATCAATTACTTTGTTCCTATATATTTTAAATTTGGTCCATAAATTTTGGTTATTAGTTTTCTTAGCTTTTCGTCTAATTCTATCTCGTTTTCTTATTAATTTTTTAATTTCATTTGTTATCCATGGTAGGTCATTTTTTCTTATATTTATAATTCTGTGAGGTATCGTTTCAGAGGCAATGGAAAGAATTGTTTCGGTAATAATTTTTGTTATTTGATCTATGCTGTCATTATTTTCAAATATTTGATTCCAATCAGTTTCTTGAATTTTAGTTCTGTATAAAGCATAATTACCTTGATTATATAACCAAATTTTCCTTCGTATTAATGAACATTTCGGTTTTTCTGCTTTGATAAGAGCGACGACTGGGCAATGATACCTTACATTAACATTTAGAAAAGGTTGCTGAACTGCACTATAAAGTATTTTCTCGGTATTATTGGTTATAATAAGGTCAATCAGTGTTGATGTGTTTTCAGTAAATGAGGTAGGTATGGAAATTAATTGTTCAAGACCGAAGTTATTGGACAGTAGTTTTATTTTAGTATCGTTTTCGCCTAGTTGGTTTTCATTGAAGTCTCCAGTGATGATGATATTTTTAGTTTTTGTATCAATTGCTTTCTCGATTGATTCTTCGATAAGGTTCCATTTATCAATACTACTATTTGGGGGTCTGTAAAAAGTGCCAATTAGATATTTTTCTGATTTTACGTTAACTTCTATCCAAATGTTTTCTAGTCCGTGAATTTCTAGGTCATTTCTTCTTTTTGAACATAAAAAATCTTTACAGAATACAAGGACTCCACCGCCTGGTCGGTCAGTTCGGTCCTTCCTATGGGGAGAGTCAAATCCATGTAATAAAATATCGTTATTAGAAGAGGTATCGTTCAACCAGCTCTCTGTGAAGCAGAGTATATCAAAATCTTTTAATTCGGAATTTACTATATCAATTTTTGGCTTAAAACTTTGTATATTAAGATGCAATAGAGAAATAAAAGAACCCAGTTTACTTGTAAAGGAACTGGTATCACTACTAGTATTACTTTTAAAACTGTGGTCAATGGAAGTAAGGGATGTGTCCGATGGAGAGGGACCCGGGTTGACTTCTATATCTCCGCAAGTAAGTAGAAGAGCAAGTGATAGGGAGAGTATCAAGAGTCTTATAGCAAATTGGATTTCATTGTTTAAATTAATGCATACAGAACATTTCATTGCGCATATCCTATTATTGAACCTTCCGACCCTGGCTCTATAGTCCGACAAGGAGATATTCATTTTTTATGTGATGGGCGTGTCACCTGTGTCGTACGAACGAGCCAGGGTAGGACAGGGATCAAGGATCGTTAAACATTTTAGAAGAGTAAACAAGAATCGCCAGATATCAAAATAATTCGCTAAGTAACGTGGTGAAACAGAACCACAACCTAGAAAAATGAACATATTTACAAAAATATATTTACACAAATAAGAAGAAATAATCATGAACGCCACAAAGTGGAAATCCTTACTATGGTGGTTAGTATAGATTGTTTGAAGCTGCTTACACAGTTTTGACATGGAGAATCATGGATGTCTGACCTTGTGGCAGATCATGTGGTTCGCATGTCTGTTGTTCTTAATTTACCATATCATAAAGCATGAAACTATTATAAACAGCAGACAGGCGGACATATAGAGTACTGTTACCAAAACATCAGAATGAACCAGTAAATTAACCACCGAACACCATAAGGCCGAATTGCGAGGCTTCCATTTTCTTGGTATTAACAGAAGCGTGTGTTTTCTTATTAACCATGATGACGTACAGACGGTAAAATCCAAATTCATTTTTTAGTGTGAGACAAAGATTTTGACTTAGTCGGACGACCAGACGTACAGTATGACAGACGGACGGACTGGCAGGTAGCTTCGCAATTCGACTAAACCTTTGGACTATGTATTAACTACATTTGAGAATTAAACATGACATGCTGAAATACAATATTCTAGCTGCTACTTGCAGCACGGAAAAGGAAAAAATCAAATCAAATCAAAACAAAACAGAAAAATTTAAGAAGATACTTGGTATGTACAGTGTCTTATGTTCGTAACAATGAACATCTGATATCCATATTCATATGTGACTAACCGTGTTATACAACTCAACGACAAATCTATAACTTGGTCGACTGCTACTTATCTATACTATAACAGCGACGGACAGACAGTTTTGGTGTACAAGTAGCGATCGAACAGACAGACACATGTACTTGTACACTCTGACAAGATATAATTCATACAAGATCCCAGTATTTCAATTACTTTGGAGAAATGAGGTAATGCTCACAAGTTTCAACCAAAAAATGAGAAGCATGACAAGACTGTTCTTCGATAGTTTGTACAATTTGACTTCGAGAGATAAACAAAGTCGGGCGGGGGACTCCAGTGCAGGAATACTTCAAAAGTACTACTCAAGTTTCGAAGGGGAAAAAGATTTATTTTTTTTTTTTTTTTTTTACGAAATTGAAATGTAATTATACAACAAATTACACAGTGTTATTTATGTATAAGTAAAACATGAGGAGATTTTTATATATTATGGATTGACAACAGATAAATTTCGCTCCATTTTGAGGTAGTGTAAACATAACGTGCTACGTCACTTTATACGACCTCTGCTGTAAGGTCAACTGAGTCACGTGGTACTCGGTTGAGTCAGTTAAGAGTTTCAACCACCAATCACGCAGCGACTTGAAAGTTTGTAAACATTGACACGTGCTCAGAAACGAAAACTAATCGAAGTTTATGTCTACACCACCGAGTGCACTGCTAAGCTCGATAACATCATCAAGGCAGTTAATTCTGTGTTTTTGATCGTTGTTGTCCGTAATCGTGATTTTTCCGTCCCACACGCTTGTACCTTTTGCCCGTTTTTTACGTACAATTTCACGGCAGTAGTACGCGAGTTTAGCCCTAGTTTTGGTTAGCTCCTGGTTGACAGATACATGCTCCATATCCTGTATGTGTTTGAGCTTCCTACTGTCACGGATAAGCTTGTGACGCATATCGTGATTCGTGATCCTGGCGATGATTGCACGAGGCTTATTGGGAAGCTTTTTACCGACTCGATGTGACACCTGTAGATCACGCCTGTCGAGCTCAACATCAAGTTTAGAGGCGATTTCCATGACGGCCTGGTCAGTGTTGACTTTGTCCTCCGGCACCCCAAATATGCGGACGCACGTTTTACGGGAGTACTGTTCCAACTCGTCGACTTTAGTTTTTAGTTGTTTGTTTTCGTCCGAAAGAGTTTCTATGCAGTTGACTAAGTTGTTTACAATACTTTGGATCTCTCCTGCCATAATATTCTTAACGGCGACCGCTATTCGCAAAATATCGGAGTCTGTAAGCCCACCAGACGCAGGGTCGGGGACGGAGGTCGAGCTTTGGGTAGGGGCCCCATTAAATGTCGGTGCGCCGTTCCCAAGTATCGGCGAGGTTCCTAAGTGAGATGACATGGAACGGATAGGTGTTGATGTGTAATCAAAGGCCGTATCGATACCTGAAGTATGGGTGACTGATTTTGGCGGATCCAAGTTGGTACGATTACTCCCAAGGAAAGCTGCTATTTTGTTTTGCAGAGTACTAGATAGTAGACCTTGTTGAGTTTGGCTTGTTTGAGTAAGGTTCATACGCTTGTTCATGTGGGCCAGGGATGGAGAAATGTCAGAACTATCGGAGAGATAGCGTTTGTTGTCCGTGCTCATTCTAAGTGGCTATAAGGTCATGGAATGGCGGGTAGAATCGTGCTAACTGGGTCCGTGCATGCAGTAACAGGTCACTTACCGCTTCAACTAGCGACTTATATAGTGTACATTTTTAATTCTCCATTCACTATACATCCATTGGAAAAGTCATTGCTCCGTGAACCACCATAAAAGGATGATAAAACCACTTTTTACATTTTTTTTCCACTGGGAAAAACTACGACCGCATTCCCTCACGCATGCGCAGATTTTTTTGTCGAAGTCGAAGTTTGATGCAATATAATATCTTTTTGTACATTTGTTAATGTTCATAACATGTTAACGTTTTTTTCTATTTTTTTCTATATATAACAATTCATCTAAATGTCGTTTTTACAAAGTTCTGCACCCAATGACTTATGCATGAATAAAAGTTCTTAGTTTAGTATAGATGCACCATATCTACTACGAAACATTTTTCCTTGTTTCTTTCGGTGCCATCCTGATTGTCCAACATTTATATAAAAAGGTGAAAAATGTGGTATATTTTTTGTTGGACAATCAGGATTTTAGGTAGTTCCAGTGGTGTTACCTGATTGTCCAACATTTATGGATTTATTCTTTCTAGATTCTACTTTGATCATTTTCTATAACATTTTATTTTGATTTATTTATTCTTTTCTTTTTTTTTGCAAATGATGTGCACGCAGTTGCGTACTTGCGTGTGGGTAGCTACGCGCCTGCCGTCTCATATTTACAGCTCTGTTGTACTGTATATATTCCTGGTTACCATCTAGCACAAAAACGATAACAAGCAAAGGAAAAAACGGAGGGAAAGAAGAGGAGGGAAGCATTATCATGTTTTACGTATATTTTGTAACCTTGAGTAATTTTCTTTAAAGATAAAAATTGACGTTGACTTCTCCTTGAATAATTTCTTATCAAAATAATCCGCTTTTCGTCCTAAAAGTTATTTTCATAATATCACATGTCCATATTTCAAACACCAACATCACCACCACGAATATTTTTATCAATAGGTACAGTGGCGGATTCAGGGGGTGCGGTCCGCGCCCCGGCACTGACCCAAAATTTTCCAAAAACAGGTATATTTTGGTCCATTTTCAGTAAAAATTGCCAACATTCGCCCCTTGACCCCCCTGGTAAGAACAATTTCAATGATGATCGTACATGTATGTAAAGTCATACGTAGATATTGATATTACAGCAAATAAAAGTACACGTAAATCATTGAAAACGAAGTAAATTTAAAACATTTGCTTTAATTTTTGAAAATCTGTTTTTAAAGATCCACGACCTTTCTCCTCATCCTTTTCCATCCGCTCACTTAGAAAATTCATGAACATTTTTGTACCAATAGAAAGGGGGGGGGGGGGGGCAGGGGGTACCTCTTTCACCCTCCCACCCCTTACCTCCCCCCTCCCGCCCCTCCTCCCTCGCCCTCCTTTTCACTCTTCCCTTACCTCCCCAATCCCGCCCCTTCCTCCCTATTCCCGCCCCTTCACCCCCCCCCCTTATTCCCTCCCCTCCTCTTTCTTCCTCCCCCTTTCTCCCTCCCTCCTCCCGCCCCCTTCCTTTCCCCTCCCTTTCACCCTGTCCACCCCATCATACATTTGTAGAAAGGCTTAATCACACTGTGACAAGGAATACTTATGTGACATATAAAAGCCCTATCATTCACCATTCAAAAAGTTACGCCTATGGACCTTAGTTTTTGAGATAGACGGACAGACAGACGAACGGGATACAATGTATAAACGTAAAACGGGGGGGGGGGGGGGGGGGCAAATAGGATTTCAGTCAATTATGTCAAGGAGTATATAAGTTCTTGATTATGTAGACAATGAAACATAAGTTATGACCTTATATTATCGCCAATACTCTCTTATTTTGTTTGAAATTTAATTTTATATATATACGTATATGAATTATACTTCCCCGATATTATTTATACGTCCGCACGAAATTACAACAAACAATTTAACCGGATTCTGAGAACCGTGCGAGTTGTTACTTTATCATTGAAATCGGTATCTCCTGTGTTGTGCACGCTGTTATCAAACCTTACACAGAACTTTACAGGTATTCAGAAAAACTTAAATAACTCGGGAAGAGTAAGGTTTACAAGGTAGATTTGTATAAGGACTATATGGAATATACTTACCTATTGTTTTTTGTATATGTTGATACATGACATATCGAAACTGCTCATCATGTATTAAAACAAAGGAGGGGAACATGTACAACTTGCAAAATTCATTATCAGTTACAAATTAGGCCCTTAAAAATTACAAAATGCAACATTGATTGATATAAACAGACATAAACAGTCCTAATGCATTACACATAATGAATAATTTTGTTTTCACCATATTCACAGTAGTGTGTAATTTATTCAAATCAGTAGGTGCAAAAGGTTTTTTCGATATCCCCTTATCCCCTCTGTATCTCTAAATTTATTACATTGTATACACATGTCAAAAAGGTTATTAATAATTTTCATTCTATAAACTATAAATAGCGATGCTCTGATTGGCTGATAATGTCACCTACGCTCCTTCATAAATCACCATATACCACAGTCTGAAAATAGACAGCACAGGGATTACCCCACTTACTTGCAAATAGCAACATTATTTATTCACAGTGAATCAAATATGAAATTATGAAATTATAGAATAAAACAGTTATGGAATTTTAACTCAGTATATATGATGTGATATTGACTTACTATGAAAATATTGACCTCGGCTTTTCACAGTAAGTCAATACCACATCATATATTGAGTTAAAATTCCATATTTGTATAATATACAATATAGATACGTTCTTAAAAGTTCCAACTATTTTTTTAGGTATTTAATGAATCAAACTGGACATATTTGACCAGCAAAATGGTTAGAATTTATTAAAAAATGTCACACTGAAGGCATGCTTCCTTAATTCCTTGGGTAAATATATTGTGATTGAAGAAAGTTTGTGTACAAAATATGTGCCATAAACATGCAATAATTTTATTATTACTTGATATTGATGGAATCATTTGCATTTACACATGAAGTCAGTTAGGCTTGAATCTATAGGAAAGTTGATCAATAAATTCATTCACTAAAATATTTTTCTTTCATCTGTGGCAATTTAATTTTTTTTCCATCAATATTTAGAGCAACGCCCTCACCTGCAGACCCATTCCACACCCATCTTAATTTTGTTGAAAAATTAACTATTTTACCTGTCTTTGCTGAAACTCTTTGAAGTTCACAATGTTCTTTACCTTTATCTATTATGTACAATGTATGTGTTTGTGGCTAATAGAGATGGAATGTATCAAGAGTTGTATTTATAGCTCACCTGAGAGAAGTGGATACTTATGGGTTCAAATCCTGGCAGTGGCACTTTCTTTATAAGTCCTTGAAAAGTAATATGGAATTTATTTTCATAATGTGATATCAAGAGTTGTCTTTCTTACGTCAATGGACAAGAACAAAAATCAGAATGTGCAGCTTTCAGTTAGCTAAGAGTGTATGTGAGTATCAGGTGAGCCTTGTGGCCCCTTGGGCCTCTTGTTTCGTGACATAGCTCTAGCTGCAAATTAAATTATAAAGAAAGTTTGTCAGAAGAATCTCCTCAAATTTCTATTAAAAGTACAGCTTCCATGTTTATAACTATTAGAGTCATAAGACTACAGTGCAAGAACAACAGAAAATGATGGGTAGAAATTCTTCGCCTTAAAATGAAAAGAGACCCAAGCTTGGACACCTTGTCCTGGTCAAATTCACTAGCCTGATATACTGTATTACCGGAAATTTTCGCTATATTCGCAAGTGATTTTGAATCGCGAAAAATTATTCTCGCCAAAAATGTGTTTGGTAAGCTATAACATAAATTGGCATATCAGTTGCATTTTCTTCTTATTTTACATGTGTCATTCTTCACATATTCTGATTAAACATAAAGAGGAATAAATAGAGTGTATTTTTATGATAGAAATAACTAAAACTTCAATAATAAGCTGTACAAACAGTGAAATCATACATGTCATCTGTACATATTTGTTTGAAATTTAGGAATCGCGAAAAATTGTACTAGCGAAAATAAAGACATCCTATTTTACAATAAAATTGCAAAATTTGATACTTACAAAAATTTCTGGTATTACGGCAGGTCCTCGAGCACTTTCATTCTGATGTTCCTGTTTTTTATCACTGTCATTTTAATATAATTCTTCTATAGAGAGAAAATGAGTGAATCAGTATTGGAAACTTAAGTGACAAATTTTACTTTCCCTCTGTGTTTTATTTGTTTGAGATGTATTAACAGATGTACAAGAACTTGAGCAGCCATTTAATTACTTTATGTTCAATCTAATTTTTATGCATACTTAATTAATAAGTCATGAAATATTTGCAATATAGATACAATGATAGTCACATCTTGTGGGATGGCTTGAGGGATATTGTTTATACTACATCAAATTATAGTGGGTTTTGAGTATAAACTAAATTGCTTCAATTTAAATATCAAAATTTAATATGATTTTGGAAAGTGCAAGTTGTTCAACCCTTGACGGCCATCTGTGGGGGAAAGAATACTTTGTGATTACTTTTTTTTAATCCTTCGTACTAGATACACACTTTATTCCTGTACTGGATGTGTAGAAGGGAAAATGCATACATGGGAAATTGACCTAATTTTGTTGGTCATATTGTAAAGCAAATCTGGCTTATGAAATGCTGATGTCAATCTATCTGTCTGTCTGTCCATCCATCCGTCAGTCTGTCTGTCTGCATAAACAATTTGGTTTATCTGTTGGGTTTAGTTCATTTGAAAAAGAACTTTAAGGGATACAATTGTCAAACTTTGACCTTGAGGTTTGACCTTGACCTTCAAAAATATAATTCAGTATGAAGCTCTCTTGTACCAATACTACCAGTATTTGAAATATCACATTTAAATTTTGCATGGATATAGGAAGTAATGAATTTACAGGAGTTCAGGTATTTAGCTTGACCTAGAAATTTGACCTTGAGCTTGAAGATACAATTTTGAATTCAACTATATTGTAGTAATATACTAATATTATATCAAATATCACATTTAAACTTGGTATGCAGATAGATCTTAGCAAGTGGACCTGATTAAAGGTACATGTATTGGCCTTGACCTTTAGATTTTACCTTGACCTGGACATTGAAGATAAGATTTTGAATTTGATTGATGAATTTAAATATTGACGTTGACCTAGAGGATTGGCCTTGAGCTAGAGGTTTGTTCTTGACCTTTAATGAAAATTGACGGATACTTTTTTCTACCAATACTATATTGAATAACACTTGAATAATTATAGACTGGATTTGATTGATTTCAGTTATTTATTTACCTTTACCTTTATATTTCAAAAGATATTATTTTGAATTTGACTACATTATTGTACTGATACTATTAAAAGTATTACATGTAAACACAGTACGGAAATAGGTCTAGGCAAGTGAACCTTATTGGTTTCAGGTTTTAAACTTGACCTGAGTTTTGACCTTGACCTTGTAGGTATAACTTTGTATTAGAATTCCAGACACTTTCCTTGACCTAGATGTTTGACCTTGACTTTGAAGTTATATCATTGAATGAGACTTTATTGTACTAATACTATACAAAATATCACATTAAAATTCACTTTTTGAATTGAATATAATGAGTGGACTTTGTTTCAGCTACTGTCCTTGACCTCAACGGTTGACCTTGTCTTTGAAAATATAATTTTCAGAAAGACTCTATTTTACTTCATTAGATAGCACATTAAATTTTACATGGGGGAAGAATATGATGACTAGACTTGATTTCAAGAGGTAGAACATGAACAGTGGAACTAATTCGATTTGATCTTTGACCTTGAAAATCAATATGATTCCTCAGCTCGCCATTTGCTCATATCGCTCCTCCTTAACTTAATGCTCTGAAATAATAATTGTATTTCAAATAATTGTTTACAAACAAGGTAGTGTTACATTTAAATACAAGAATGTTTAACAAGGGAAAGATAACCTACAAGATCTCACAGAAGTGACTATAGCAGAGCACACACCACACAATAACAAAATTGCGCCACAAAATAACACATAACCAGGGAGAACAAGACAAAGGAAAACATATACCCAAGATAAAGTTCAAGGTTACCGTCGATCTTAAGATTTTTGGTGGCCTCATAAAAGGTTACATAACAACGGCCACACCATGGCCATATCTTGTCTCTGTTTTTGTGTTGTTTGATCGGAGATCTGAAGCCATATATCTTTTTCAAACGCAAATGTGATTTACTTAACATCTTTTAAAGTTTCGCTCAAAGAATTAGAATATTTCTTTTGATGTATTCAATTTCGGCCTCAAAATTTAAAATCAATTTTTTTCGAAGCCAGATATATCAAAGTAGATTGTCACTTGTACTATGATCTTAAGCTTTTATTCTACTACAAGGAGATGAACCGTTACTTGTTTGTCGTAGCTAGAGCTATTATATCAAACTGTTTTCGTCTTTGGTAAAGGTGCAAAAAATCATTTATTCAAGCATCCCATTATCTGCAGCATTTGATTTTGATGAACTTTGAAATAAAGCTTTTATATCTCTTCTGTTATAAAGTGCCAAAGGCAATTAACTTGGATGATATTGCGTCTCTTATCTTTTTCATTGCTTCTATAATGTTTGCACTTTAGGGAATCGAATTTAGAAATTGAGAATGGATGTTCAGCTTAATATTTTGAAAGACAAAATGTAGACTGAAAATCTTTTTACTATTTTGTTTTCATTCGATAGAAACCATGAAATAAAAATCAATATATAAATTGGACATGCTTACTTTGCCATTGTCATGTATATGTCCTATAGTATTTTATACACTTGCTTTACAGGGTTCCCTTTGGTTCCATAATATTACTTCATCCTCAGAAATTATAGAGGTTTTACAATGTTAAACGTCTTCAATAGCATCGTTTATAAACAGATAAATTTGCAACATGGACCAGACATGCACGTTTCGGGTACTCAAACCTCGTCAGTGATCCTCAATCTAAACAAAGTAATATGGCCAAAGAGGGTGAAAATTATTATGTCAAAAAATGTACAAGGGAAGAAGGGAGTATGACCAAGAGATGGGAGAGGGGGAATTTAGGTTATATGTAAGCTGTAAAAAAAGGAAAACTGAATATCTTTCAGAGGATCAGCCTTTACAGTGATGTTGTGTTAATTCGAAGGTTTCACTAGAACGACGAAGCACAATCTGAATTGACAAATCATACATTTATCATGCACAGAATTGGAAATCAAAGAACTATAGTCTACATTAGAAATTCTAAATCTGTCTGAATTTACATCTTTTAAATAAACTAGATAATGCCCAACACAGAAAATGGAATCACCCATTCGTTTGTCAAATTACTTCTTACAATTCCTTGATTTGTCACACCACTGTTTCATCTTGATTTGATATAAAAGAAGGGGGATCGAGGCACCAGCTGCAATGGCAAAAAGAACCACTGTTGAAGAGTAGATATAAGAAATAAACACCCATTTGGTACATTGTATTAGGTTGCTTTCGGTGTACGATGAAGTTAAATGATATGTATATATATACTGATTTTCATTTATTTTCTCTCGCTAGTCATTTTCTCGAATTACTCACTTATTCCTTTACTAGCCATCATGTAAAAGCATAATGGATGGTTTCCATGTCTCCATTTTTATTTGTCTGACTAAAATTGTGAATTTCCTCAGCATTTTTGGCTTCTCTAATTTTGCAACATGCCTTAAATTACTTTGTAACAATTTTTTTTAAATGTAAGTTTTGATTGTCTCCCGAAGAAGAAGCTGCTGAGCTTCGCAAATTTGAGTTCTGAATTTATTTTTGTGTCGTGAGTCTCTCGAACCATTTCTGTGCTATTACATCTTTTTTTCTGCGAGTGACATGCATTAGCCCTCTGGCCGATCCGACACTGAATACTTAACGTTGTTGTTAATGTCTTCATACTGAAATACGGAAGAAAAGGAAAGGATAAAAAATCAGAAATGAATGAAGCGGACAATAAAATGACTAACATTATCATACTACATAATCTAAATCGACGAATTCCTCTAATTAGAGTCTCGAACAATTTTCATCTATTTGTAATACTTTGTTTTTCAGATAAAGTCCAAACCTAAATGCATTTTCTTGTGAAATGTAGCCCCGTTTCAAGTGCCTTAAGAATAACCTCAAATATACTGAAGCAGACGATAAGAAGAAACATGGCTGTTGCACAAGGAAACCTGAAATACCTAGGGTAAGTTGCATACATATACATTTTCATATGCCTTAAATGACAAATATGGACAGTGACCATATACCAATTCAGAAAATCATAAACCGAAGGCATACAAAATCAGGATAAATCAGGAACCAAAGAAAACAAACAAATACTTCCAGCATATGAAAAGAAGCGAACTCCAAATATGCGAATGAGACCAGGTTTGTTTCATATATTACATTGAAAGATGATAGTGTGTTGACAGTTTGATCATAGGAGCAGTCTGTTTATATGTCTGTCTGAATGACTCATGAAATTACAAATGTACCAGAAAACAAAAACATTTATTGGAAAGACGAGACCATGTGCCAAAGTCCAATTAATTAATTTGAAAGTCTGTGTACTTTCTTAAAAATGGTCCTTTGAAATCGTAGAAAATGATTGAAGATGGTCCATTCACAAAATTTCGAATTACTGCAGATAGGTCTGCATTTCTTGAGGTATTTGCGAAACCTTCAGATGTATGCAACTTCAGGGAACATTGAACCATTCGTTACGTACGTAATTACTTGACCCATTGCATTCTGAATTGTCATCTTGTCTCACACTTGTACATACAGAGGTCTTTGAATATCCACATAATTGTTTTTATATTACATGTAATAGCGACAAGATCAGAAGGTAAGTGCATCCCACTCGTTTATGTGCATAATTTCACAGCCTCGTTCCCTGAGGATTTCTCAGCATAGTGTTCTGTAATTTGGATTTCCATAATGAATATGTTTCAAGATTACGATGCAGTTTTCATGTTTCTTCCATGGAATTACAACAGATTTTAGTATGATGTATAGATCTGATGCCGCGGGATCATACATGACATCTATTCTCATTAATTCTGTGCAAAAACCTAATCTCTAAGCTATGAAGCAGATAAATCGTGATCTCTCCAAGTGAAAACCAAACATGTCTAAGTGATCAATTTTAGATAAAGACATAAGCTTTGCCTCGGGTCGTCCATCGGAAGCCGCACAAAGAATGTAGTAATGGTAATTTTACCAAATTAAGCTTCTTTAATGCAATCCTTGTCTAAGTGCCATGTGGTAGAAATCACAATCATTAAATGATGTATACTGAAGTAATGATGCCCCCTTACGTAACATGTACAGATGAAGGGGTTTTCTGTTAATTCTATCAAGTTAGCCGTGAAGATGCTTTGAGGTTTCAAGTCTTAGATTAAAATTCAGTAAAGATAATCCGTTCATTTATTTGCCTTCCGTTTCTTAAAAAATACGACTTGTTTTCATTGCTGTTTTCTTTGAGAAATTCAAAAGCAAAACATAGGATTCCGGTAATGTTGTGTGTCAGTGAGGTGTGTCTGTTTGACCAATTTGCATATACGGCCATTTACAGGACTTGAAGGGATTGCCATTCTTGATGAGATGGATGCAAAGTCCAGTCAATATCAAGGTCAGGTTCAATGTCAAACTTTATCAAATTTTAGATTTCAAATAAAACCAGGTTGCTTTTGGGTTCTTCGAAGCCTTGCTTTTGTACTGCTGGAATTCATTAGCGGAAAATTCTATTGCTTGTAGACTGTTCTTGAACTGTTTTCTAGATCCCCTTCCCTCTTTTAAAATGACTGTCCTGTTGTGTATATGAATATATTTATAATGGTTTCAAATCGTTTCTCAATGAACAGGCTTTGTGTCTTTAAAATGGCTTGGAGTTGGCTGAGTGCAATATACAACCTCCACTGCGTTGCTATGAATATATGTGATAAAAGTTTTTTATTGTAAGCATTCAATAAATGAGGTGATTTCTCTATCAACTGAACAGTTTCAGTGAGAAAGAGTTTAAGTAATGTCGAAAGTAATCCAAAGTTCAAAGCTGAAGATATGTTTTGTTTCTGGTTGAGAGTTATCATATCCTTACACTTGTGAAAAATAAAATAATGCTTATTCGTTGCTATCATAAAATTCTGCGAGTATTGAGAAGATAATGCCTAAATCATAGTGCAGATAATAAAGATACTGATTTTTTGTCATAAGCCTTCACCGTTGCATAACCATTATAGTGTATATGAATTGTTATCAGGAATAAAGACGTCTCATTTGCGCCTAATGGACTTGCAAATCAACAAATCATTAGAACACAAAATAAAAAGGAAAGAAATTTCTTTTGCGGGACATTTTCTGTAATATAAATCAAATCCGGAATGTTACTCACAAAAGAATTATGGCAATCTCTCAGACGAAAAGCAATCAAAGTGGAAACCTACACTGACGTTAGTTTTCTATTCATATGCCCTATTTTACGACAGATTCATCAAAGGATTTTATCGCTTATCGCTTTGCGTCAAAGACAATGTCACTCGGGTAAGATAGACAAATTGCAGGATTAGTAAATTGTAATGCGGTGTCGAGCTTCCCATATACAATGTATATATAAAACTATGGTATAGAGACCATGCTATGATTCAGATAAAGTTTTTTTCTTCTGAAAAGTCGATAATCAATATTTAATTCTGATAGTTAGAAAGTGTCGTGGTCTCACAGCGTCAAAGGGAACGGAAGGTTAGAGTAAAAACCTTTCATCGAACACTCAGAAAATTTTACTCAACTCTAGATTAATGACGAAATCCTTATATTATGCTTTCAGACTAAGCCTTATACTCAGGTCTCTGTTAGGTAAGACTATTCAGATCTCCTTTTGTTTCAGTAGAATATTTTCTTATCGTGTGGGAAAGTTCAAAATTTTCCGAGTCAACGTCTTTTTTTTTTATTTGACGTCACTGTTAAAAGACGCAATACCACTGTGATGCAACAATGAAAAGTGCGCAAAAATTGCCTACCTCGGACATTTTCGTAATTTTGTCAGTCATTATGAACTTCGGCAAGTGGCAAAGTCTTAACCCTTCAAATCATAAAGACTAGATTTGTATCATTCATGTGAGATGACAGAAGTATAGCTCTCTGTTTCATAAATGAGAGAAAAATATTTAAAGATCAGAAACCAATGTTGCATTTTTCATAATCCTGGACTTCGCACTTCGATGGGACTATGTCACTAAAGCAAAATATTGATTTTATACTATAGTATATTATATTTTATTTAATACTGTGTAAGAATAAACATTAAAGAAGTACCCATCAGTTATTCAGTCTCATAGTCGAGACGGCAAGGCAAAATCATTAGAATTTCCACAGGAACGGTTGCGAACCCCGGAATGAACCAAATTCCGAAGTGAGAAGTATTTATTCGTTTTCTTTTTTAAAATACAATTTTAAAGCTCGCCAGTGTCATTTCGTTCATTGCGTGTTCAGATTTCACTTTTCTAATTACACCTGATTTCTTTTATATGACCCCTTAATTGACCCTTCCGAACGCGGGAAAAATTTGATAATTTCAT
Source organism: Pinctada fucata (assembly GCA_028142955.1). Taxonomy (NCBI): domain Eukaryota; kingdom Metazoa; phylum Mollusca; class Bivalvia; order Pterioida; family Pteriidae; genus Pinctada; species Pinctada fucata. Next base: position 27,373,666 of record AP027105.1, on the reverse strand, counting down.
GACGTCACAATGCCATTCGATGTTTGACCGAGGTTCGAAGCTTGTTTGTCCGAGGTAAAAGTATTGTGACGTCACGAAATTTTGCATTTTTTTTCCCGCAATCGGAATGGTCAATTGCGAAAATCGGAGTGCGAAGTCATCAACTTGAAAAATGTCTTTTAGGAACAATCAATGTTGCATTGAACTTATAAGTGTCCTTTTAGGAAGCTTCACCCACTCAACTGACAAGTTACAATGATCAACAAATAATTTACTAAAATAAGACTACATATATAATTGACAAATGTGCGCACATTCATTCAACACGAAAGATTGTATCGTCAATATACTATAACTACTGTCTGTTCATCTTGAAGCTCGTCATCTGAGAAAACTCTCATGAATTGATAATAAAATGTTATCAACACCCATTCGGGCATTTAATTTAGTCATGCAAATTTCTGAATATTTAAAATATTTTATTGAATAAACATGTGCTAGACGAGCAGAGTCTGTACAACAAGTCAGAATAATTATGTATTGTCAGACAAGGGTATACGACGTGTAGATGTCCTCTTTAAGAATTACATAGAAATCTCCGTGTTACATAATGCATCCTTAACTAACTGTTTGGTTGAGAAAAACAAAGGCCTGCTTTTGGCATTTGGGTGTAATTATATCCGGGCTACAGCTAATATGAATGCTATACCATGATGCCTTCTACAAATTAACCTATACAGTGTGTATCTGTCATGAAGACAAATAGTTATTTGGAAGGAAACGAATACAAGCACATTGTCCTCCGTGGAAATCATTAATTTACAATGTATATTGTCCTTGTTTATGTAAGTGAAAACTGAGGCCTTCTAAGTGTTTTTCTTGTGCAGTTCTATGTTTTGATTTGCCTCTTTTCTGATTTCACATTTTGGTGCTTTCTTGATTTGCTATTAGTTTTGAAATTAGATCGCCTGTTTTCATTATCTGACCAGTTTCTACTCCTTTGAGCAGGACAACCACACAAATGCATCATGTTATAGATTGTTATCTTAAATTGTCTATGCTTTTTTTTCCTTGCATATATGTAAATGTATAATTATTCGATTTGTTTTCCATTTTACCTTTTCTTGTCTAAGACCATTCCATCATTCTGGGTCTGGTGGCCGTCAATCTGTCAGTCCGTCCGTCTCACATCTCCAGTGATTGTGATCACCCGTCTTCTGATTTCCACGTATAAAGGATCCGTGTTGCACATGTTCTGTTCATTTTGTATTGTTTCAAATTTTACTTCTTAGCCCAGAGATTTAGAAAATGGATGGTTTGAGTCTAAAACCGTAGTTTACAGCTGGTGTTCGCAGAAAGGATAGCTGAAAGAGATTTTATTCTGTTTTTTTTTTTGTTTTGTTTTTTGTTTTGTTTTGGGCGTTTTGGTCTTGTTGTTCATATGATATTTTATTTGAGCACCCGACTTAAAAGGTCTTAGAAATATATATCAGAGTGATGACTTTGTAATTATGCGTAATCGTATGTTCACCATTTCTCAGAAAGTGAATGAAAGTTAAGTTTTTTTTCTAGTATAAAGAATACGTGTTCTTTCTATGCATCCTTCTAGATACATGTATATGCAATGGTTTCTCAAATAACTGCAATTTCTTACCTTAAGCAGCTCATATTATCAGAGTAAGAGAGACCATTCATTAATTTGGTATAGGAATATTCAACTTGATATCAGTACAATTTGTTTAGTGATGTTCCAGAATAGAGCTTAATAGCTAAATGAAGATTGTCCGAGGCGATAAATCTAAAGACTCTATAGATAAAAGATGGAGAAACTCAGATTGACAATCTCTGCAATTTACAGACACTATGACATTTGATTCAAAGTGTGTGAATTTATTTTTGTGGCATCTCCGACCACTATTGTCATTAGATGTAATTTCACACAACTTCCACTGGACTAAAGAGAAATTTACAGGGATTTTCGGCTTCAGATTCATTTTGGTCGGTGAATATCTCCCGAGACCGCTATATAGAAGAAGCTAATGGCGACAGTATATTGCTAATGAGAAAATGTTTTCAGTAATTATTTGAATGGACTTCAACTTGCGAGAGTTTGTTAATTTAGGACATGTCAAAGCAGAGTTTATTCATTCTAGTTGACTTTTTGTTTTCTTTTTTAAAGTTTTAAAAAAATCTCCTCGATAAATATAGCTTTACATTTCTTTCGCCACTTTTTCTGCCGTAATTCTCAAGCATTCGAGGAAAATGATACAATATTATTATAACACCTAGCAAGAAATTGACCCTTCCGGACGCGGGAAAAATTTGAGAAATTCCATGACGTCACAATGCAATTTTGATGTTTGACCGAGGTTCGAAGCTTGTTTGTCCGAGGTTAAAGCATTGTGACGTCACGAGATTTTGCATTTTTTCCGCAATTGGAAGGATCAATTGTTGGATATGTATAATGATGCTCATGTTCGTCATTAAATTATCCTGCTTTTATGTTCCCTGCTTATCAAAGTTGAATCGTTACAAATAATCCAGTCTTGTCTTCGATTTAGCTTTTACACCAAGAATTACAGGTCAAATGCGAATATGGGTGATGCTGCTTATCTATGAGTTGTGCCCCTTTAATCTTCGAAAAAAAATTCCTTTAGCTTTCTAACATTTCTTTCATCAACATGTGTTCATTTCTTTGTTATAGATTTTATAGCATCGAGTATAGATTAAGTTCAATTATGGACCGCGTCATTCATTTTATTTATTACTCTTTGAAACGGAGATGTATTTTTTAAAACGTTTTACTTGAATATATTGCAATGTATAATTTCATCTCGTCTGTAACTCACTCAATATGAAAATATAAATGTTATTTGGATTTGTAATGGTCCAAAGATAAACATTTCTAAAATCTAACTTATGATACCAAATATTTTTGGACATAAAAATGTTCACACTCTTTGGCCATATTCCATTGTTTGGATTGAGGATCACTGATGAGGGTTAAATACCCGAAACGTGCATGTCTGGCCCATGCTGCAAATTTATCTGTTCTTAAATGATGCTTTTGAATTTGAAGTACCCGAAACGTGCATGTCTGGTCCATGGTTCTTAAATGATGCTATTGAATTTGAAGACGTTTAACATTTGTACCACTTGGTGAGTGTCACTGCTAGTGAACCAGGAGTCCCCGGGGGCACATGTAGCCAAGTTCGATCAACTTCGGTTGGTTGTCTCTTCAGCGCATTCGAAAATTTCTGTTATCAAAGTTTCTTGAAATTTCTAAAACTTGGGTCATTCAGCGTCATATCCCACCCGTTATGCTACATTTTTCGGTACATTTTTGGCCATAAAAATCACACTCTTTGGTCATATTCCATTGTTTAGATTGAGGATCACTGACGAGGGTTAAGTACCAGAAATGTGCATGTTTGGTTCATGCTGCAAATTTATCTGTTCGTAAATGATGCCATAGAATTTGAAGACGTTGAACATGACATTTTTTCGTATATGGAATCAATCCGATGTTCTTCCACTTGCCTTTTCACACTCACTTAAACGTTTGTTAAATAGTTTTGAATTGTGTATTTGCTATGATAAGATTTTTCTTTGACTAGAAAGCTTTGACCGAATAACATATAGCTTTACTTTCATGAAACACATCAAAAGATTGATTTTCATTATGCAGATACTTGAGCCGGCCAGAAATAATTTAGTAGTCGACTCAAACAATTTTGACCTTGTTCAAGAAGTAGATATTAACAGATAAAATACAAAAGATTGAGCATACAGTCCTCTGTCTCAATTATCTGAAACATAAAATGCACAAATTTAAAATCAAAATGATAAAACCAGAAGGCGCTACTGAAATGAATTTTAGCGGCGTATGAAAATCACATTGGCTGGAAGCATCACTAATGAGGATTTAATATCCGAAACACGTATCTGGTGCATATTAAATTGATTTTAAATTTTCTTCAAGAAGGTATAGAGTTGGATCACTTATAGATGGATGATACATAGCCCTGGTGACCTGGACAACTACACTACCGATCAAGTGTAGCTCGTTTGGTGATTACCTTAGTCATCTCAATATGCCCATTGGTCTATTTGAAAGTTACATGTTTTCTTACATGCTGAATGTGTACATGCTTTGATTTTAAGGATGCAATGCTTTTTTTTTGCTGCAACCATTAGGAAGCCTTTGTATGAGATGTTTTCCTTTATCTTTGATGCTTTCATTTGGGGACAAGATTCTTTCTTCAAGGAATCTTTGCATTGTTGTGTTTCAAAACAATTCATTTTGACCAGTAATTACTAGGTCGAGACACGGAAGCAGAGACTAAGTAATTTCTCTCTCAATCTGTAGAAATGTCCATTTGCTGGGCTTTATTAGGTGATGAGACGTAAATCCAATTTTCTTGCGCCCACGCCGCTAGTCGTGAAACAAAACTTAAATCTGACATGTACCATTGTCTGTAATGTCTGTGTTGACAGATTACGTGTAGGTCTCCTTATTTCGTATGATTAAGACCTTTTCTGTTGTTCCATCCGTATTAAGTAATGCAGCTAATTTGTAAGTTTGTATATTGGCATCACAATACAATCCCAATCTCAGCTCGACAGCATTGAAATAGACCGATGTAGGCGGCGGTCTGTCAAAGGTTAAGTCAAATGCTCCGATTGGAAAGTAGAAACATGTCCATAAAAAAAGACACTGCTTTGGCACAAATTTGAGGACAATTTAGAGTGAAACTTTCTATATAGTACATGCTAGAAGAGTCTTGTCTCGTCGGAACGTGAAGACGGTCTACAAAACTATTTCTAATCCTGGAATATGTTTCAGATTATTATTGCTTCCTCGATTACCCGATTATATACATGTAGCGATAATTATTTCTAACGCGGAAGCAACCAACCATGACAAGATTTTGGAATACTTTAAACTTTTTTTTCAAATCTGAAAAAAAATATCTACAAACGCAATACTTGATACCTTGTCTGTTATTAGATGAAGCAAATATCTTTATTAGTCCCCTACCGGCAACGCCGAAGGGGACTCTTAGTTTCCTCTCGGTCTGTCTGTCTGTCCGTCCGTCCGTCCGTCTGTCCGTCTGTCCGTCTGTCCGTCTGTCCCATTTTCAGTTTTCCGGACTTTTTTTCGCTGTTGTTGCATATATTGAACTCATTTTTGGTATGTGGATAGATCTCAATGTGATACAGATCAAGTTTGGGTTTGCTTTCGATTGACCTAATTTTACAAGAGTTATGGCCCTTGGACTTAGCAAATTTTATGAAAGTTTCAGTTTTCCAGACTTTTTTCCGCTGTTGTTGCATATATTGAACTCATTTTTGGTATGTGGATATATCTCAATGTGATACAGATCAAGTTTGAGTTTGCTTTTGATTGACCTAATTTTACAAGAGTTATTGCCCTTGGACTTAGCAAATTTTATGAAAATCTCAGTTTTCCGGACTTTTTTCCGCTGTTGTTGCATATATTGAACTCATTTTTGGTATGTGGATATATCTCAATGTGATACAGATCAAGTTTGAGTTTGCTTTTGATTGACCTAATTTTACAAGAGTTATTGCCCTTGGACTTAGCAAATTTTATGAAAATCTCAGTTTTCCGGACTTTTTTCCGCTGTTGTTGCATATATTGAACTCATTTTTGGTATGTGGATATATCTCAATGTGATACAGATCAAGTTTGAGTTTGCTTTTGATTGACCTAATTTTACAAGAGTTATGGCCCTTGGACTTAGCAAATTTTATGAAAATTTCAGTTTTCCGGACTTTTTTCCGCTGTTGTTGGATAAATTGAACTCATTTTTGGTATGTGGATATATCTCAATGGGATACAGGTCAAGTTTGAGTTTGCTTTAGATTCATCTATTTTTACAAGAGTTATGGCCCTTGGACTTAGCAAATTTTATGAAAATTTCAGTTTCCGGATTTTCTTTGGTTCTATTGCAAATAATGCACTGATTTTTGGTAAATGAAGACATCTCAGTGTGATACAGACCAAGATTGAGTTTGGTTTCCATTGGCCTATTTTTACAAGAGTTATGGCCCTTGGACTTAGCAAATTTCATGAAATGTTTAGTTTCCCGGACTTTTTCATGCCTGTTATTGCAGATAATGAGCTGATTTTTTGTATGTGAATACATTATAGTGTGATGCAGATTTGAGTTTAATATAGACTGACTAATTTTCACAAGAGTTATGGCCATTGGACTTAGCAAATTTCGTGAATTCAGTTTCCCTGACTTTTCTTGGCTGTTGTTGCAGAAGATGAACTGATGAACAGAGATGCAAGTCATAAATTTATGCCGCCGGTAGGGGACTTATATCGCACAGCGATCATTGCATTTTTGGAGATGAGGTCCAGCTTTGGCCCATTTCTAGTTACTTATTGTACTGTCTTCTCCCCTCCATTCTGCCTATTTCAAGTCAGAAAAATCCTCTGAATAAAATCTTGATTTAAATTGTTTTGGCTCGATTTACTTACCACAGATGAAGATTGTTTTCCGAAACATGCACGTCTTGTGCTCACTATTTTGAAAGTTTTGTCAAAAAGAATGCTCTCTGGGAGCAGGGTCGGGACTCTTGTTTTTGTTTTTAACAGGAAGGAAATGCTTACTTGTCATCGAAAACAAAAATCCCAAAGAACCTGCAGCCTGTTTTATAAAAATACTTTAGTATAGGTCCACGTAAGTATCAGGCAGGGATTATACATAATTTTTTTTTGCAAAACTTTTTATTTTTGTTTTGAGACATTTGTTTGGTACAAAGCAAACATATGATATTGATTTCTCAAGGTAGTGATGGTGAAGCGAGATATTCACCTCATAATTAATAAAGGATGATGAAGGGGGAAAAAATGGCGGGAAAATTTTTTATATATATAATTTAACCAAATTTGCTACCCTTAAAACTTTCTTCACCATCCAGGTATGAGGAAAATTTCTTCAGAACATTCATATGGAGGCTGATCTGAACACAATTCAAGAGAAAAAAAGTTTTGCATAAATGTTTTTCAACTGCCTGATCCTTACATGGACCTGCACTTTAGAAAAAAAAAAGGAATTTTCGAAACGTTTGATTGCTTAGTTCTTCCTAAAAACAAAAGAATCTTGATGTTTTGTTTCTAAATTTACATTAAGTATGTAAAAATGATGTTATAAAGCATAATATAATCTAAATTGAAAAGAATTTTAAGCTTTTATTGATAAGGAAGGTTACGAAAACTCCCGAGATTTTTCTTATTTTGTGAAATTGGGCATAGGCACAAAAGAAAAAAAAGTATTTGACTCTGCTGTCATAGGATAAATTCTTATATATACATTGTACATGTAAAAAGGGTACCTGAAAGTTTTTTTCTAAAAGTTTTTCCAGTTGTTTGAAATTTCAGTTTGTAAAACCTGGCCAAATTAAGGCAAGTCTTGAGAAAAAGTGCGCAATTACTTCAGATTCTTTCCAAAAGATAATCTATAATCTTGTATCATCATACAATGTTTTCAATATTTATGTATTTTAACAAACAGATGGATACAATTGTTTACTTCCACTATTTAAAACAAAAGATTTGTTCAGACTATCTAATCAGTATGGTTGTCTTCATATCTGCACGTTACGATAAAAAGCTGCCTAGTTAGAATTCAAATATTCATGCATCCAACCATGGGTACCGGATAGGGATATTCAGTGTCGATTTCAAATGTCACCGCATCAGACATTGGATTTCAGGAAGTGATATCAACACATTAAGTGAACCATTTAGGGAAGCCTTTGTGTGCATGCTGGGCAACCATTGATTTTGCATCAGGTAGAAGCGTTTCGATTAACTGCACCGACTGATGTTTAAGCTCTTACTGATGGCACTGTTGCATTCCCACAGTTCTGTTGATTGCAGAGATTTATTCTTTTCTTTCATCTGCGTATTATCGATTGAACCACAGGTAAAGGAATATGTTTGTCCATTTTTATCTACGCAGAGTGCATATCAGTCTTTTAAAACAACTTAGGAAATTGAATACTTCATCCATTTTGTATCCGATAAATTGCTATGAATAGTGATTTCAGAAATCCTTTTGAATGTTTATTCGTTTCGATATAGATTGATTTGGATATAATTTAAATACGATTACTGATGCAACTGCTTTTATTCACTTTATTCTTTCTGTCTACCAATCTGTCTAATATTTCCTTGAATAAGTTCACCCCATGACGTTATAGTACAAAAATGTATGAAGTAGTTGGTTTAAATTTACAACATTACATAATGTCTTAATTAATCGAAAAGATGTACTAGTAGTTTCACTACATATACTGCTCAAAAATAGTCCAGAATCACAATGGGTTTTCTCTATACCTTCTAGTCAAATCACACCATTTTGAGTAGAATGAAACTATTTAATAATCGATTGATTAAGAATTCTGACCTGATAGGTAAAAGATATCTCTATCGGAATTTGTTTGTCATTTGTTAAAACAATGTACCCACATCCAGAAAACTATCGAGGATTTGCAAAAAAGTGATGATTTTGAATGTTCCACATTTTTGCATTTTAACAATTTCATGTTGACTACCTACCAAAATCGCACCGAAACACAATCATAACGAAGAAGACACGTTAAGTCTCAAAATCACAAAGCAAAAAGACTTACATTAGACATTTAGGGCTTTATTCCGAAAATTTCTAAAAATTGCTGAAATTAAAAAAAAAAAAAAAATACAGCCAATATTTTTCAAAATTCTTGCAGTTTCCTGGAAGGACAACTACATTCATATGACTGTCATGACTTTATACTATGAGAAGTGGAATGTTTATATTTTTCTTATACTTTGCAAAATTTGTATGATAACAGAGTACCTGTTGGATGAATGTTTACGAGAAATGGTGGTGTGATTCTATACTTTTTTAGCAGTATATACTTCAACTGTGTTGTTTCTATTATTGGATATAATTTGTATTTAACGGATTCCAAGTGCAATTGATTAGAAGTATTTTTTTGTGTCGCCTTCGAAGCATAGCGACACTTAGGGATCACTCTGTCCTTTGTCCGTCTGTATGTCACACTTGCAGGATGTCACACCCTATAAAAGTGATTCCTGATTGTCGCTATGTTTCACAGGCGACACATGCATTCCTTGGAATGATTTTTACATAACTAAGGTTTTATGAATTTTGATTTTATTTATTTTATTTTATCATTATTTTATCGGTTCCATTTACTATAAATCCCGTCTTCAGCCCGTAAAATGTAGTCACTGATGTCCTATGTTTCAAAGGCGGGTTCCCACTTTGCCATTTTTAAAAAGCGATTGTTCTCAGCGTATCCGTCTGTTTGTTTGCGTGTAAGGTTGACATGTTTCTCCTCTCTTCCATGTGTGTACCACTGTGATTACGACAATGTTGCCTTGTTAAAGGGACATTCTCCTTACTTAACTAAGTAGTATGACAGAAAAAAAACATTCGTATCTGTCATTCATCCTCCATCATAGTATCATGAAAAATTAGGAAATGTCCCGACTCTGATACCAGATATTAGCCATCTGCACTAGAATGACAAAATAATGCGCACTAGACATGCATGTTTCGAAAAAAAAGTTAAAAAGGGGTTAATCGTCCGTCATCTGTGTACAATATGTATGTCTAACAAAACCAAAACTCAGCTCTCTGACAGTAGATTTTGAACAATTCCCTTTTTCTTTGTTGTCTAGGCACTTTTGGGTTTATTCCCCATCAAGTGCTACTTCGATTCCCGAATCATTATATGTAAAACGTCTTCAAATTTGATAGCATTATTTAAGAACACATACCACCATTCATGCTTGTTTCGGGTACTTAACCCCCGTCAGTGATCCTCAATCTAAACAATGTAATATGGCCAACGAGTGTGAAAGAATTTATGTCCAAAGATGTACCAAAAGAAGTAGCAGGATGGGTGGGATATGATGCGACAGGACCCACGTTACTAAGTATGAGCTGAATGGTAATACATCTAGATGCGACAAACAAGTATGCTATAAAAGACTGCAAGTATTTTTGTGGGAAAGGGATTTGACTTGTCAGCATGGAAGCCATTCATATGCAATAGAAAGCAAGGTTATCTCACTGTAGTTGGGTATCTTCTGATCTTAATAAAACATTTGTCACCATCTGCGTGTACATAATTGTCGTTATAGAAATATATATTCTAAGTACTTTGTGGACTCGATTGTCTTAGAAGTAGAGAAGCAAAGCAAGTAATCAAAATGCAAGGTCCTATTCACTTTAGTTCTTGTTTTCCCCCTGGTTTTAATGAATGCCTTTTATAATGTGTCCGTGATAGATATAACCCAAATAAGTTTTTCTTTATGCTACTGAATGAGAACTTGACTCTTTGAATGAAATTTGCTCAGGTGATTAATTCTTCTGAATTATAGTAGTTTTATTGGAAGAAAATGTCATTATGTTTGTTTAACCATTTAGATAAAGGGAAATAGAAATTTCTGTTCTTCCTTAATTTCTTTTGTTTTCTTAGAATTTAATTTCAGTCTAGGGAGTCGATCAAAAAGCCTTTCATGTGTCGTCTATATTTAGATTTATCATTCTACAAAGTTATCTTCAGCTAAGCAAATCGGCTACATGTATAAAAGCCACCACAATAATCATTTTCGATATCGGTTTGTCAGTCTGCTCGTTCGTACTTCTGTCTGATTACTTTACTTTCATTTTAAACAGGGTCTACATATATTCACTTGTTCTTATGCAAAAAAAAAAAAACCAAAAGCAAGAGGAAGCAAATGTCATATTTATTGTTTACAGTGAAACAATATATGAAAGCAGTAATTTTGATTAAAGACACACTATTAATTCAAAAGTGAAATTATATTTTTTTTTTGTAGCCCCGCCAACAGTGCAGATTTTAACTTCGACCAGTTTTAGCTTGATGTCAGTCGGGACATTAATATTTCAACATGTTTTCTCACAAAAGGGCTGGAAACCTGCGTATCACCATATCATGTTCCATATGGTTTTTACCACTAATGCAACAAAGTAAAATCAATTAAGATAAATATGGTTTATACTTTTTCTGGCACCGTTAGATCCCAGAATTCCTTCGGGAATTTCATGTATCAGGTCCTACTACATCGAAATAAGCCATGTTTCCATGTATAAAATTCGGTGTTGCTTGTTTTGAGTTAGGATTCTTACCTTTTGATCTATGGATGTATTATTCATATTTGTGCTATAATATTGTTGTGGAATCAATAATCCTTGCATGCTTATTTCATTCTTTTTACAAGATTTACATTTATGTATCTATTAGGTTTATGTTTTCACGATCACAAAAGCTGCATTGGGAATTCCTCTATGATCGTGGTCAGTAATCTCAATACGGTCTTAGGTTTCTAAGAAAATCCATCAATGGACATGCCCAATCATTAAGGGGTTTTTTTCTTGAGCCTGTATGTCCAAATAAAGCATTTCTTGGGGACTCGTGATCAGATAGTTTCCTAGTAAATCTTATCCCGGGGATATTGTTCACCGGTTTTCTTTTTTTATGTGTTTATTGTGCTGTCAGTAATCCAATTATTTGCTCATGTTATTGATAAGCAAGGGATTATTCAAAGCAGATACTTTCATTCGTGCCCCGGGGTTATGAGGCTATGGACATTTTATACTATCTATGGAAAGCTTTTGCGATGTGAATTCAAATATTTGCACTTCCTTTTTTTGTAAATTCTCTTAATAATAAAACCCCTTTGGGACACACTTTTATGGCAAAATGTGAATCACGTATTATCTGCATGCATAGAAATGATAGAGAGAATAAAACAATATCAATCCCGTCTTGACTTTGTACACGGGGCGGATAATTAAAAGTATTTATAGATTTCAGACAAAAACAACATATCAGAATTCGGAATATCAGTTCATTTTGTACAATTTATATTAATGATTAAATGTCTGGAACATTCGTTAAATAGTGACAGAAAGTGGTATCCCACCCTTCCTGCTACGTCTTTCGGTTATAGTTTGGACATAACTTCCCACCCATCCTGCTACGTCTTTCGGTATTTTCTAAGGATCACTGATGAGGGTTAAATACCTTAAGAGTTCTCTCTCACATGTGTAAAATGACTTTTACCATTGACCTGTGCCATTGAAAATCGATAGGATAACCAGTACATGTATTCTTTAAATCATTAGATATAGGCGTATATATAGTTTAATGAAGATCGAATAAAACTTAGGCCCTCTGGCCGTAAAGCCCCTGTCACACTAGGGCCACGCTCTTACTTCGCTCGCAAGGCGTTGTAAATATCTCAGAACAGCGTGGGATCGCAACATTTTTCCTTTGATTGGCGATGTCACGGCGCTCGCACGGCGCTCTAGGAGTTTTTTTTTTGAGTTCACACGGCGTTGGCACTGCGACCCTACGGAGTTCTATGTTCTTATGTCTTGGACATTTCCGAGTTTGTTTGTATGTTTGTTTTTAATTCATTTCTATACAATGACTAATTTTGCATTGACTTTAACATCTAAAATGGTTCTTTTCCTTGTACAAGGTACCATTTCATATTTTAGAATTACAAAGCACCACAAAATGGAAGTAGATACAATGTCTATACGTACAGTCCTTTAGTTGAAAAAAAGTAACAAAAAAAAAAAGCCTACCTACCTACTCTGTTTTTCTTACATGTTGAGCGGAGACAGATACTTTATTTACTTATTTTCTCTTTTTTTGCATAGCCTATAATATAGTACTAATCTTACCACGCACCGTCAGAACTTTGGGGTAAACTGTTCCCACTTTCATTTGTTAGGGTACCCGGTGAGATCTGGCCGGATGAAAATATATCGGAAGAATTGATCTTTTTCTTCGTATTTAATACGTTGACATGCGAAACTTATTATCATGCGTGGAGGTTTAACAATAATTCACTAAACCAATGTTTAAGGGAAAAAAGTTTTTGATTAATTCTGCTGTAGCCAAAAATATTTTGATAACATTTTATATTATATCTGACATTGGAATTACCAAATTATTTTTTTTTGAAAAATGAATTAAGTGCCCCAATCAATTTCCGTGCATAATCATCTGATCGCGTACTATAAAGCATATTTATGAAGGTAAACGCTGCTTTTGAAAAGATTACCGACAATTCTAAATAAAATAAGGAAATTTCAAATATAATAATTATGATCATTGGGATATAGTTAATACTTCTCCGAATCAGTTGATATCAAAATCGTCAACGTACGATGAAAAATAAGTGAACTATAAGCTGTAGAACACTGAAAACTGCCCTCGACGACACCATATTTGATATCTCTAGCAACGTCTTACGTCATAACTTAACATCATTGTTCTACGTCGTTACTGTGTCACCTTTGTAAAACGCGTGCAACTTGAACGTCAATGCGACGTAAAGAACGACGTAAGTTCTACGTCTGTCCTTGTGAATGAATAAATAGTTGAAACGCTTCCATGTGAATAACCTAATACCTCTGCTACATGTAGTAGACCAGATTTCGGACCTTACACATTTCCATTGTTCTCCATCTTGGTCACCCAGAGGCGCCAGGAATTAGTTTCGTCTTCTAAAGTCGGTCTTCTCCGTTAGATTTCTGCTACCCAAAATTCAACAATTGCATGAGATGTTGAGTAAGACTCATTAAAACATCATTTATACCCTTTCCTGTATTACCTTTCAGTTAATGGAACAGCACGGATTTTAGACGAAAATCATTTCTTTATTTGCCATATTTAACGTCAAATATCTCATAAGCATTCATCCTATATACCTGAAATTATGTTCCCATGTTAAACGTCTTCAAATAAATAGGATCATTTAAGGACAGATAAATTTGCAGCATGGACCAGAAATGCAGGTTTCGGGTACTTAACCCTTGTCAGTGATCCTCAATCTGACAATGTAATATGGCCAAAGAGTGTGAAAGTTATGTCCAAAAATATACCGAAAGACGTAGCAGGATGGGTGGGATATGATGCTACAGGACCCATGTTTTAGAAAATTCAAGAAATTTTGGTAATAGAAATTGTTACAAATTCGAATATAAATTGTAGGAGCAAAAAACTTCCTTTACTCGATTTCATCTTCCATTTTTTCCGGTTAACACCATTCACTATCTCACAAATGATTCTGGCATCAATTTTGATTAATTACGCTTCTAAATTTGGAGCTGATCGTTATTGACGCAAGAGACTTCTGACATCGAAATACTTCTAGGGGCGCAATTATTACTTATCTTGGCTTCATTGAACTTTTGACTTGAGGCACCACTGATATGCATTCATATCGGAAACATGCATGTCTGATGCAACACATTTTAAGAGAATGGTCAAGAGGGCTGCTCTCTAGCAGTAGAGGTGTTGGATGCAATCAGGAGACGCTGACTCTCCCCGGGCACCTTGTCTCATTTCGGAATGTAAATCATTCCGAGCTTCGCAACCTTTCTAATAAAATTTGTTAAGATTTACCTTGTCCATTTGACTTTGAGACTGAATAACTGATAGGTGCTTCTTTGATGATTATTTAGGTACTTAGTTTTTCTCCATTTAAGGAATATTAACTTTTTTGATGTAGATTTCGTGAAGCAAAGACTTAAGAATAATAGAATCTATCTCCAGATGTGATCAGGGACAAGGAAATCCAACCCGAGTGTCTATGATTTGCTTGTACGTGTACCACGACGAGGCTAGCCGAGTCGTGGACAAAAGCAAATCCTTGATACGAGGATTGGATTTCCATGTCCCTGATAACATATGGGCATTGATTAATTTTCTCTCATTGTTTAAAATAGCTTAAAAATGAATTTATATGTATTCTTTTTCATATTTTGACCGGCTAACATGTATGACGTCACAATGAAGTTGCAGTTAAAAGGCACATCCGGAATGGGCTTATCTCACCCTGCAGGGTGAGACAAAATTTTTGCTGACACTTAATTTCGCCTACAAATCACCTTCAAGTGAGAGAATAAGAATTCTTGTGTCATTTGTGTCACACTTATGCCCTTTGCCGTGTGGAGCTCGTAAAAAAGTTCCCCGCGAGGGGTTTGACAGTAAGTGTTTTGAATAAACTTCCCTGACATTGTCGCCATAGCACTTTCTATATAGACATAACGTCAGACAGTGCATGAATTTTATATATTTTCATTTCCATGCTTCATAAACATCGACGGCGGGTGCGGCTAGCCAACAGGGGATGCTTACTCCTCCCGGGCACCTGGTCCCACCTCTAGCTTGCTGGGGTTTATCGATGTTTCATTTTGTGCTCTATTGTGAGTGCTGATGAGATTATCGTCAGGATCTTCTTTAACTCATTTGTGTCACACTTATGCCCTTTGCCGTGTGGAGCTCGTAAAAAAGTTCCCCGCGAGGGGTTTGACAGTAAAGCCCGGCACACACGGTAAGACTGGTCTTACAAGACTTGTATTATAAGATTTTATGTCTCATAAGACTCTACCGTACACACGGTAATACAAATCTTATAAGACTGTAAACAAATAGTCTACTGCACGTGCTTTTCTCCCGCTAAAATATCCCATTAATTGAAGAATTGTTAATTGCAATAACATGTTTTACAAGCGTGAAAGAAATCGACTCAAAAAGGAAATAATTAAAAGTAGATACTGGACAATGCCATGCACGAAGTGGAGAGAAGCATTTAGTGTCCATCATGGACTCCTAACGAAAGCACCCCTAAAAGTAACAGAAAATCTAACCATAGCCCTACCACTTGAATATTTTTGGTGAAACATTTCCCGCGAAGGATTCCATAATTCCCCTTCCATCTCCGAAAATGTAAAATCAATAAAAAGTAATTTTTCTATGTCAAATTTGGGAATTTGACCACCATGGAAGCACATGTATTTCGGGGTTTTCCATGTATAAATATTTTTAGTTACAAATGTTGATGAATAATGAGGACAGAGCGATTTCATTGGCCAGAGATAAAAAAATCTTATAAGACTTGTATTAAGGATAGAGCAGTGCTCTATCGCTAATACAGTCTTATATGTTTTTGAAAATCTTATAATACAGTGTATTAAGGGTGTACACACGGTAAGATTCTGTATTATAATACAAGTCGTATAAGACAAATCTTACCGTGTGTACCGGGCTTAAGTGTTTTGAATATACTTCCCTGACATTGTCGCCATAGCACTTTCTATATAGACATAACGTCAGACAGTGCATGAATTTTATATATTTTCATTTCCATGCTTCATAAACATCGACGGCGGGTGCGGCTAGCCAACAGGGAATGCTTACTCCTCCCGGGCACCTGGTCCCACCTCTAGCTTGCTGGGAGGTTCATCGATGTTTCATTTTGTGCTCTATTGTGAGTACTGTTGAGATTATCGTCAGGATCTTTAACTCATTTGTGTCTGTCCTTCTGTCACTTTTTCGACGTCACATCCTGAAGTTTAGCTAAGTTTCGCATGCGACACTTGCATTCCTTGAAATACTGCCATTCTATTGCTGCCTATTTAAGAATGGGGACTGATTAGAGACATGTTTGCATTTGATTTGAAGTTATATGCTTTTAGGAAAGTTTGAACTAAGAATACGCAGTTATCGAGAAAATGAAAATGTATGAAAGTTTAACAAACCGAAGTAATTCCTTATTAAATGATCTGCGTCAAGAAATTCCTTAATGGGTTTTCTTCGTTTAGATTAAGCATTGATATTTTATGCTAGAACATGTTGACATTATTTTTGTAATTTGATAAAATCTTTTTGGAAATTCTCTGAAAATGTATTCATTATTTAAGTGCATCTAAACAAGATCTTATTTTGCTCTCTGATTCAATTGCTTTTATTTATCGACAGTGTTAGATTCAGTTCTTAGAAGAAGTAATAAAGAAAACTAGAATAATGATAAAATAAAATTGATATTCTTTTAAAATACATTTTCTTAAATAGGATTGCAAGGAACTGTGTATTACATAATTTCTATTCAGAATCTCTTGTAGAATTAACGATAATTTTCCAATATAGGTGTTTATTGCATACTCATCTCTTGTGCTAATAGCTAAAAAAATCGAGTAACTTGTTGCGTGATTTTATCTGTTCTGAGAAAGCAAAACCAACATCGCATCCTTGCAATTGCCTGCAGCTTCATAAAATTGTAATATGATTGTGCAATTTGCGCCTATACGTACATGTTTGTACTAAGGTTGTTCCTATCTATTATTAAGTGGAACGGTACATGAAATGACCCTATAATGAAATTTAGATTGAAACGACGCTCTATTCATGCTTACCAATGACAGAAAGTGACACGTTCAGCGGAAAACTTGTCATGCAGAAAAACGAACTGGCATCATCTCCTGAAATCTGGAAAAAAAGCAGCTAAAATCTATATTCTTAAAAGTTCAAAGGAAAGGTGCCATATAAAATGGTAACAATACCATTCTAACAATAGTTTTGCGTCGTAAAAATTGTAATTGGCATTCTTTTTGACACCTCATTGATTGAACAACTTTATCGTGCAATAATTTATTGATCACAGTCCGGCTTTGTAGGTTATCCCATCGTATTCTGATCTCATTCGTTCTGTGATATCTCGCTCTCAACACGTTCTCGTAGACAGAGCCCATGAAAAGAGATAGGGTTGCCAAACACGTAATACGATTAGCGGAGATGGACCGCTTTTAATGTTGGTAGAAAGGTCTACTACTGGTATTACTTCTGAGTTTGTTCCACTAAGTAATCAGAGACTGCAATGATTCGTTGACATTTGGTAATATGAACACCTTCTGACATTGCTTCATCGTGTTGTATGATATTGAAAAATCCTCAAAGCCGATTGGTTGATTTAAATTTGAAACATTTCCTAAAATATCGAGGAGAGAGACTGAGTTATTACCAATATTTAGAACATGGATAGAATAAGTGTCAACCGATTTTCGTTTCGACGAAAAGGAAGTTACAAAAAGCAAAAGGAGAAAGAGTCGCACCAAGATGATTTTGATTTCTCCAAGCTATCTTATGTCAGGTAAGAGAGAGCATCTACACGCTCAGCCATGGCAATTTGTTTATGGCAAGTTTGTAAAAACGAAAACAATATAATGTTTTGTGATATCTGATGCATTCGGAAATATTATTTTACATGTAAAAGCTTGGTCGAGCTGCTTTTACAACTTCTTCATTAAAGCAATCTATATTTGACAAGTAAATCCGAATTGTTTTGAAATTTAGAAATAATTTTTGCGTTTCTTAAATTCTTTTGAAAGTCAATTGAAATTCCTTTGGTTTTGATTATGCACATGAACATGTTTTTTATGCCCCCGGAATCAAAGATTCGGGGGCATATAGTTTTTGGCCTGTCCGTCTGTTTGTCTGTTTGTCTGTCTGTTTGTCCGAAAAAAATTATTTTTTCATATTTATTACCAACATGTAAAGTTAAATTGAGATCCTTTAATTTTACTCGATATGTGATTCAACAATTATTTCAAGGAAACAGCTTTGCTTTAAGCCACAGCTAAAATAACGTATTGTGTAAATTTGCTGACATGTCACGTGTTTGAAATGCTGTTCATGAAGGTTACGAGTTGGAACACTTAATGTCGGAATGTTTTTACATCTATGGTCTTTTTGAAGTACCCTTACAACATATATCTTAAACTTTTTTATGCAAATTATTAAGTGTTTTGAAGAGGTTAAAGTCTATGAATTGAGAACATACGAGGGTTGTTCGGAAAGTTCGAGGATATGGTCTGCTACTCACTTCAGGATACAGAAAATATCTAATTAAGACATAATACCTTTAATAGATGTAATTTAAAAGAAACTTTACACCAAAAATCATTTTCATTTGATATGAGGAAGCAATTATGTAGGGATAAGAATGAAAGGTGGTAGTGCGGGATGGAGAAACCGTCACGTTATCAAAACATAAACGGCGCGTGTTCGTTAAAGGACAATGGCTGTATTTCTTTCGCTATCCGCGGGACAGCAGGCTAACTACTCACTTATTTCCAACGCTTCGGTTATATTCTTTATATGTTGAAAATTTGTCATGATCACGGATACTACTATCATTTGTACCTTCCTTTCGTCACCACAGAATAATATTGCGCGTATTTCTTCTGCTTTTATTGACCTGAGAGTTGGTCTAACCATCCGGAAATCGTCTGCACCATTTGTAAATAAGTTTTCGTGATTCAGAGGTAAGTTATACGCTTATCAAGCATCTATATCGTCTTTATATGTTTCTTTCTAAAGCCTCATTGCGCGTTGCTCTGTCCATACGCTTGACGTCACGTTTTCCAATGAAAGATTGGACATGCTGCCTTTACATTTTCTATTGTTACTTCGTACTCATGGAGTGTATCCAGACCAATTCTGCACGAAATGACACCGGGTACCAAAGGTACCTAATTAAATAGCAGAATTCGATATGAACATTTCTATTTGATTTTTAAGGGCAAAACTTGAATACTATGAGCAGCATTTATTTTCGAAAAATGACTGTGCTCCGTGGATACCACCTTCATGTATTAAAACTAATAAATTAATCATTTTTCATGTTTTAATCAAGTTACGAATGTGTTATTAAAAAAATTAAATTGGGTGTTTAAAACCAGTTTTTGTAACAGTTTTGCGCCTTATCTTTAAAAAACGGACCAGTTTGCGAATTTTTCGGACAACCCTCGTAAATGAACAAAGCAATACAGCACAACAAAATATGTGTTTCATATGAGCATATTCATTGTCTTTTTAAACAAAAAGAAAGAAGTTTCAAACAATAGTTTCAGAATGACAGTCGTAGGATTCAATATATTATTTCACGATACAAATTGTAAGTTGTATATCAGATTTAAATAATTTTATTCTAGATATAAGATATTGTCAGCTTATATGTAATTGTCAATATTAAAATATATGTTCTCTTGTACCAATTTTGTTGTACAAGTTACGTATTTCGGATATTTTAATCCTCGTCAGTAAAATTTTATGCCAAACGGTTAAAATAAAGCCAAAGTGAAAATTTGCCTGGCGCCATCTACAATACAGAGCTTTAATTTCCTCTTGCCAAAGTGAGCGGCTCCAAATTTTGTGTAGGGTGTATTGAAGTGAAAAATATGGCCAAAATCGTTTGAGGGTAGGCGCAAGGAGCTTAATTCTAAACATGACCGAAAATAAATTATGCCGAAACCAAGCTAAAGACAGAGCTATGCAATTAGGGGGATACCTCTTAGTTTAAGAAATTTAGGTCTAATTTGATGACAGGAAATGTTAAACGTCTTTAAATTCAATAGCATCATTTAAAACCTGATGAATTTACAGCATGGACCAGACATGCACGTTTCGGGTACTAAACCCTCGTCAGTGATCCTCAGTCTAAACAATGTAATATGGCCAAAAAGTATGAACATTATTATGTCCAAAAAAAAAGGACCAAAAGACGTAGCAGAATGGATGTGATATGATGCTACAGGACCCACGTTTTAGAATTTCAAGGAATTTTGTAACAGAAAATTTCATTTGCGTTGAAGAGACAGACGATCAACCGAAGATGATCGAACTTGGCTACAGGTGCCCTCGGGGGACTCTTGGTCCACCAGCAGTGATACTCACCAAGTAGTTCAAATGTTAAACGTCTTTAAATTCAATAGCATCATTTAAAACCTGATAAATTTACAGCATGGACCAGAAGACAAAAATTTAGAATATATTTCAATGCAGTGCGTAAACACTAAAACTAGGTGAGCGATGTCCTCGGGGACTTACAGTCAACCAGCAGCGATACCAACCTAGTGGTTGAAATTGTCAATATTGAAATAATACATTTTGTATATGTTCTATAGTACCAATTTTGTTGTACTAGACACGTGTTTCGGATTAAAAAAATCGACTTTATTGCTGAACACTATCACAGGAGTTCAATTCAAAGTTCCTATCCCATGGTTCGTAATAAGTTAAATTGATAAGTTAAAATTGTCTTTATCTTATAGGCGAATTAGCTATATATGCATATGATCACATGCATGAGCTCGCTACAGCCGGCAGAGCACGTCTGTCTTCTGTTTTTATATCCATTTACATATCCATCTGTGAGTTTCTAGGGCCCTTGCGTCGTGGTGTCTGTTTGTATGTTCATCTTACAGTGAGGAGGTTATTTTACACCACAATTTTGCGTTCTTCGAGACCTATGGGTAATCGGAAAAGTGGGAGGGTTTTGGGCACGTAATCCGGATAATAACACCATGTCTGCTATTTGCGTGACAGGCGGCCATCCTAAGTCAGTACCGATTGCCAGTTGGTCTCATTGGTTTATGTGTGGTATTTTGTGTTTCATGTTTCTATGGTGTGAGTTGATGTTCCTTGTACCATTTGCTTCTCTTTCTGTGGGTGTCTGCTCTTTGTTTTTGCATTGATTGTTTTTTTGGTTTTGATTTGGGTGGTGCAGTCAAGTGTTGTTGGAGATCCCCTCCTTTCTTTTATGTATGAGTATTTTGATATTCTTCAAATCATTCAGAAGTCCTTGTGTAATTGTTACTCGTGTGATAATTTCATGTCGATTTTCCGCTTCTGCAGATGCGAGCTGCTCATATCTTTGAAACAAATAGGTTTTAAGGTTTCACAGATAATTTACCTAAATTACGTAACATAGCGATATGAAATTTCATAATAATATTGATTCGGAGAGATTCAGTACTTTTAGTCTCAGTTCAAGCGTAATATTTTTCAACTCTGATTGGCAATACTCAGTCGAGCTGAGTGATTGGCCTTCGGAAGGTGACCGATACTGTAAATGATAGAGAATCAATTCTCTTGGCACAACAAGTTGTCTGCGGTGTAGTTCTGCAATATGTGTTTTATTTGACGCATTGACCCAATCAATTTCGAAAGGGACGCGGTAAAAAATTTCTATGTACCTTAATTTGTCTCTTATATGTCTACAGAAGTATAAAGGACAGCATTAAGATTGGTTTATAACCTTAATTTGTACCTATGATTTGTTCCTTATTCTGAATAGACCTTCTTCATATTGCTCATAGATTTGAATTTTAGACACTCAAAGACCCGACATCACTACTTTTGACGTTATTTCTAATTGTGACGTCATAAATCAGATACGACGTCACAGTTAAAAGTTACGTCAAATCTTGTGATGTCGGATCTTAGGATGTGTAAAATACAGATCAACTGCGGTAATATGAAAATCGTCTATTGTGAGGTCATAAGGGTTGTCCGTTTTCTGCCCTATCCCTCTCTTTATATTTATGTGCCAAGTAAACACTACTATAGTGATAAATGTGTTGGCTTAACACCGTTCGAGCTTCATTTTAGTAGAGGCCCGTTCAGGGTAAAGCTACGAGAATCATATCATCTTTAAAAAATATAACGATAGATCATTTATCTCCAAAATTAATTTGTTGTTTTCCTACAACATTAAGAGATTCAGACCTCAGGAGTAATATGTTCCATGTATCATCCGCAAAACTTATGTCAATAGAATTGACAATTTTAACCACTAGGTAGGTATCTGTGCGGATGGACTGATATCGCCCAGTTCACAGGGAATCTACACTCCACTTGAAATGTATTTGCAATATTTCTCTTTCATTAACACACCTGGTCATTTCGCGTGGTGGAGGTTTTTGTTCCTATCTTATCCAGTTCGCAACCGTTCCAATGGTAATTCTCATTCTTTTGCCTTGCATTCTCGACTTTGAGACTGAATCTCTGATAGGTACATCTTTGAAGTTTATATTATCCAGATTTTGTATGCCTCCAAGTTTCGATCAACTTTGGTTAATCGTCTGCCTCTTCAACGCATTTGAAATTTTCTGTCACAAAATTTCTTGAAATTTCTAAAAAGTGGGTCCTGTAGCATCATATCCCATCGATTCTGCTACGTCATTTGGTACATTTTTGGACATAACAGTTTTCATACTTTTTTGCCATATTACATTGTTTTGACTTAGGATCACTGACGAGGGTTTAGTACCCAAAACGTGCATGTCTGGTCCATGCTGTAAATTTATCAGGTTTTAAATGATGCCATTGAATTTAAAGCATTAACATTTGATGTATGATTTTCTGAATTATCGATATGTCTGGTCCATGCTGCAAATTTATCTGTTCTTAGATGATGCTATTGAATTTGAAGACGTTAAACATTTGTACCACTTGGTGAGTGTCACTGTTGGTGGACCAGGAGTCCCCGAGGGCACACGTAGCCAAGTTCGATCGTTTTTGGTCGATCGTCTATCTCTTCAACGCATTCGAAAAGGACTAGGAGCGCTGACCTCTTATATCAGCCCTATAATTTTGACAAAAAAATGCTTTGATTAACGAACTATTAATTATCACTTTTTTGCAATGTTGAATGTTTGAGAAAATACGGCGTCATAACTCTGAGCCCGCGTAACGTCACGCGCGTGATGCATAACGTCATGTTCTGACGTCATTTGCGCTGAATGACGCAAAACAAAGGAAAATCATCGTATTTTACATACAAATCTTTATCATTCATCTATGATCCAGGCCTCGCCCACGATATTTTTCATGCAAACTAAAAGGCCGATCGGAAATCCATCGATTGGTACAAAACTTATCATGGGCAAGGCCTGGATCGATACTTAATTTCATCAATTTCTATCGAAATTTCGCTCATTTTTTGATAATTGCAATGATTTCAACGTTTTTAGACGTTTTCAGCGACGTATTATTCAGTATTTAGGACTTTGGAATCAAAATAAACTCTCCTGATATAGATTCACCATACATTTGACATTTTATAAACTTTGAAAATAGGGCCAATATGGCAGGTTACCGCACCTACTTCTTTCTGTTATCAAATTTTCTTGGAATTTTCTAAATCGTGGGTCCTGTAGCATCATATCCCACCCATCCTGCTCATTAAGGATCACCGATGAGGGTTAAGTACCCGAAACGTGCATGTCTGGTCCATGCTGCAAATTTATCTGTTCTTAAGTGATGCTATTGAACTTGAGGACATTAAACATTTGTACTGAGTATTTGGATATGGTCACTATCCATTTTTGTCATTGATTAATTTTTCGCAAACTAAGGGGTACAAAATGTAACTCCCTGAATGCATATATCTGTTCCTAGCTGGCCTTTTTTCATTAATGTTAGGTCATGTCAAATCATTTAATCAAAAAACGCTGACTCTCCTCGGGCACCTTTTCGGAATTTTGTTCATTCCGAGGTTCGCAACCGTTCCTGTGGAAAATCTTATGATTTTGCCTTGCCTTCTTGGCTATGAGTATGAATAACTCATGGGTACTTCTGTAATGTTTATTCTGACATTTTCTTCAAGAAGGTATAGAGTTGGAACCTTTCCGCATTATAACAAAAGGTGAAAGATGAAATTAGTGATAAACTAAACAATCTACCTGTGGATTCGAAACATCTTAATCATCATTTTTACTCTCGAAGAAAAGGCCATGGGCCACGACTTTATCATCTATGAATCATTTTAGCTAGGCGACTGATGAGGATTTTGTTTTTCGAAACATGATGTCTGATGCACCGAAGTCGAAAGATTGACTTAGTAAAACTGATACCATTGATTAGCAAATGAGGTACTGCAGAATTTTTCGTATTTGGGAATTTTAGAGTCTGTTACAATTTTGATATTTGCGAGGGACGTAAAACCTTTCGGGGTTGAAAATAAGTAGATAAAGAAAATACAATGACCTTTTCCGAAGATGAAGTTACATGCAAAGTGTAGATAAATCAAAGTCAGGAAGTCGGTCAATTCCAAAGGTAGCATGCAAAGAATTCTGTCTATCAATGTACTTAGACATGTATGTGTCTTAAAAAACATTATTTTATGGTGACTTCATCTTGGGCTGAAAGTATCACTAAAGAGATTCATTAACCGAAACATGCATGTCTGGTGTACTGCATATAGTAAAAATTTGTCCAAGAGGCTGCTCTCTATATTCGTTTGACGATTCGTTTTTCTTCAATTGAATGACAAGCGATTGACATAATGTTTGAAGTTCTCTCTCTCTCTCTCTCTCTCTCTCTCTCTCTCTCTCTCTCTCTCTCTCTCTCTCTCTCTTGGACTTTTTGTAAGAAAAGTCTCTATCTTCTAGAAAAGTTGAAAAGAAAATAACCTTGACACAAGTGATATAAAAAGCTTATTGCACATCATCATTGATTCCATTAGCGTTCTGTCGGATGAAAGAACAGTATTCAGGTAAAACCTAATGAAGCTCGAGGACACATTAGAGTTGTTACCGATCATATACATGAACGTCAGCTTTTCATACTCATCCTCTTTCCTGATATTTCTTACGTATCTGTAGCATATGTAGACAGAATATCGCCAACAATTTCGATTGTTTTTAAAATATAGTTCGCGTTCACGATATTACATATCTGTGTATTTGTATCCTGAGAGTTTCGAATCGTCTTTAGTTCGAGCTGTTAATATGTTCTAGATTAATAACCGATATTTGATACATGTATTTTCTTTCTAATATTGAAAAGAGCATTATTCTTATATGCCTTGCTCATTTTGTTAACGTTGATTTTTGTTAGAACTATACATCGCCATTTGTAGACAGCAATGGCTAAAATTATGAGGCCACAGCTGTTCAAAGGACTTAATAATCTCAGATTATCATGCCTCTAAACAAATCGCATTGCGCAAATGTTCATTGCTTTGACCGTATTGTTATGAGCTTTAAAAATTTGCAGCACAGTAACGCTGTGATGCCAAGCTGAAATTTAAGTACATTGTCCACCTTTGTCTCGTGTCACTTATTTTTTCTAAATTGTAACCCTTGCCATAGGAAGTACAAGAGGTAGATGGCAAAGTTGAGAAAACCGAAAATAGCGTATTTTTTCCCATGCAAACGTAATGATTAATGAGAATTCATTGAATGAAAAAGCATTAGATTTTCATATGACGAAATTCCTAGAGCTATTTGGTTAATTTAAAAGTGGAAGGAAAAGGATCTATAGCAAAATTATGTGACAAGGTCTGAGCGGAACACAACTACCTTGTAACACCTTCGTAAACACTAAAATGGTCTCACAAACATCAACAAAGAAAACACAGTACCAACATACCATGTAAAAGGTGAAACAACAAAATGTACACCAAAGATATCCAGAATCCGTATTCTGTTTAATGAATTCAAAGAAATAAGATTGGTCTTGACCATGACATTTGACAAAAAAGTACAGAAATTTTATGCACTAGAATTTAAACACAAATGAAATCTTAAAAAGTAGATAAATCATAACTTTCTTGAAATTTCTAAAACGTGGGTCCTGTAGCATCATATCCCACCAATTCTGCTACAACTTAATGACTTAATAACTTTTTTATCCATATTTATCATTTCACACTCTTTTGTCATAATTCATTGTTTGGAATGGGGATCACTGACGAGCGTAAAGTACCCGAAACGTGGTCCATGCTGCAAATTGATATGTTCTAAAAGGATGCCATTGAATAAGGATGTTAAACATTTGATTTGTTTCTACAATATGACTGAATATACATGTATAGGCAGATCCCTCGTCAATGTTTACACAAATATGTATGTTTAACGTCTTCAAATTCATTAGCATCATTTTAGAGCAGATAAATTTGCAGCATGGACCAGACATGCACGTTCGGGTACTTAATCCTCGCCAGTGATCCTCAATCTAAACAATTTAATATGTCCAAAATCTGAAAAATATGTCCTAAATATACCGAAAGACGTAGCAAAATGGCTGGGATTTGATGCTACAGGACCCAGGTTTTAGAAATTTTAGAAATATGTGTTAAGATTTCAAGTTCAAGAGGACATATTGAGGTGGAATCCGATATTTCAACTTTAAATAGACTTTGAAATTAATACTGGTTTCTTTCGTGTCGCAATATGGGATACTATATCGTTTCATAGAGATGCTCTGACAACGCTTCATAGTCCTTAATACAGAATCCCTGTACAGTAGTTTAACCAGTCTGGAAAAGGCCATTCACCTTGGAGCCACGATAACAACAATCTGAATGGGAGGATGATGAATGTTTGCAGAGATTTCTTATTGACATGTTCTAGGGGAAAAAGAAATTGAATACAAATATGATATCACTGAAAATCGAATTCTTATGAACACGTTATTTAATCACTCGCCGAAAATTGTCTCTGTTTAGAATGAAGCGATTATTCCTCGCTCGTTTCCTCATTTCTACTAAATAACTTCCTTGCTAATCCATCACTCTTACAAAAGACATCACTAAAGATTGCCAAATAAATTGTTTGTTTTCTTGAAGAGTGGGAGAAATATTTCTTTTTTATTTCTTGAAAGATGGAATTGGAAAATGTCTTAGTACGGATGAAAGAGTGCTGACTGTTCGGCATCAGAGTGAACATTGTCGTGAATTATCTTAATGTGAATGCAATACTAGGGGTGTAACAACGCGCTTCCCTCACGATACGATACGTACAACAATTCAAGCCCTTGGTTCGATTATTTTCGGTACGATACAGTTCAATAAAAGAAAACAGAAAACCAAACCACCCTTTTTACCTTCAAGGCTTCGTTAGGTTGATTTCTCTATGTTATAGTGAAGCTCGCATTTCATAGTAACGCCTGTACGTAAGTACGGGAAAATACACGCATCAAAAGTACACACGCCTAGAGCGAAACATTTTTGGTAACAGGACAGCTGATGCGAGTAAAAGTTACTTTATTTCCTTAACTCAATTGATTCCCTTTTACGATAACGAAGGACAACATACCTTGGCAAATTTGCAATGATAAAATTTTTTTGGCGTTAGTAAAATGAGTGAAACACGCCGAATTGATTTTTGAAAACCAGAAATCCAGCAACTTGGTTAAAAATGGATTTCAAGGTGAGTAGGTGAGAGGATACAGAAGGAAGTCCGAACACCTCCCCCCTCCCCTCTTAAGATCTGGATCTGTGCATAGACAGAGGATATCCAGACCCTTCACATGAGCCGGATCCAGATTTTTTTCTTTGGAAAGGGGTCAGCGCGTCGGAGAGATGTTTCTTGAATTCCAAGGTTATGATTTTGAAATATGCTTACTTTTCAGGCGGTGAAGAAGTGTATTGATTTTGATATCAATAGATTAAATATTTAAAACATGTAAATGTTTTATCTAGTTTTTTGTGGGTATTTGTCCTTGCTCAACTCGCACAAAATTCCTTGCCTTTCTTCATATTGAAATATGATGAAAGAAAAGGCTACATGCCATTTGCAGCTGTGGCTTTTGATACTGTCCTGAACATTGATAAGAGTTTGACAGTTTGGATAAGGAAACGAAACTTCTTGTAATTTGGATGTTGTTACATCGAATGAATTGGTAACACCACTCGCACTGAAACTTACGATCATAGTCAAACCACAAAGCGAAATCGTATGCTTTCGTTTGGAGTCGGTCTCCGTATTTGTTCACATTTTCTGTTTTATAGCTAGCATCAGTGAAACTTAATTTACGTTCATGGTATCCAAAATGCTTCCAAACGGGGAACGAAAGGAGAACAGGGCGTTCTCAGAAAATTTAAAACGTCTCCGCTATATTCGTTTACTTTAGTAAAGTTGATTGGACAATAAACGCCGTTAAACCAATGACAGGGCGTTCCAAGTGTGAAAGGAAAAAAACCCAACAATTTCTTAATCGTACCGAACCGTAAAATATTGTCTTTTAGTAACAAATAATCAAAATGGTATTGACATTAAAAACCGAGACTTATTATCGGGTGTTTATTTTCATATGGGGACATAAGTCCTCATCAAAACCCGTGTTAATACCCCTTTTAGGGGAAATCTTCCAATTGGTGCATAATGGATTTTATAGAGACTAAAGAAGGACTGAGAAGTACATGTACATAAACAGCATAGAAATGATCTATTTTTACGAAAGCGTAATAAATGCTGGTATGGACATGCGTAATCTTATTTATGAATTTACCTCAGCAATAAACCATTTTGGGATATCGTATCTGCAAATACATCTTTCTTGTGCAGTGTTAAACCAAAATTGTTTCTGCCACACTACCGAACCGAATTCGTAGATGCAATTTTAGAAATTTCATTACACAATAATCAAGCAATATTCGGCTTGAATGAATTTAATTGAAAGTTTCTATCTTGTAGAAACCATTGATGCCATTTCATCGTGTATCTTGTGAAGGAGTTAGACAAATTTGATTGAAACACAATAATACAAAACAATCATAAAAAATGGAAGCCTAGAAGGGACATGTTGAATATATTTTATCTCGTACGTACAAGCGTAAGGTCTCTTGTTAGGAGTTATTTTTATCTCCCATGATCACGCCTAGTTTGTGTATCAAAACGAAAACACAAGCGGGGACACGATAAAATGAACTTAATCATGTGTATTAAGTCTTTGCGGAATACAGAGTTTTTTCCCCTTACAGACGGTATCTGACGTAAAACCATTGTGACGTCATGAAAATTGTATGGTAACGTCGATTTTATACCGCCATTTCGCAGACTTTTAGGACAGTTTCCATAGAATTTGATGACGTCATAATCAGCCTACGTCAGATACCGTCTCAAATGGGAAGTAACTCTGGTTTTCGAAAATAGCGAATAGTAGTGATGAAATTTGCATAGTGGTACTTTAGCAGCTCATCTTCAGGTACAGTAGTTCAGATGAATAGGAATGACACGTGCTTGAAATATTGTCATAAATTAGGCAAAACAAACTGACTTGTCCGTAAGATATCTCATGAGCCAAGCTTTCAGATGTGCCATTATGCCTATGTTAAAAAGAAAGAATCATTACATGTGTCAAGATTATATCTTCATGATTGAGGTTAATAATAATATAAAATGCACATTATGAGATCTTGGTGGCAGAATGCTGACTAAAATGTACCTCTTTAGCAGTGGACCTTCAACATGACGTAAAGTATCAACATGGTGAACCTAGAAAGAAAAGAATCATCATAATATTAATATAAAGAATGTAAAAAAGTCAGGGTCAAAGCTCTATTATTATGACAGGCTATGGTTGACGTCGAAGATCTTTCGTGCATGTGCGGCTAGCCAACAAGGGATGCTTACTCCTCCCGGGCACCTGGTCCCACCTCTAGCTTGCTAGGGGTCCGTCGATGCTCTTGATATTTGGTGTTCTATTATGAGTGCTTTTGAGATTATCGTCAGAATCTTATTTAACTCATTACACTTGCGTTTATTGAATAATGGTGCTTAAAGTATATATAACACAGTAAAAGAAGGAGATTTGATGAGAGACTCTATGAAATACTATACACTTGTATCCCTTTTCGTCCTTAAGAGTTGAGATAAACATATTGATGAGGAAACCTTTAAAGTATCCTTTTAATCCTCCATTACGAAAACATTTTTATCTTTAGACGCTTTCTGCTGTCATTCAAAACGATCAAAACTCTGAATGGAATTGACGAAATCTCTTACCATGACAAGATTCTTCTAATTTTATGTATTTCCTGCTTTATTTAGGAAGCAGTTTTGTCAATTACAGAGATGATTGTGTTGTATAAGAATAGGTCAATAGAGTCCTGACACCAGACATTAGGATGTTTTATAACCAAGAATCTTCATACCGGGTATTATGTTTTGGAGGTAGAGTCCGCAAGAGATACATCTTCATTTTTACTCGAATGCGCGTAATGTGTAAGCAGTTAGTCAAGAAAAAGAAACCTTTCTCAATACTTATTTCATATATTTTAGACACAAAAACAGTCTTCGTGATACTTTTTGCTCACTTGCATGCAAGACATAGAGAATCGGTGATGTCAAACGGCATGACGTTCCTACCTTTAAACTTAGATGCAAATCAAAATATCAATGAGTTAAAGAAGATCCTGATGGTAATCTCTATAGCACTCACAATAGAGCACAAAATTGAGCTTCGACGGACCCCTAGCAAGCTAGAGGTGGGACCAGGTGTCCGGGTGGAGTAAGCATACCCTGTTGGCTAACCGCACGCGCCGTCGATGTTCATGCACGAAAATGAAAACAATATATATAAGGCATGCACAGTCTGTTGTTATGTCTATATAGAAAGTGCTATTGCAACCATGTCAGGGAAAAATATCCAAAACACTTACTGTCCCACCCATATCAAAGAGCGATATGCTTTTGTCTTGAGGTGAATGATTATCATCGAAATTTCTTTCCTACAAAAGAAAACTTCATTTTAGAATGATTGACATTAAAGATGTTAAACGTCTTGAAATTCAATAGAGGTAGATTTGGAAGAGAAAAAACCAGAACATTTTATTTCCTGCGGGATTCCATCTCGTGTACACCTCACCCAATGTCATATTTCAAATGGTAATGCATGCTAATGACTCGTCCCGACGGTGGAATCTTATTTTCAAATAACTAATTTCCTGAAAATATTTGAATAATTTGATATTTTTAAGACGACTGCGTTTCTCTTAGGAATATTAGTAATGTTTATTTTTTGTGTATTTTACAGCCAAGAAGAGGCCCAGAATATTGATAAGGAGTTATTTACGGAGTACGCATTTTCTGTCGAACAATTAATGGAACTAGCCGGGTATAGTTGTGCTGTTGCCATAGCAAAGGTAATGTTCAGAGGAAAACGTGTAAGTGTTCGATTATTATGCGTGTTACTTGTCTACTTAAGTTTTTTTTCTTTTGGGTGTATAAGTTTCTTTTTGCTATGGTTGCTGCAGCGGAGTACTGTTGGAGACCCCCCATTTCTTTTACAAGCAACCTTGACAACCTATTAATATTTTACTTCTGTAATCAAATTTTCTTGGAATTTCTAAAACGTTGGTCCTGTAGCATCATATCCCACCCATCCTGCTATGACTTTCTGTACATTTATGGACATGCTAACTTTCACACTCTTTGACCATAATTATTACATTGTTTAGATTGAGGAACACCGACGAGGGCTAAGTACCCGAAACGTGCATGTCTGGTCCATGCTGCAAATTTATCTGTTCTTAAATGATGCTATTGAATTTGAAAACGTTTTACATTGATATCGAACGAATCTAGCTGTTGTGTACCACGTAGTCAATGTCAATGATAAATTAAGCTAGCACGATGATTCTGTAATTTGATAGTACCTTAGACGTTGGACTACGGTTACATTTGAACATCTGAATTAGATTAGTCTAGACTCCCAGTGCAAATATGTCTCGGTGTTCTGGTGTACTGTTTCTCTAAGAAAGCATTTCCCTATAACTTTATCAAAGCGCAAAAGTTCTTCAAACGCGACAAGCAATTTAAAATTAATTTCCCCACTGAAGAAAGCAAAGTTGCATTGAGGTCATTCGTTGTCTTTACGCTTTAGTCAGAACTTTTTCTTGGCATTGTCTAGAAAAAAGAAGCGATTTATGAATATACTTCTGAAAAATAAAACAATCCAAATGACAGTTCACAACGAACGTTCCTCGCTTTTCTTTTTCGCACCTGGTCTAACTTTTTGTTTTTCATTAAAAAGAAAAAACAAAGGGAAAATTTGTCGCCAGCCAACTTTTCCGTGAACTCATAATCAGTCATGTCCAAGAACTTTAGCCTAGCATTAATTTGTGGCGCAATGTAATCATAATCTATCGTTATCACGCAAAGCATTACTTTTATTAGCATCTTCCCCTGAGAAATCCCTGATCGCGCCGATCTTGCTTATGCTTAATATACTGACTTGTGGATTGCACTTTGGTGCTAGCCATTGGATATGGAAATATTTAGTCACAAATTAACCTGTACACAATCGTCAACCTTTAATCGAAATGAAATATATAAATGAATGTGAAAAAATATAAGGGTGCGAAAAAAAAAAAATAAATAAAACGACGGAAGTGGGACAAATCACACAGGTCGTGATATGGGATTTTTTTTTCGTCCATTACATCTTATTCTGAATGTTCAAGAACATCATTCAACATTCTAGTCAATATCAAACAATACAATTAACGTCTTCAAATTCAATAGCATCATTTAAGAATAGATAAATTTTCAGCATGGACCATACATGCACGCTTCGGGTACTGATCCTAATCTAATCAATGAAATACAGTGTTATGTGTTCTACTGAATGTCATTCTATTTCATGTGCAGTACCGTCATTTATATAAATACGTCATTGACGTGATCCCATAGTGTTTCTGTTAAGATCTACCAGCAGAAGTTTTGTCTGAAGGTCAACATTAGGCCACCGGTCACTGTCCGCTTCAGGCTTTGCATTGGATCTTCGATCGTGTTTTTTATCTGAAAATTACGTCAAGCATAAATGATACAGCTTGTCCAAAATCTCTACACAGATTGGAATGAATTTCAAATTGAATGCGAGTTTGAAACCGTTAAGCGGAATTTCCACTTTATCTAGATTATTTTATGGACAAGTTCGTTCTAATTATTGTCGCACCTTTAGGGGCAATAACGTTGCTGAACACCATCGATTGTTAGCAATCTTCATAACAGGGTATTGGAATAATTTCTTCTCTCATCCATGCTATAAGACTTCGCGTTCAATTACCTTCTCCCTTAATTTCATGAATTGAATTTTGGTATGTATTTTCCATGCAATGAACTAAATCATCCAAAAGTAGAGATATTATCGGGTAATTTCAGGAAAATGATGCCTGCTGGAGGTTCAATAATGTGTGAAGCGGAACAATTAAATTCTAATGTTTCGTGGTGAAAACTAATGTAAAAATCTTTTCAAGTAAATGTCCATGTCGGAGATGTTGAAATAGATAAGTTCAGAATTGGTTTTGGTTTTCAATCTCAACTTGCATGCATTCTTTGTTAGTCAAGCAAATGAATTCAGCTTTTCGCTGTAGCCTGAAAGACTGAGAGGAAACTAACAATTTTCCTCAATGCATCGCTTTTGAAACCTTACATCTTCATTTACATTTTCTGCACAGCGATGAAAAAAACTTGAGCATGTACATTAGTTGCGTCTCCTTAAGAGAGGTATCAAAGAAAAATTGATTTCCTTTTCTTCTATGAAGATACATGATCTTTATACCACTTGGTGAGTGTCACTGCTGGTGGACCAGGAGTCCCCGAGGGCACATGTAGCCAAGTTCGATCAATTTCGGTTGATCGTTTCTTCAACGCATTCTAAATTTCTGATATCAAAATTTCTTGAAATTTCTAAAAAGTGGGTCCTGTAGCATCATATCCCACCAATCCTGCTACGTCTTTCGATGCACCTTTTCGACATAGTAACTTTCTTACTTTTTTGGCATACTTCATTGTTTAGATTTGAGGATCACTGACGAGGGTTAAGTACCCGAAACGTGCATGTCTGGTCCACGTTGCCAATTTATCTGTTCTGAAATGATGCTATTCAATTTGAAGACGTTTACATTTATACCACTTGGTGAGTGTCACTGCTGGTGAACCAGGAGTCCTCGAGGGCACATGTAGCCAAGTTCGATCAATTTCGGTTGATCGTTACTTCAACGCATTCTAAATTTCTGATATCAAAATTTCTTGAAATTTCTAAAAAGTGGGTCCTGTAGCATCATATCCCACCAATCCTGCAACGTCTTTCGATGCACCTTTTCGACATAGTAACTTTCTTACTTTTTTGGCATACTTCATTGTTTAGATTTGAGGATCACTGACGAGGGTTAAGTACCCGAAACGTGCATGTCTGGTCCACGTTGCCAATTTATCTGTTCTTAAATGATGCTATTCAATTTGAAGACGTTTACATTTATACCACTTGGTGAGTGTCACTGGTGGTGGACCAGGAGTCCCCGAGGGCACATGTAGCCAAGTTCGATCAATTTCGGTTGATCGTTTCTTCAACGCATTCTAAATTTCTGATATCAAAATTTCTTGAAATTTCTAAAAAGTGGGTCCTGTAGCATCATATCCCACCAATCCTGCTACGTCTTTCGATGCACCTATTCGACATAGTAACTTTCTTACTTTTTTGGCATACTTCATTGTTTAGATTTGAGGATCACTGACGAGGGTTAAGTACCCGAAACGTGCGTGTCTGGTCCACGTTGCCAATTTATCTGTTCTTAAATGATGCTATTCAATTTGAAGACGTTTACTACATATTCTTTTAAGAAAGGCCCAAACCAACCCACGTCTGTGCCAAGATTACCATGCGCGCTGTGAACACTTTCTAGCAAGCACTTAAACCTTAGCTTCATTTTTTTCTGTAGAGTTTAGGTTCTAAAATAAGTTTGTAATAGAAACTCATTCCCATCTTTTGCATATTATAGTAAAGGGCTTTGAGAACCTGCTCTCTGTAGGGTATTGAGCAGGTCTTTGCACCGTATTGATTACTTTTTTCTTCTCCTTGACACTTTAAAACTGCATTATGTGCTTTTTATATACCAAGGAATACAAGTCTGTCTGTCCTTTCGATTTCTCATCAAACATGCCTCCAATACGTCCTGTATGCTTTTAAAAAGATTCATATACTACATATAGAATACTTATAAACGTTCTAGAATTTGCCAAAACGAGACCCCTATCCACTGTAGCTGGAAAAGCGGCATGAAAATTAATAGTGCCTTAACTTACTGTGTTATATTTAGGAAGTGGGTTCAATAAGGCGAATTATTTGGCGACATTTTAGTCCTGATTGAATTATGGATAATGATGGCAATTTGTATCATAGTAGGAATTGCTGTAATACGTTATAGATCGTACATACCATTATAGTAATTTTATTCATCAAATCTATAGAGAAGGCAACATGGTTAGCATCTTGATTTCCGTTAGGTTACAAGAAAGTAATGTCCTCCGTCTGAAAGTATATAATCGATCATTTAGTCTTTGAGGTCTGACCAGATTACGAGTGTGACCTCTTCATGGCTATTTACTTTGTTTACAAACACAATTATCCGTTCAGAAACCGTATGTAATAAGACGCGGGATCAGGACTCGGACCAATGATTTGAATCAAGAACACTCTGAAGCATTTCCTATAAACCAAGTAATTAAACCAGATTTTTTTTTCATTTTGAGTTCTGCTCATTATATTTACTACAATGACCTTATAAACATACATATTTGCAGGCTTACCCGCCGGAGAAGATGACACGTGATAATGGTGCAGTTCTGATATGCTGCGGACCTGGAAACAATGGCGGCGATGGTCTAGTTTGCGCGAGACATCTGAAATTATTTGTAAGATTACAGATAGTATATTCATTAACAAGAGTAAATATCGCATGTTAGGTAGACAATTTCTGGTCTTTGTATATATGTCTGTCTGTCTGCCCGTCCATCAGTCTATATTCTGTCTGTCTGTCTGCTTATTCGCAAAAAATGACAACATCGACCGTAACTTTTTATCTGTAAGTGTCTTACCTATATGACTTTCCTTTTTAGCTCACCTCGACGAAGTTGAGTGAGCTTATGCTATAACCCCACGCGTCCGGTTAAGAAGTTTTGGGTAGCTCAGTAGCTGACAAAGTACTAATGCTACAGTAACCAAACTTGCACAAGTGATTCATCTTTGGATGCTGAGGTGAACCCATGCATCGGATGCAGCATCTGACCTACATTTTCCGCTTGAGTGACTTGGTTAAGAAGTTTGGGGTAGCTCAGTATCTGACAAAGTACTAATGCTACAGTAACCAAACTGGCACAAGTGATTCATCTTTGGATGCTGAGGTGAACCCATGCATCGTATGCAGCATCTGACCTACATTTTCCGCTTGAGTGACTTGGTTAAGAAGTTTGGGGTAGCTCAGTATCTGACAAAGTACTGATGCTACAGCAACCAAACTTGCACAAGTGATTCATCTTTGGATGCTGAGGTGAACCCATGCATCGGATGCAGCATCTGACCTACATTTTCTATAAAGCCAATATTGAGCAAAGTATAACTGCTACATCATGTACATGTACCAAACTTGCGTATTGGATGTATCTTTGATCAAATTTTCATAAAATGACCTTGACCTACTTTTTCTGCTTGAGTGATTTTGCCTTTAAAAGCCAATATACATGTACTAAGAAATATGTTTGAATTGAATTTTGCTGTCACGAGGTGAGCTTCGTAATCTGTGATTACCTATGTTTTGGTTATTCATCGCAACATTGTATTTCCTTTTATGTAATAATGTTAGATCCCAAGGTCTATGGCTTTGACCTACTTTCTTTGAATATGACGAAGTAACATGACTTTGATATTTTTCACTTAGGTGCTCTCAGTGAGTTGACCTTTCCACTGGTTCCATAATTTGTATACAGTGACCTTGATTTTTTGTTTGAACCTAGTTTTTGATGTACTCTAACATAATTATTAACTATTAACTATTTAACTATTTTTAGGGTTTTCTATCTTTCAGGGTTTTCTATCTTTCACATGCGTCAATATCCATATCTGAAAATTGTAAATGTGAAATTTCCCATGAAAAAAATCCTGGTGTTTCAAATTTTCTTTATTTCAACA
Source organism: Pinctada fucata (assembly GCA_028142955.1). NCBI lineage: Eukaryota > Metazoa > Mollusca > Bivalvia > Pterioida > Pteriidae > Pinctada > Pinctada fucata. The sequence goes on along the minus strand of AP027105.1, from coordinate 27,336,271 downwards.
GGGCTACAAACCATCAGTATTCTACCCAAAAAGACCTAACAAGCCATTATTTGAAGCTTTATCAAAGCAGTGTGAAGGGATGGATATGCCATTTTTATCGTTCTTTCCATCAGAAGCCCATCTTATCACAGAGTCCTACAACCTGGTAGTTGATGCTTTATTTGGCTTCAGTTTTAAGCCACCTGTTCGTCCAGAATTTGCCAGTGTCATTGAAACGCTAAAGAAAGTGGAAATACCCATTTGTAGCATTGATGTTCCTTCAGGTAAATACAAGATTACTTGTTATTTATGTCAAAGTTATATCAAAAAGAAAAAAAATAAAGAAGAAAATAGCGAAATTTTACATGATATTTTAATATGGAATGAAATTTATATATTAGAAAATAAATCAAGAAGGGAAATAACCAAATTGTAATTGATATTTTCGAATATGGAGGAAAATAGTTTGACATTAACAAACCTTTTCCATTACAAAGGTCGATCCAAAATATTTATGATGTTGAAATTTCGTATAAAGTTGCACATGCATGTATCCTTCTGTTTTTTTTTATCTCTACCAGTCTGTAACCTAACCTAACATTTGAGCTTTGGCTGTCATTCATTAGTATAATGGACTTTGTTTTATATCCCTGTTGTATTAACCTATACCAGAAGGTGTAATATCGTTACAATATTGGATGATACATATTTGCATTATGTCTATGAATAATTCATTCCTTTTATTGCTTTTGAATGTTTGCTTACTTGATGTTACTCTCCGTGCTGTAATTTTCAGGATGGGACGTTGAGAACGGAGACCCTGAGGGCCTTCAACCCGACTTTCTTATCTCCTTGACTGCTCCAAAACGCTGCGCAAAATTATTCAAGGGGAAATACCACTATTTGGGAGGTCGTTTTGTGCCCCGCACACTGGAGCAGCGATACGAACTGAGCCTTCCAAAATATCCCGGGACAGACTGTGTAGTGGAACTGAAAACACAAACTGACGAACAGTGTCAACATTATAATAGTGCAAACGAAAGTTCATAAAACGTATGTGTGTAATTTGCCTTCATTCCAATGACAAGCTGAAAAAATGCATTTATATAAAGTACATGTTATGTCCCTTGATATACATGTACTATGTACTTCATATACACTGTATAATGTGCATTCAGTCGTAGGTGTAAACCAAGGAAATTAAAACCTTCTTTGCATGATTAATCTTTAAGCTCACTTTGAGTGATTACAAATCCTTCAAAGATTATAATTAGGACTTGTTGGATTTGGACACCTTTGACACGCATAAAAATAAAAGAAAAAAGGGGAGTCATACATACCCCTTTCTCACAAATTCTACTTTTTTGCATCACCCCTCTATCCGTTTCAAATATTTTACAAATTTCTTCTATTTTTAAATTGATCTAAAGACTGCATAAAAGACTAGAACAGATTAGAAAAACAATTCATCCTGACTACAGGGCAGGATACATGTACGTTGAGTTCATGTGCTATTTTTAAATTCTCAATAATTTTGACAAATAGTGTGACACCTTTTCTAAGAGGATTACCCGCTTAAAATGATATCCTTGGATTACACCTGTATGTACGTCCTAAATATATATATGTACCCGAACCTTTGCCATTACTTGTACTGTCCATCATTTTAGAGTACAAATATGTAATGAAACTATCAATTTTCATAGATAATAAATGCAGAAGCATTTTACTGAAGCATTGTTTTGGAATGCAGGAGCAATTTTGCATTATGTTGATTTAAAACAGTGCTTAAGTTCTCTTCAAGCAATGTCTGAGCAGAGATACTTAAGGCAGAAGGTGGATATTTGAAGTCCCATAGGGCACGTAGCCAAAAAAGAAGGGAGGGGATCTCCAACAAGACCCTGTTGCAGCATCAACAGCAAAACACCAATACACCCGATGCAAAAACACAAAAGACGAGTATAGTATGAGACGAAAAAGAGACATACGACATGTAAAATCAAACACAAAAGACTACACATAAACCGACGAGACCAATGGGCAACCGGTGGCGACTTTCGACGGCCATTTGCCACGCGAGTAGCAAATGGTGTGGTTATCCTGGATTACGTGCGCACAACCCTTTCACTTCTCCAATTACCCAAAGGTCTCGAAGAATGTACAATTGTGGTGTAAAACAACCTCCTCACTGTAAGATGACCTCACACAAACAAAACCGCAAAGCGTAGAGGCCCAAGGATTACAGATGAATATGTTAATGAATATAAAAAGAGGGCGTGCGTAATACAGTCCGTGCTCTGTCGGCTGTAGCGAGATCATGTATGTTATCACCGGAGGAGTCCGACTGACATTCAGAGAGGACAAGTGGTCGGGAACCTGTCTTCTTTAAAGAGGTTTGGACAGGGCCCGTCATGGAGGCCCGTCGTCACAGTCAGTCAGAGTGCAAGTCTCAAGGATGCGCTGGTACAAGACTGTAGATTGGTCAAGTACCAAGCCTAGTGTCCGCCTGGTGACATTAGGATCATATCCACGTTATAAAAGGCGTTTGATGATCGTCTGACTTCGTTGATCGTCTGTCTCTTCAACGCATTTGAAAATTTCTGTCACAAACTTTCTTGAAATTTCTAAAACGTCGGTTCTGTAGCATCACACCCCATCCATCCTTCTACTTCTTTCGGTACATTTTTGTACATAATAATTTTCACACTTTTTGGTCATAATACATTGTTTAGATTGAGGATCACTGACGTGGGTTAAGTACCTAAAACGTGCATGTCTGGTCCATGCTGCAAATTTATCTGTTCTCAATTGTCAATATTGATATATATGTTCTATTGTAGCAATTTTATTGTACTAGACACGTGTTTCGGATATTGAATCCTCGTCAGTAATACTTCATGTCAAGCAGTTTAAATAAAGCGAAAGTGAATTTTCCTGGCGCCATCTACAATACATAATTTTTATATCCTCTTGGCAAAATGAGCGGCTCCAGAGTTTATTCAAAAGCGTATTTAAGTGAAAAAATCTTTGGAGGGTAGGCGCAAGGAGCTTAATTCTAAACAAAACCGAAAAAGCTATGCCGAAACGCCAGCTTAGGACAGAGCTATGCAATGAGGGAGATATCCCTTAGTAAATAATGCTATTGAATTTAAAGACGTTTAACATTGAAGCTAATTCGAAAAAAAAGACCGATAATAAAAAGAACCATCTGAGTGGATGTAAGTTTATGAATTAAGTATTTCAAGCTTTAGATGATATAAAATGTATATAGACACCTATAAAATTTCTTGGTTTAAGATCATATCTCGCGGACCTGGAATGTGAGTTTCTAAAAACCGAAATCAAAGTATGATTTTTTGAATTGTAAAGAACTTCAATACCAGTAACAACCTAGGTAGGAGGGGGAACTTCAGGGCAGAACCAGAAAAACTTAACCATGAATGAGGCTTTCATGCCGACGGTGCAGAACAAGTCGACATGAGTCCAAACGGTGTTGTTATCCGGATTACCAGCACAAAACGAGACGTAAGTTAATAAAGCTTTTGCCAAGATAAGTTTCCTGTCAATGATTTAAATTAAACCTCGTAGATATTGACTAGTATGTTTTGAACACATTGCTTGAAGTGATTAACTCTGTCTCAAAACGTTCTTATTGTTAACGCTTTTGGCTGAACAGGAATTGAAAAGCGATTTGAAGGTGTTGATATTTGTTAGTTATTATGTGCAGTATTTTGAAATAAAAGGTATTTGACCAAGACAACACTTCACGTCATTTTGTCATTAAGTATTTATGCCATCTATTCCATATTGACTTTTACGATATTTCTACCGCCCTCTTCTATTATTATTTTCTCTTGATAACGCAATAAATGATGCAGCATTTCCATTAAGGAAAATCACAAAAAAAGATTGTACTGTATAGATTATATACTATAGCACTTTGAGACTGATTATCGCTTGTTACTACTTCTGCACGTCTGTTTGGTGAACTTCGTAACAATAGACCTTCTTCATATTACCACTAGACTTTCATTTTAGACACCATAAGACCCGACATCACAACTTTTGACGTTATTTTTCATTATGACGTCACAAATGTGTTTCGACGTCACAATAAGAAATAACGTCAAATGTTGTGATGTCGGGTCTTGGGTAGACTGGTACCCGATCTGGTTCCTTCGTTTACGCTACGTTACTCAGTGTTTTCGTAGGAAGTAAAAACGAACAGAGAAAATCAGGAACGGTTGTCAGTCTAGGTCTTGCAGTGTCTAAAATTCAAATCTACAGCGTTAATGTGGAGATCGTCTATTCCGATTCTTTCCAAAAGTTAAAATTTTGAGATCGGATTTAGAGGAGTCCAGAAAAAATACCCTTATCATACATAGTACTTTGATCTGAAGATTTTGGATTTTAAATCAAAGGCAAAATGCAACAGCATATTTACTACAACCTATCTAGTCGCCTTTTGTTTATCTTGAGAATCAAAACTTTCAAATCCTTCGTATCGATTCCAAGTATAAATCTATTCAATTCGTCGCGCTTCTGAGTCCTTTCTAATACAGGATTGAAATCTCACCCAAGAGAAAAGTTTATTCTAAGTGCATGTCAGTACTACCATACATGAATGGCAGATCTTCTGATCAGACTTTGAAAATCTCAATAATAGGTCCGATTTCTCAGCACGATTCCCGGAAATGTTAAAAAGCCTCGTGCTTTGTTCTATTCATTTCAATCAATTACATGTCATTTCTGGAATTAGCCATGTTTTACCATCATTACGACTACGTTGGGGATGTAAGGATAGCATTGCTCGTCTTTTCCATCAGTTTTCTTAATGAACTTGATCCTTCTTTGAACTTTTATTGCCTTCTTTTCTCGCGATGTGCTAAAAGTAAAATCAAATTTGTCAGTGTGTTCTATTATCTTTTTGTAGTCGATAGAAGAAATTTATCAGTCCTCATGATGATTCAAACAAGTTTGAAAACAATTACTTCAGTTGGTAACGCACCTGCGATCATATTCTCTTATATCTAGAGACAGTATGGGTCTATATCTCTCATAGAAAAGTCAAAATATCATTGGACACTTAAATGGGATTTCAGCAAACTCAAACTTGACATGTAAAACCTTTTAAAATGTATCATGATTCAGAAGATTTGTCCTGAAGAGTATGAAAGGTAAAAGGAGATCATTTTTAACGTGTTCGATAGTTCTGGTCGAAGAACACAAACTTGAAATTTCTTCCCTCTAAGATTTGATGAAACTATTTGCAAAAGTTGTGGCGAAAAATCGCAAATATGTCATCAGTCATGTACCGTTCGGCAATATTTGATATTTGAAACGGATATGGTAAAAAAAAACATGAAGTAAGTAGCGGACTAAAGAGTACCCGATTCTTGAAATCGTAATATAATGGGGAACAGTTGCAACGGAGAAGTCGAAAATGTGGACGGACGGACGTCATACAAAGTGCTAAAGCAATAGATCAGTAGAACAACATCGACTCAGGTGAATATATCTTACGAGTCTGTCCACAATTCTTTCTTTTCGATAGCCATGCAGAGTTTCTTTCCAATTTGGGACAGTACCTGACGTACACTAATCGTTACGTAATCGAATTCTTCTGATATCATCCCAACTATGAAGTGACTCTGTAAATATTGAAATTATTTATTACAACATACCAAGACAAACCAAACCGTTGCAATGACGCGCCACGTCTTCACACACAAGATATTGTTAAATGATCATGAATTATTGCCGATTTTGCTTATTTCTTATTGGCGGAGACGCAGAATGAGTTGACCGCTAGCGGCCTATTCGGGATTTAGTGAAGTAATAATACACCAGCACGTGCAAGTGCGCTGATTTTTGTAGTGTTAAATCTTTGACTTCGCATATCATTACGATGCAAATGTTAAAAAATTCCTGGTAACTTAATAAAGCAGTTATCGACTTCGGCCTCGGTCAACCAATACTTGACCAGGTCTGTATAGTCACGAGTAGACCTCATCAAAAGTCAATAATTGTATAATGTTAGACTGCAACACAAACAAGCAAACAACTGGATAGAACCAGATACCTGATAATTAAAGAAAGCTATCGTAGGTGGCGCCTGTGAAACTGATTTGAGGGAAATCATTATATAGGTGCCAAAAACGTTTATAAAAGCGAGTATGACATCCGAATGAACTGTCTTGTTCACTTAATGAAGGACACCATATTTTGGCGATTTTCTCCTAAATATACATTGTCATCTTATAAAGCGATACCAGGACCCGGCACCATAAACGAAAAAATTGACTTAAGTCAAATTCTCCAAACACGATATCTAAAAAATCAGTGAAAATTTGAAACATTAAGTGCATCCATTCTAATCTACTATGAAAACAGATAAATTGTTTGAATAATTTCAAGTCATCACTATATCAAAATGAGACAAATGGATATTGAAATTAAGACTTAAGTCAATTTTCAGATTATGGTGCCTCTTAGTCGGAACAGAAAATTTCCTCCTTTTGGTTGTACGTAGCATGTCTACATGGTTTATGTGTTGTCTTTTATGTTCGATGTTTGATGTCTCGTTTGTTGTTCCTTGTCTCTTGCTGTGTGTGTGTCTCCTCTGTGTTTTCACTTAGGGTGTTTGGTGTGTTGCTGTTGGTGCTGCAACCGAGTCTTGTTGGAGATCTCCTCCTTTCTTACATGTCTACAGGGATTTTCTATAGTGAAAACAACTGACGTCGGACACCATAACATTACTGTTTATCATTGTTTACACGGAGAACAATGTGGCGGCGGGCTGAAATTAACATGGGAATTTCCCGTATACATTCTTTTTTCTGCATAGCAGATTCGAAACAGTTGAATCGGTGAGTTCATGCACATTTCCTGTTACGACTAAAGCAGGTCTACCTACAGAGACAATAACTTATTGGGAAATGTCTAAGACGGCAGAATAAATCTCCAAAAACTGGATGCTCTGGATTTAGTGAACAGGACAGTAAGAATAAGCAGGCTGCTCTGGATTTAGTGAACAGGACAGTAAGAATAAACAGGATGCTCTGCATTTAGTGATCAGGACAGTAAGATGTTATGAATGTATTACTATAATACATGTACAAAGAGGACAAGCAAAGTACCATTTTTCAAATTAAATTTTGATAAAACCTGAATAGACGATTTTCACATTACCGCAGTTGACTTGCATTTTACACATCCTAAGACCCGACATGACAACATTTGACGTAACTTTTAACTATGACGTCGTATCTGAATTATGACGTCACAATTGGAAATAGCGTCAAAATTTGTGATGTTGGGTCTTGGCGTAACTAAAATGCAAGTCTAACGGTAATATGAAGAAGGTATATTATTAGTTATACAGTGTTTTACAGGGGGGATACAGAAATATATTGGGTCGATGAAAAAAGTTGTATTGGGCGAGGCGAAGCCGAGCCCAATACAACTTTTTTTCATCGACCCAATATATTTTTGTATCCCCCCTGTAAAACACTGTATAACGAATTTATCCCACCGATGGCTTTAGGCTTGTGTATGTAACGTCAACATATTTCAAAGCATTTCGGTGACGTCAATATTGTAAAGCGTCTTACTGGAAGAAGGGTATTAAAATGATATCATGTCAGTAAAATAATACAACATAATATTCGGTTCTTCTAGACCAATCAGATTGCAAGAAATTTGCTAGAGGTGGGATAATGGTAAATCAAACAAGTTTAAAATACCGGTATCCTTAGATGGCGTTTTAACGGATGAATTTTGACAAAGGTAAGTCAAATTCTAAGATAAATGCCACGAGGTCAAAAATATAATGTATTAATGGAAATGTCTTGTCACTAGAAATACACGTGATATATGATGGCTAATACTAAAGTTGTCAAAAAGTAGGCGCTGCATTCCGTAAAACAATCTACAACTACAAGTAGATCAATTGTAATGCAGACCCTTTTGTGATACATGCAAGATAAAATTCAAATTAAACATACTGCATTGAACTATATCAATATGTATAATGACGTAATAATATAAATTTTCCTAGAATTTCATTTAAAATGCAAATTATTCATAAAACAGCGCTATTCCAAAATATCCTTGCGAGAAAAAGGCCCCTTTTGCGGCGTAATTCTGCATTGACAAACCTTGCCCAGAATCAAAGAAGTAAATGGTGCATTCTAACCACGTATTCGTCTTTTGATGTTCATCGCGGAAACAGAACTCCGGGTTGCGTAATACCTTTCTTTTTTTCTTCTCGTTTTACCATTTTTACTTCCGATTGAATATTATCGAGGGACCAACAGAGGATGTAGCTCCATCTAGCGAGTAATTAGGAGTGCTTAGCGAGCCAGCCAACCAATAACAGAGGTGGATACAACATGGTCTGATTTTGGCTTGGTTAGAGCTAATCTGTATAATTCTACTCGATTTGCTATAAGTTCGTCTGGCAGGCATTATAGTTTGGAAGTCTGTGACGTTTTGCATCGGTCTATCTTGGGACTGCAGGATGAATGAATGCCAAATTAATTGGACGAGTGATGGAAGTTTGCACAATAATCACAAATAAATACGTGCCACTGGAACGATAGGCAGAAGTCACAGGAGCTCGACACCAACAACCTTTCTTTAATGAAAGTTGCCCCTTCTCTACTTTCCATTCATTACTAAATATTTACATTACTAGTGTATTCCCCATGTTAAACGCCCATTAGGCACGGTCCATTTGATAATCTGGGGGGGGGGGGCTTGGGTTTTTTTCGAAAAAAATAATTTTGCTCTGAATTTTGATGAAAAAAATTAATTTGCTTATGATGTGACAGAAAAAAATAATCTTGCTCTTACAAGTAATCTGAATTTGAAGAATAACCATAAAATTTGCTTAAAATTCCCGAAAAATTTTCGGCTCGCTTCGCTCGCCGCAGTTTTTACTTTCTATAAAAAAATTTTGGCTCGCTTCGCTCGCAATAGTTTTCTTCTGTAATGGCAAGTTTATATTTGAAAATATCAAAAAGAGTGCATGTGGCTGACAATTAAAATGCTTAAATACATTATCAATATCATTTATTACTATAAAATTAATAGATACATGAATCACCATAGTATCTAATTTTATATACCAGTACAAGCTTGGAAGGAGAATTTAAATAAGTTTTTCACTAGTTTTCATTTCTACATGTTAAAACTTGCATCAGGCCCTCTTACATGTTACAATGATGACCTTCTTCTTCTTCTTCTTCTTCTTCTTCCACTATAGTGCTGCACCACTTAAGTATTTTCGCACCTTATATACATTTTGTTTACTGAAAACTATATATCGCATATTGGAAAATTTCTTTCATCTCTTTCAGTTTAGAAGTGAATTATACAAGTTTTACAGAAAAATAAAGTAATGTTTGGAGTAATTTAAGTAAAAATAAAGAATTTCTACTTAAAAAAAACAAACATTCTTAATACAGTATTCACATCAATTTTTATAAAAAAAATTTCCTTGCTCCAACTTTGCAAGAAAAAAATCATTTTGCCCCGGTACGGGGCGAAAAAAATAATCTTGCTCCGACAAAAAACCCAAGCCCCCCCCCCCCCCCCCCCCCCCCCCCAGAATATCAAATGGATCGTGCCTTAGGTAACTAGAATTATATAAGAATACGTCATTTCGGAGATCCCGATTTCGTCACAATGTGTCATGTGACTTTCATCCTTTTATGACGTCATTTAGGGCATGTTTTGTTCAAAATGGCGTCACTTATTACTAACCATCCATAGATAGATGTAAACAGAGAATAAAGTGCTAGATTTTCATCAGAAACAGAAATATCAATAAATAAATATGAATTAATGTAAAGAATTTTATAAATGAACAAACAAAAATAAATAAATATAAAGGATAGAGAGGATCACATCATGGATAAAGCCAGTCTTAGGCAGTGAACCCCCGCCGACCCCCCCCCCCCCCCCCTTCTTATATTAATTTGATTGGAACCAAAAAATAATATAGTAAATGAAAAATATCTTAGGGAGACGTGAGCTGCAGAAACCTCTCTGTCCGTCACCATTGGATCCTCTTTTAAGATTAGGTAAGGAGGGGGGGGGGGGGGGGGATTTTATACATCGGTGACCCATGCGCGCTCTATCGCACTCCGTTTTGCGCAATCGATCATGGGGTTCCGAGGTTAGTTTTATACAGAAATCATCTTCCTAGGAATTAGGAATTAAAATAATATTAAAAACATGAAGATATTTAATGCATAATTGACGATATTGCAACTAAATATGGGCAAATCAAAGGTGTATTGATCAAGCATTCTTTATGCAAGTCAATTTACCGACTTCAGTGGTATAGCAATACAAACCAAATATTTCTTATATATTAATTTTGCATATTTTATATTAATTCAAAGCTACCTACATTATTCTACTGAGACATTGTCATTATTCAAAATGGAACTACACATGATTTTTCCTTGTAAAAATATTATCGTTTACACATTAAACAAACGAAAAGAAAAAATGAAAACAGATATATTTATTTTAAGATATCTATCTTTCATTCAATAATTATTTAAAAAAAAGGAAAATAGTCAATGCATTCAATCCGTTTTATGTAAATATATTTTGCCCACTTGACCCAGATTTGATCTGTGAAGTTCCTTGAAACTTGGGGGGGGGGGGGGGGTAATCCGAAGTATAAATATCCGCGGCAAATGGCCGATTTGCTACGCCGTTCTAGAAATACTGTTAGAATCATTGTTGATTGTTCAACTAAATTGAAGAGATAAAAATATCTATTTCCCCGAAAGCATGGCTGAGCTCTTTATATGTTGATCTCTGATTATCCGGTATCGATCTGTGTCCACGGCGATTTTTTTTCTCCGTTTATCACTGTAGATGCATATAGATTAGACTATTTGAAATTTTAATTCAAAACACAGTACATTGAAAATCAGTTTAAGAGTTTTCTTTTTATAAGTTTGATAAGAGATTTTACTTTTTTGTGAAACTACAAATCCAGCATAGCCCGGGGTAGGGTTGATGGCCACAGCACCCGGGCGCGATGAGCTTTCTACAGCCCCACGGGTCTGCTTTCAAGGCTGGCCGGGATGATCTTATTCATATTTGTCATATTCTTTGTTCAATATATCAGAGTAAGGCGAAAATTATATATACTTTCATGGTTTCATTTCATAGCATAATACTAAATGTATATCAACCTCCAGAATCTCTCCCGGGACCAACCCCCCTCCCCCCCCCCCCCATTTTTTTCCTCCACATCATCCGCGTGGGATCATATAGGATTTTTTTTTAATACTAGAATTTTATGGACATTTAACAATCCTATGAACATCACAACATCGTATATTCAATTTCTCCGATTTAGCACGGCATTTATAGATCGCAACGTCGTTCCTAATGTAATCAAAACATGCCCTAAATTTAGTCGCGGTCACATGACCAGGTAACCTTTTTGCGCCTCCTTACGTAAGAGTTTCGACATCTAGGAAACGACGTATTGACTGTTCAATTTTGACAGTTTATTGGAGAATGAAGTTTGGTTTGTCGCATCACAAATTGTGTAAAACCGCGTAGCGTAGCGAAGCGGTTTTACGCAAAATTTGTGATGCGACAAACCAAACTTCATACTCCAATAAACTGTCAAAATTGAACAGTCAATTCTTTTAATTTCCAAACCCAAATTTATCCCAAATTTCACAAAAATACCCAAGAAATTAGTAATTTAATACATTGCGTATGAAAATATCACCTCTGTAGGGCCCGTAGGCGAACTAGTTCCCAGACGAAATAGATATAATGTATACGTTGCTAGTTAAAGGCAGCAAATGTGTCAAAATAATTGTTCCCCATCTGGAGCCCCATTTTACCAATCCATTACATCATCCGATGATATGACGTAACATTTTGATGACGCGTTCTGCAGTTCAAGTTCAAGGTCGCCGACATGGCAGTTATGTGTTTGGATTGTACACGCAGGAGCTGGGAGTTTATACAGACAGATTCTCTGTACTTATAGATCTAATACTTGCAGAAAACGGCATGATTATGATCTATTGGTATCAGAATACCTTCCTAGGATTTAGTTATTTCATAAGTGACAATTTAATTGTGAAAATTCATGACGATACTGTATCCTGATCGAGGCCGAGGTAGGTCGCCGTCTTTTAATCTCTTAATTTTCTATCGCTGTCAATATTTTCTCCTAAATTCTCCATCTCGCCGAAAATATATCATTAGAAAAGTTTCTAGTTTCAATACTTCATAGGTTCAGAACGATTGTACCTCATAGAAATCATTTGAAACAGTGATCTTCGGTCCTTTTGAAGTTCTCAATCAAAACTTTTGCACGTTGTCGTTGACAGTCGTCAGTCATTGGAAAATTTCAAACGCAGGTACTTGCTACTGTTACGACGGGAATGTAATTTTGAAGAAAATAGCTGAAGTTTCTGTTTTTCTCGTCATTTACTGATTTGTCTGTCTTTCGTGAAATTTTTAGGACAGGAAATGGTCTAAGAAACTTCAAAAACAGGAGCATAGCAACCGAATAACGCTGTAAAAAACCACGTATACCGGTACATCATCGAAATTGTCATAAATTTTCATTAATTCTGATATCGTACTTAAATCTAAGGGCTACTATTAATAACACTATTTTTTCTTTGCAAAATTATCATTCGAAAGCCGATCTTAGCAACATACTAGACTAGACTGATCTAAATGATTTTTATGGAAGTAGTTCCGGCTCTTCCGGTATTTTATCGTGTTCATTGGGGTATGAAGTGTATTTCGCCATTTTTCTGACGATCATATTAACCAATCAAAATGCATAGATTGGTGTAAACAAATTTATTTGGAAATTATATTCCAATAACTTGGGTTGCTATTGTGACGTCACGTTCATGTTTTGCATGTAGAGAGAATTTACAAACGTTAAAATACATTTGACGCTGTTACAGGCAAAATGCGCTATGTGCATGCAAATAAAAATAACCGATACGTAGAATAAATGTAAATATAAGTAATGACTGTCTTACTTTTGGTATTCATGGGTGTATAATTCTGGTTGGACACGTGCACATTTTCTGAGAATCGCTTCGCGCTTCACGGAATTTGCACGTGAACGCGTCGAGCTCAGGACTACATAGTAAAAGAGGGCTCTATCGCAGCCCAAAATGTACATGTAGGTGCAGCCAGCTAGCTTTTATATCATGTATCAAGTAAAACTCGGTTCTTGAGTGAGCTATGAACATTTTTGTGGCAACTGTACATAGCACATTTAAGAACCGCAATTTGAGTTGAATACGATATATAATTATAAAAGCAAGATAAACACTGAATAATAAAATAGCCGCCCACTATAAACATCGTATTTAGAAAAAAGAATGCAAATAAGCTCTTACATATGTAATAGATTTAGAGGGAAAATAGGATTTGCACATCTATACAAGAACAGTCATTTATTTATCCATTGCCAATAAAATACTTTAAATACTGAATTCACACAAAGCGGAAATACAAAGTATTTCCTGTATAAATATGAAAATTTAGACAACTTTGTAATAATCATATTATCAAAATTCAGATTTTAGGATGTAACCGTACTTCACATCACTTTGGGTTGTAAATAAAGATTCATTAGTATATTTTTCTCTGATTCATAACAGTTTTTCCTCAGTATATGGTAAGTGCCACGTTTAATCTAGATCTTGTCACAAGGAAATGATTCTAAAAAAACAAACAAAACAAAACAAAAAACAAGTAATGTATTTATTCTTTCGTTTTGGCCAGACAGATAAATAGAAGGACATGCGGACCGCATGCCTTGAATTGAATCATTGAACTAGGGTTCTGAAATACATTTGGCTGTAAGAAAATCACTTAGACATTTGATAAGTACCACTTGTGAGGATTTACTACAAAATTGGTTTGAAATTTTCTTCAAGAAGGTAAAGAGTTGGAGCACTTCCGTATTATTATTTTAAACATTAAGTCTTATAATTCCCTTTTGCAGTGTGGAACAGTTAAACTTGCACACCGTGACTGGATGTTTAGAGTGTAATAATTACTTCTTTCCAGCTCTGTCGTCCGAAAGAAGCTTTATTTTTACCCTTTGTCAATTTGACACCATATGTATTATTTTGCTATTTCGAAAACTTGTCATTTCATCCAAAAATATCATCGAAATTAGAGGTGGTTAACATCTTAGCACCATCCCTCAAATGCTATTTCGGTCATAGATTTCATTTAATCGACCCTGCACAAAATTTGGAGCCGCGCACTCTCTGCTAAGTAAGTTCAAAAAATGAAAGCAGAGGGCGCTTCTGAAATACATTTGGCTGTCAGAATAAACATCAAAGAAGTACCTAACAGTTGTTCCGTCTCAAAGTCGAAAAGGCAAGGCCAAATCGTGAAAATTCCCATCGGAACGGTTGCGAACCCCGGAATGAACAACATTCCGAAGTGAGACCAGCTACCCGGGGAGAGTCAGCGTCTCCTGATTGCATGCAACACCCGTCGCAACAGATCCATGGAAACCTGTGAAATTAGGTGATTGGTTCGATGTACATTTTGCTGTACAGATCAGGTAAATATGCCGTGTTTGGTGATGATGACAGTCATTCAATCACAATGTAGAATGTCACTGTCATTCTGGAAAGGGGATCTGATATGCTTTTATTATATCCCCGTAGCGACCGAAGAACTGCCTCAATGATGATTTCAGCCGTTGTATGATATAACCCTGAACAAGTAGCTTACTTGCAAGCTGTCTGGCTCTAATGATGAAATCTTCATATTTGGAACATGTCCTGGTGTACCGTATCAGCAGAGAAACAAAAACAAAAACCCTGAACAAGTAGCTTACTTGCAAGCTGTCTGGCTCTAATGATGAAATCTTCATATTTGGAACATGTCCTGGTGTACCGCATCAGCAGAGAAACAAAAACAAAAACCCTAAACAAGTAGCTTACTTGCAAGCTGTCTGGCTCTAATGATGAATTCTTCATATCTGGAACATGCCCAGGCGTACCGTATAAGCTGAGAATCAAAAACACCATAAGCAGGAGAAACGGAATGTCGCTACTCATGAAAGGGAAGTTAGTTATGTGGAAGCTGAAATCGTCACGCTTGTCATACAGTGAGGTGTTCAAATGGCCGTTTGCGTCGAAAGATAGAAGTATATCATAAGTACCAATAATGAGGATTTACTATCTAAAACACGTGTCTTGTGCATTAAAATTGGTTTGAAATTTTCTTCAAGAAGGTAAAGGATTAGAACACTACCAATAAACAATGAACAGGTGAACTTTTATTGATTTATCGTGTACGCGATACTTTTCTTGTCTGTACAATTTTAGGAAAACGATATCGCCAGTTCAGATAACAAAGAACGTTATATATAAAGGCTAAAGAGAGTTAACTCTGAATATCAAAGGTCTATTTTATCGAACAAACTGGATTACCGTTCAGGATTCGATATTGAATACAAAAGACATATAGCTTGTAAAAAATTGTTGTGTTCTGTCAGGTAAAAAGAATTCAAATCAATATCACAGCTTGATGTAGTTATTTTTTGACATCAATTATACATCGCGTCAGAATTATACCCAACACATGGAAGAACGTCTGAGCATCGAGATTTTTTTTTTTTAATTTAAACGGGATACATTGTATAACATAACTTTGAGTTGAAGGGGGACGTTACTATACAGTTAAAGTATACCATTGAGGGAGTTAGCACGATTCTGGTTCCCCGAGACCAGACCTATTTCCCGAGGCGAAGCCGAGGGAAATAGGTCTGGTCGAGGGGAACCAGAATCGTGCTAACTCCCTCAATGGTATACTTTAACTGTTTTATTATACCGAAACAAACATTATACTGAAACAAACATATGTCTTAGGTTTACAGAAACAAACATTATACTGAAACGAACATATCTCTTAGGTTCACAGGGTTCAAATGGAAATTCTAATGATTTTGCCTTGCCTTCTCGACTGAATGACTGAGTAACGGAAAATATTAATTTTTGATGATAAGATAAACAGAAACATCATTTATCATACTAATACATGTTTAATTTTTGATTGTTTTATTTCATTGCGGATTAATTTATGTGCTAAGCGGATAGGAGGCGGATTACTCTGCTCGCGTATTGATAGCGTCATCCGATCAATCTTCACATCATCCGATCAACCTTCAACGGCGCTGATTGGCTGATACTGACACACCCCCAAAGAAGCTCCGCCCCATTTTGAAACTAACTCCCTAGGGAGTCTTCTCAACTAACGCACCCCTTTGCAGGGAAATAGTCTTATCAGGCGATTTTCAGGGATTTAGTTAAATTTAATGAGTCTCTTTTTATATAGGAAAAATCAGTAGAGGTATAATAAAATGTAGCTAACGTGTCATTTAGAAAGGAGGGATTTGGGGGCAAGTTTTTTTTTTTAAATCTTGCGATAAAAATGCATCCTTGGCTCACCATGAAAACGTAAACACTGCTTTCATTTTATTCTTAGACAGTTGTTCAGAATATGAATTGTTTTATCGTTACTTCCATTTATTCACTATATGTAACACCAGTTGCTGACTTTGTAACTTTTGGACGATACAACGAAAACATCAAACTCCGCAGTGACCACCACATTGAAAAATAATTTTGATTATAACCGTTCAAGGCCACCAAATTTGACACATTCACCGGTTATGACCATTTTATGTAGGTCTAAAGTGATAGGTGTTTCTGGCAAGCAGGAGATACTTACTCTTCCCGTTCACCTGATATCATTTTCATTGGTGAATCACCTTTGTTCCTCTCAGTTTGGTTTGTTCCCTGGTTTTGTACACCTACCGACTGTGATTTTTGAATTTTGATTTGGGTTTAGTGTCTGTATACCACTCATACATTGGAGAAGTGAGAGGGTTGTGCGTACGTAATCCAGGATAACCACACCATTTGCTACTTGCATGGCAAATGGCCGTCCAAAGTCGGCACCGGTTACCCATTGGTCTCGTTGGTTTATGTGTAGTCTTTTGTGTTTCATGTTTATATGTCGTGTGTCTCTTTTCCGTCTCTTGGTATGCTCGTCTTTAGTGTTTTCGCATCGGATGTTTTCGTGTTTTGCTGTTGGTGCTGCAACAGGTTCTTGTTGGAGATCCCCTCTCATACAATCATCCATAGACACACAGGGGTTTGAAAATGAATAAATCTAAAATGAATTGAACTAAAATGATTTAAACAATTTCGCAATTTATTGAGTCATAAATGCATGGTTATATACGGTGGACAACAAGTAATATAAATCTGACGACTGGATCTAGCTCACTATAATTTATTTTCTTTATTTTATTCAACTTATTTTATAACAGATGTCCATATACAGTACGTACATAACCTCGAACAACACAGTGTATTTTACTGCCTAACTATATTACATGACTGTATAACTTAAGAATTATATTTCTTTAAACTATTTCGTTCATATATCTTCATCATTTCTGTCCTTGTAATGTACATTTGTACCTAAAAGATAAAAAAGAAAATTAATTAAAGATTGAAATTGATACAGTACGTTTTTTTTTTTTTTTTCCTTTTTTACTGTACATGTACAACTTTTCAAAACTTGTAATACATGCAAGATCGGCTAGTTCATCAGTGTTATTTTAAGAATTTCAGAACTACTATTTTGAAAATGTTTTATAAAGACTTAAGTCTCGCACTGCATTTTGTAGAGTTTTACCACCATTAAACATACTGTTAGTCCTCTCAAATCAATCAGACTAAAAAAATCATTTTTGAATTATACATATACATTTTAAAGTTTTCAAAATTGCTACTTTGAACAAAAGAAGATTGCAACATTGAGCTGTCCGTGAGATTTACAGAAATATTTAAACTTATACGAATCTTGGTGTACATGTAACAGTAACTTACTAGTATACACTCTGATTTCACATAAACTTACCTCTTACAATATTTCGTTCAATTTCACGTTCGCTTGGGTTTTTTTTTCTCTGTCTCGCATAAAACATGTAGTAAGAAATTAAGTGAGGATCTTTAACCCGCTTTTATACTGCAATCACCCAAATCTATTAAAAGAGGAAAATAAGGTTCCTGCTGCAAGTACATGAGGTTATCTAATTCCATGTGAAAATAAACATATTTCTATAAGAAAATGCTTTTAAAATTTTTTTAAATGCCTCCTTTTCTAGTCCGAATATGACGCTCTTGAATGTTAATTAAAGTTTAATGTCTTCCAGTTGCTGTTCATCTGATTGATTAATATAGTGGAATAATTACAAATGTATTTCAGTTCAAATCGCTCAAACGCATTTGTGAAATTGTCAGAGGCATGACCACTCATTCAAATTGCTTCCATTGTGCTAAAGACATTAGATTTCACTGACATGTTGTTGACCGTCTGTCGCAACCGTCGATGTGACAAAACCGCCCGAACAGGCCAGTATTGCTCACTTGAAGATCATGTCAATGCAATAAAAAGTATTTGTCAAACAATATGACCAATAGACTAAATAATCCAGTCTCTCCGCTGCCGCTAAAAGAGACTGAACCCCACTATGGTTGTTACAGAACGAAGTCGGACCAAACTGTTGCCCAACGATTTTTCCATATTACGGACCTTTATATTGATTTTCTGGCAGGTGACTCTTAAGTAAACATTAAACTAACTATCTCTACCCACCTCGTGTGTTTTTTTTCGCTTCGTTATTGCATTTTTGCCGATTTTTAACTCCCTGCCAAACCAAACAAGCAAGGCAATAGTTCGGAGAATCGACCAATCAGAACGAAGGTTACAAATATCACGTGATCAACTTTCTTTATCCTTCGTTCTGATTGGTCGAATCTCCGAACTACGGCCTTGTTTGTTTGGTTTGGTAGGGAGTTAAAAATCGGCAAAAATGCAATAACGAAGCGAGAGAAAAAAAAAACACGAGGTGGGTAGAGATAAGTAGTTTAATGTTTACTTAATAGTCACCTGCCAGAAAATCAATATTAAAGGTCCGTAATATGGAAAAATCGTTGGGCAACAGTCTGGTCCGACTTCGTTCTGTAACAACCATAGTGGGGTTCAGTCTCTTTTAGCGGCAGCGGAGAGACTGGATTATTTAGTCTATATGACCAAGGGCAATGAAAATGTAGTTTCCACTGGTCCTTAGATACTCTGACTCTGAATAATTCGAATAGCGAATGAACCAAATAAGAAAATATCGGGTCCCTGTAAAGTGCGAAACGAAACAAAAACGAAACGAAACGAAACGAAACAAATCGAAACGAAACGAAACAAATCGAAACGAAACGAAACAAAACGAAACGAAACGAAACAGATCGAAACGAAACGAAACAGATCGAAACGAAACGAAACAAAATATGAAACTTAAAGAAAATGAGAAAAAGAGGAAAAATCGCCGAAAACGAATATTTCAATTGGTGTTCCTTGTCCCTTTTGCGTCTCTTTCTGTGGGTGTCTGTTCCGTGTTTTTTGCATGGGTGTTTTGGGATTTTGCTGTGGGTGCTGCAACCTGGTGTTGTTGGAGATCCCCTCCTTTCTTTCAAGACAAGATCAGCATGTAATATTGCCTTAATCCAAGAGTTCTACATTTGTAACTAGTGCCGAGAGGGTTTCTTGAAAGAGTCAAAGTTGACAATTAAAAAAAGTAAATGTCAAATGCCATTCATGTATTTAAGAGGAATAAAAGGGAGGGGATAGAAAACCACGCTATGACACCGTAATGAGATCATAAAACGGGGTGGGGGCACATTTCAGGAAAAAAAAATCTTATCCTTTTTCAAACGAAATGTGCCCCCCATCTTTTAATTGTTCTCATTTTTCTGATAAAATTTTCAAATACACATAACGGAACAGTTCCGTTTCCTCTGCGCTAGACTCCTCCCGCTAAATAATATTTTTCCGTCTGTGACGAGGTTATTCATCCCAATCACTCTCCTTTAAAAAGCAAATGTGCTATATAACCGTTACGTATATATTATGTTTTAATCGTCAACTTTGGTTCTTTAAAAAACCCTCCAGCCACAAGAACTAACGGTTGAAGGCAATAATGAGGGGGTGGACAGGGACAAAGGGAGTAGAGAGAAAGGGGCGGGAGGAGAGGAAAGGGGGCGAGAGGCGGGACAGATGATTGTGAGGGTAACAGTAACCCCCCCCCCCCAAAAAAGGAAATTACTTTTAATATAAATAATCTTGCTCTTATGCGTACATGTACATAATCTCAATTTTAAAAATCACCACGAAATTCATCTATATATACCTTAAAAAATGTTTCCCGATCGCTTCGCTCGCCGCAGTTTTCAATTCATTTTTCAAATACTTCAGGCTCGCTTCGCTCACCTTAGTTTTTCATCTAAACAGGTCTATTTCTTTTTTCAAGGTTTAAAAAAGGAAATAACCCAAATAACTTCACTATTGCACCAATTTACACTTTCAAGTTTAAACATTTGTCCTGACCACCCAAGACCCCCTCCCCCACGGGGAGGGGGAGGCGGCAGGAGGAGAGTGGTACCCCCTGACCCTTCAATAGGATCTTGTCTTGAAATATTCGTATTCGGCGATTTTTTTCTCATTTCCTTTAAGTTTTATGTTTTGTTTCGTTTTGTTTCGATCTGTTTCGTTTCGTTTCGATCTGTTTCGTTTCGTTTTGTTTCGTTTCGTTTCGATCTGTTTCGTTTCGTTTCGATTTGTTTCGTTTCGTTTCGATTTGTTTCGTTTCGTTTCGTTTCGATTTGTTTCGTTTCGTTTCGTTTCGTTTTTGTTTCGTTTCGCACTTTACAGGTACCCGAAAATATCTTTGATGAATTAAACAAGCCCAAGAAATGTAGGAAAGAAGATGGTTTTTGTTTTTTGTTTTTTTGTTTTTTTTTTTGGGTTTTTTTTTTGTTTTTTTGGAAAGGGGGGATCTTCTCTGGCTAGTATAGGAAGGGAGTACGGGAGAGGAGCGTGTACTAAATTTCGTTTTGCTCAGCTTCCCATTTGTGGGTTAAGTAAATTTTTCAGTACGGATGAACTAACACGCTGATGACCAAAAATTTGAAAAAAAAAAAAAAAAAACAACCGCACAAACTAACAAATAACCATAGACAACGAGGTACGTAAGAGCACTCACACCACATGACATATGAGGGGGCATAAATATCCGGATTGCTTGTTTACAACTCTCCAACTTTCAACACGATCTTATAAAAAATTCATATTTTGTACATATGTACGTAATCACTCAGTACTGCATGACATATGGAAGTAGACGCGAAACTCCTAAATATATAATCAATATTGAAATACATGTACATTGTATATGTTCTATCGCAATATTTAAGTGCACAATCTGTGCATTTCAGCAAGTGCTGTCCGAGGCCGAAAGAGATGAATATTATGTGCGAAATTCTAAACATAACCTACACTCAAATGTAAGCCACACTACAGCACATACATGTATTTCAGAATACATGTTTGTGGAAGGGCGAGCGGAGCAAACTCGAAACTTTTTTAGTGTAAGGCGAGCGAAGCGAGCCAAGAAATTTTTGGTCTTGCTGCCAGCGAAGTAAGCTGAAGTTTGTTTCAGTGAATGGCCATTGAAGCGAGCCGAACATTTTTGCATTTTGAACACATATGTGGGCCAGAATATTTATTTCTGCGACAATGAGGGTCAGATTATTTATTTTCAACATTTTCTTGGTCAGTATATTTCCAAAAACTGCCACCCCCCATCCTTCAGGATTAAATGGGCGTCCCCTAACAATCCATCACCAGATATACCAATCTAGTGGTTGGAATGATCAATATTGAAATACATGTATATGTTCTGTCGTACAAATTCAGTGCATCATATGCGCATTTTGTATAATAATGTATCATCAGTAGACCTCGAGGCCGAAAGAGAGGATATCCAAGTATTGCATAAATGAATAGTCTATAATTTTAGTATACATAACCTTATGACAAAAATGTATACATACATGTAACCTAATGACAAAAATGGATAATGACCATATCCCAGCACACAGTACAAAATAGATAATTCAGAAAATCATAAACCAAAGGCATACAAAATCAGGATGAAACAGGAACCAAAGCAAACAAAATTAGGATAAAACAGGAACCACAGCAAACAAAAAACCTCCACCACATAAAAAGAAGCGAACTCCCTATATGGGAGTGAGACTACAGTAGGTGCCCAGGAAGAGTAAGCATCTCCTGCTTGCATGTAAGACCCGTAAGATGTATGCCATAGAGCAAGCTAAGGACGGAGCTACATGTACCCCTTAGTATAAGATAATTCATCAAATTTAGTGTCATCAAATTTACATAATTATATATTTTAAGTATTTGCAGAAGCATATTATCATTGGTATGTTGAGAATATTATGTCAATTCCGTGTATTCTATAGGTATTTGTATGAAAAATAAATTCTATGAAAATTCATGAAAAAGTGCTTCGAATCGCGGTAAAGAATTGCATATCGATGGTAACTGTACTCATTCAAATTGGATCTTACTCGGTCCATTCTGAATGAGTTTTGCCAAGCAAAAGAAATACAAAAATATAAAACAAAAATAAAAAAGAACGTCTTTACAAAGTTCTTACAATTTTAAAAAATGTTAAATTGTTCAAAATGTATATGTATATATATATATATATATATCCTTTCCCGACCCCGATCACTGACCGATCTAAAAGCCGAAATTTATGCTCACCAACAGCATTCAGAAAGTTAATATAGAAATTTCACCGCGTAGGATCGAAAAGTATGATGTTGTCATTCCTTACTTAGTTTTTTTTTGTATTTTTTTCATTTTCTAAATTGAACTTTACAAAACTAATGATCCATTGCGGTAGGACAATGCCTAATAAATCAATCTATATCGTCCAGGTATATGAAAAATTCATAGTTTTTGCAAACAATTTAATAGTTTAATTGTCGACGACAGACAAATCATTCCTTTTGACCAACTCTTAACGTGTTTGCAAAAACTATAATAGACTTTTCAGATGTATAAACGATATGGACTTACTTTTTAGGCATTGCCCTACTGCAACGTCTCATCAGCATTGCCCTACTGCAACGTCTCATCAATTTGTGCAGTATTACTTAAATAAGAAAACAATCAAAAACCTCCGCAAGGAATCACAACATCATACGTTTCGATCCCATGCGGTGAATTTGCAACATCCACAAAAATATTTTACCCATTATCAAAAGAAAACTATAAGAGAACACCCATAACCTTTACTTCTTTTCGTGCTATTCTAAAATATCTTGTTGCTTAATTTCATCATGTTGCATAATCTACACGTAGTAATAAAAGTATGATTGTGTGTTTGATAACTTTTATAGCATTTCAAATACTGAACTTCAGCGCTAATGCCATACCAAATTAATTGAATGTTCTTCCAACTTTTCAAAAATTAACCCCCCCCCCAAAATAAAAGTTAAAAATTTTGTTCGTCTAGACCCTTGAAAAAAAAAAAAAAAAAAAAAAAAAACTGGCACAAGTTTTTTTAGGGTCGGTTCTGATTTCTGCAGATTTCAAAGCTTCTAGAAGACTCAGATTGTGTTAATTTCCATGAAAATGATTAAATTGCTTACTGATTTCTGCTCGTATATCTTGTTACTATTGATTTTTTATCATGACCTACATTCAAAATCAAGTTTTAATTGCATAAGGACATTTATGGGGGTGGACAGGGGGTACCTCTCCCCCCCTCGCAGCCCCTTACCTCCCTCATCCCGCCCCTCCTCCCTCCCCCCATCCCTTTCCTCTCTCTGCCCGCCCCTTCCCCCTTCCCTTCCCTTCCCTCCCCTTCCCTCCCTCCCCCTTTCTCCCCCTCCCTTTCACCCTGCATGTCCACCCCTCATTTATATGCAATAGATTTTCACTCTCGCTTCTCGAATAAAAAATAATAAAATAAAAAAAAATAAAAAAAAAAAAAAAAAAAAAAAAGAAATGATTTTTTTTTTCATTCGCTCGCACCTTTAAAACTACAATACGTTAAAAGAAATTAAAAAAAAAAATAATTAGACATGTACGCAGCCTTTTTCCCAAAAGAAAATCCGAAGAACATTTATTTAAATTGCTATGGCCTAATAGCCATATTTTGATGCAGTTGCACTTAGTATGAATCCCTATAAGAACACCCCACCCTGTGAATCCCTTATTTCACCTACGCATATTTAACGTTATTCCCTTTACACTTACGCATATTTAACTTTTTCTTAAACTTTGCTTTAACACAGACGCCGCCATATACTTTATGTTAGCTGTCACTTACATTTTCAAATAAAATAATAGTATACAATTTTGCTTGAAGTTATGATAAAAAGATACCGCAACAGGTATAGTGTATAGTACACTCATCATCTATTACAGGTACGGATGCAAGCGACGATATAGAGAAGGGTTAGAGGTCAATATTCCAAAGAAATCGTCAAGCTTCCTAATTTCTCAACACATTTAATGATATCATTTATAAAAATGATGGACTGAACACACCCCATCGACCCCACCCCCGAACCAACCAACCAACAGAAAAAAAAAAAATACCGGACGCGAAATCCCATTCTCAACAGGCATAGTTCTAGGAGGTCAGGTATCTGCACATTAGCCCAAAAGCCCAAAATGCCCCACGTTTTAATTTTACGCAGTAATAGGCCACACCCCCTGACTTGGCTCAAAGTTCAAACCTCTTCCTCCTACAAAAAATAAAAATAAATAAATAGATAAAAAAAAAAATAGATCCGCCAATGGTCCATGCCTATTCCGTGTACTCTGGATCCGCCCATTCAGTGTTATTGCTACATGTATTAGTGTACTATCGAGTGTCGGCATTTTAAATGTTTTAATATAACAATCTTGATACCTGAAACATGTACATTGTCCAAAGTAAATAAAAGGAAATTACCGTGTATAAATGTGTCACGACTCGTTTCCCGTTGTGTAGTTAAAACGGACATGTACGAATGTACACGTGCTGACAAAGGTAGGTACTTTTTGAAACTTCATGTATATTTAAATCGCATAATTATTCAAATGAATGTTTCGATTGCGATGTTAATGATGACTTATTTGAGGCTGAACTTGCTCTGATCAACTTGATCAATTGAATTTGTATGTACTTACAGCATTCCAATTTCAGCACAATATTTAGGGCGGGATGGGGCTGCTCCTGACCACTCCAGTCAACGCCCTGTAAATAGATGAGCGCAGGTGTTACCGGTGTAATGGTCGTTACACACGGCTCCGAACCTTATTATGCAAATTATATGCATAAAATCGGAAGAATCTCGAGTCAAGATTTTACCTTACACACGACGGAAAAGAAAGTCCGTTCCTATTCTAATTTTATAGTAGTCTCGTCTAAAACATTCTCTCGTGGACTTCCGTTCGAAATTTGAACACGTAGAAATGCTTCTTTCATGCAAGTAAACCAACTATTCAAGAGTACAGACACATGGCTCATCTTAAGGTATGTTTTTAAATTGATTTATGTATCACGTGGAACACATATGATGGGATTTTAAATTCTTCTTCTTATCAGAAATACTCGACCAGGGAGTGCTCCATGTTTTCGAGTGAATGAGTTTCATGATTAATTATCGCTGTAATCGAATATCTCACAAATATTTGTTCTTTAAAGCCATTTCTGTCTTTCATTACATCTTCATGAACTTCTAAAATAAGTGCACACCATGAATTTGAATAAATTTGATGTCAGTGTTAGTTATAATCAGTATCAAATATCAGTTCTGTAGCCTAGCTAGTGTTGTAGTGTTGGTGAAAAAGTATTTGAATGGGTTTAAAATTATTTAAAGGGGATGAATTTCAAATCAATTGAATATTTTATTTATTCTTTACAGTAACATAACCTTAACTGCCAGACAGAAGAAGGAATATACTCTGAGAAAGTCTTCATGCGCATGTGTGCATCAGATCCAATGAAAGAAAGTGCATCAGAATAGTGGAATGCTTATAGTGCTACTAGTACTGACTTGTAAAGTTGAAGAAATACTGTGGAATATGATATTGCAATTGTACTACCATATATGATGTTGGCCACCATGGTGTGAAAATAATTCACTTGTGAAAGGAGAATGAAGAAAATTGTTCAAGTGCATATTTCTACATGTACATGAAAAACATATTCAATGTGTACATCGACCACATATTCCTTGTGAAACTGTGATCCAGTATGAAATGAGAATTTGTGTTATAATGTAGAGGAATTCATCATCAATAGAAGAATTGTGAGATCGACAGATGGAACTGTATTACAGCCTCTTGCAGTAAACATGCTGATATAGCACTGAAGGGTAAGTTGTACATATACATGTATACTAATATACATGTTATGATAATTTTGTAAATCTGATAATACAAGTACAAATGACATTGTATTTATTTCATATTTTACATGTGTATCCCTTGTGATTCACCTTAAATGGATAATACTTTTTAATGGTAAGTTACATGCTTTCATATTTCATGTGTACAGGTATTGTTTGAAACAAGACCTTCTCATGCATACCAAAATTTGTGTCCTGGTGACCTTGACCTTGGAAAAATGACCTACTTTTTAAAATCTTACACCATGGTCATAACTTTTGAATGTTGAGTGAAATATAGACCTGTGCTTTCCTCGTGACAATTTCCAATGATGCCAAATTGTTGTCTTTGTGACCTTGAACTTGGAGATTGACCTACTTCACTATTATTTTTCTAAAGTAATATTATGCTTTTAAGTGATAGGGCTTTGTATTCCTTTTGATAAGGTCTTCCTATTAATACCAAAATTTTGACCTTGTGACCTTGACCTTGGATACTGATCAATTTTTGAATAACTATAACCATGTTAACCTTGCCCTTGGTCATAACATAAATTGCAAGTGATAGGGCTATCATATTTTACATGTGTATCCCTTGTGGTAAGGCCTTCACATCAATACCTGAATTTTTACCTTGAGTCTGTGACCTTGGAGTATGAAATACTTTTCTACATTATATCTGACAATAAGGGTATTCATGTTCCACAAAAAAACATGGGTTTAATTTTTCTTAGTCCTAAGCCTTGACATAAAGTAGGGCTCTTACACGTGAAACATATTTTAGCTCGAGATACTGGTCATAGTCGAGCTTATGCGGTACCCCCCTTGTCCGGCGTCTGTCCGTAAACAATTCTTGTGCTTGCAACTCCTCTGAAATTATAAGAGACAGAAATGTAACTCTTTTTGCATGAGACTTGGTCAGTGGTCTAGTTGTGCAGTGTGCACCTGACATTTTGTTTGAGCCCCTGACCCCCAGGGTCCTAGAAAATGGATGTGGTCATTTTCTCCTGTATGATCCTATGTAATCTTGTATTCGCAACTTCTCTGACACTATAAATGATGGAGACTTGATTCTTTTTGCAATACGATGAGTCTGTGTTCAAGTAGTGCACCTGATATTTTGTTTGAGTTCCTGGCCCCCAGTGACTAAGAAAATGGATGTGGCCATATTAGAATTCACTTGTCATTAAGTGAATTAAAAAACAACCAGGAGAGCTACAGTCTCGTCAGAGACTTCTGGTTTGGATTGGATTAGACCTTTCATATTGGGAAAATTGGCAATATTTTCTTCAAAATTAAATATGATAGATTTGGATGCCTTTTCATTTTAAATTTAGCATTTTTTACTTTCTTTTTTTTTTAAAGAATTTTCTATGAGGTAAAATTGGTCAATAAATAGGGAAAATTATACTGTTTTGCATAATTTGAGAATGACCAATTGAAAGCCCTGTAATTATATTTGTATGTTAGTACTATTACAGAAACTTTACATGTCATATAATTTTATATACATGTACATCATAATGATAAATGTATGCAAAATTCATTCATTTTAGAGCTTATTTAATATCAAAATGAAGATATTAATTCATTACATCTTTTACTTTCAGAGTGAGACTGACAGCATCTTCTGTACATACATGATGGCTCATTTCTCATTCCTCATTCCTCATTTCTTGGTATCAGATTGAACATCTACCTCGTCCTTAAGATTTACTATAGACACTAGAGAAATCACTGTTTGATGTCTAGAACATTTGAATTTTGAACATGTTTTGTGTTTACTTTCATGTGCTTACCGGTACATGTACATGTATGTACTAGGTTATAAATGCATTGAAAACTTTTTACTTGAGAATAGACCTGCACCTGTTGAATGGGGAAATTTTTTTAATTTATTTCATTATTTTCATAGCAACAATTTATGACTTTAAATTCTAGGTACATACCAGTATAGACAGGGATGTACATTGTATATAAAGTTAAATACTTCCCTGATATAGACTAGACATGTAATCTCATATAAAATATTAATTTCGAAAAGAAATACTATGATGAATTATAGAGAAAGAAAAATGTCCTTTCACAAGTACAAAAACATTATGTTGTAAATTGATGATACCGGTACTATTACATTTATATATACTGATATTGCAGTTATAATGATTCTTCTTTCAGAGTTTGAATAAAATTTACATTTAAACTTAATAAATCTTATAACTGATACTTATATTCTTCTTGAGACTAGAACACAAATATTCTTAGAACACTGTGATGAAGAAATCTAGTGAGAACATTGTCATATATGAAATAATGAATTTTCTCTTGTTAAGCATAGCAAACTTGGTTGATCATCCTTTCATCAATACTGTTTAGAGTGTCTTACCCCATACTGGTAATCATGAATAAAAACATTGATACTTTAAGTTCATTACTCTGCTACACAGTATACATTTGTGTAAGAATATCTAGTAGCCTTGACCTACATGTTCATGTATACAATTGACCTACTTTCCTAATACTTTGGATTTGCTACAACACTGGTCTGGCAAATGATAGATAGATGATATGGTATATACATGTATGTGCATTGTCAGATTGTGTCAAGAAATTACTCAAGATAGATTTTGATTCAATATGTGACCTTGAACTACACGTTTGACCTTCTTTTCATTGAATTAAAGAATCTGAACTTGGAGAGTGATGTATATATATATATATTGAAGAATTTGAAACATGAAGTATCAGAGAATCCTGACAAAACTGAATCATTGGCAGTTGTGAAATGTCTGAGATAGTCTATTTTCACGTCTAATGCTTAAGGTGCTGGAGAAAGACGTTTTTCCTTTCATTCCTCAGAAAATGCTAGATTTTTCTGCCAGTCATGCTGAAGAATATTTTTGCAAAATATTCCGAGCTGGATTTACAAACCCCCCCCCCCCTCCCTAAAAACCAAATGGTTACACATGTTTACAAGAATGGACAAGAGAGAGAAAACCATGCGCATAACCAGGCGTACCGTTAGAACGCAGTTGCTTCCACGTCGTTTTGCAAAAAAAAAAAAGAATGAAAGAAACATTGACGTAGAAAACTGCCCTGTAAATGAGCAAAATTCATTAGATTCTGATACTTTGCCCCTTGAATATCCACAAGGGCTTCTACCTAGACCTACTTGAGGCTGCTTACACTTGAAAAGTACTCTAGCTAAGCGCCTGAAGATGAATGCATATACATAAAATGTATACACTTCGTATGAGTGAGAGGGAAAAAATTTCCGTTATTGTACATGCATGTATTTGTTAAAACGGTCAGAATCTAATGAAATTACATTTATTTATATAAAGTATCGTGATTCTATGAGATGAAAAAAATATGTTAGTTTGCTGTGGTTGGGGGATTCATTTAATATATTGAAATTCATCAAAATTTTGGAAAAATTCAGAATATCATTCCTTTTGGTCGAGACAATTTTGTAGATTACAGGATTTGAGTTTAGAGGGGGCGTGGCCGGAATACCTCAAAGTCCTGTAGCAGGTTCTTTGGGGAACCCCACTCCCCAGCGGAAAATTATCTCACATGATATGTTATGTATATAGTGAGCCAGCGATTTTTTTTCAATTATCAATTACTTAAATATATATCAGAAACAGACCGGTAAAAAAAATAAAAATAAAGGTTGAGTCGTGGTGTTTGAGCCCAAGTAATTCCTTATTTTGACGACTTTAGTGGAGAGGGGAGGGGGGGGGGCGCATGCCAGAGGATTGGTAGGCAAAAATCAGGATAGAAACAGTAAACTTGTTAGAGAATTTTAGATGTAGGTGCCGCCGTGTGCACCCCCCCCCTCCCCGCGCTATTGAATCGGATGGGGGCTAATGTATTAGAAATTATCAGTGTTTTCCTGCTGTTATCGAGAAATATAAAATTAAAATCTTATGGGTACAAATGTATGCAAAATTGATAATGTATAGAATCGCTCAGTATTCAATCGAAGCGGGGTAAACGAACCGCAACGATAAACTTTGAAACGAACTATAAAAAGTGAAATTCGTGATTCTTCAGTGCAGTAACGAATTATCCATGGCTTGAATATTTAAATAGCAAAGTTGAAAAAAATTTAAATGACAATAACATTGGGAGCCGTGTTACAGGTGCAAATGATAACGGAACTTCCTAATCAAGTCCAGAGAGAGAGAGAGAGAGAGAGAGAGAGATAGAGAGAGAGAATGGGCGGATCTAAAAAAGTGTCCATGGGAGTTATTTTTAAAAAGTACTCGTAACATCAGAAAAAATGATTAATTTCTGGCAAATTCCAGGGGAATTTAAGTTCTTATTATACCAAACCCTTCGAGGAAGTTTAAAGAGTTTCTTTGGGGGAACGTTCTTTATGCGATACCGAACCTACATTTTTTCTTTGTAAACCCAGGCTACTAGTTCCGCGCTTGGGATTTACCCGTTGTAAGAATTTGGAACCAACAAGCCTGGGGATGAGAATGCGTGAACCTGCACAGGGGCCCTGATGGATTGCGGGGAGGGGGGGGGTGTTCCGGTCTTTATAGTCTCGAAACAAAAATCCAAACAAAATAGACAGTAGGACATTTACAAATGGCTTTATGGTGGCAAACGAGAATTGTTCGTTCATCACACGATTTCAAGGATTTTTGTCTCTGTATGAAAGGGTCTTTATGTGCATGGATTTGGCTTGTAAATGTTTCAATCAGGAAATGACTACATAATGTAGCTGTGTATATTTATAAATATTTTATAAGAAGATCTTTTTTAGTATGTAAACTATATATAATTGAGTAGATTTTTACAGAGGGTCACTATAACAACTTTTGAAAGAAGTTGAGGTGTATACATGTGTATATATATATAGTGTCATATTGAAAACATCGTAAGGCAGAGTCCATTTAATATTCAGAGATGGGAAAGGGGGGGGTGATACTTTTGTCGGAGCAAGATTTTTTTTTTATCGTCCCAGACCGGGGCAAAATTATTTTTTCTTGCAACATATGAGCAAGAAACTTTCTATCATTTGATGTGATACATGTAATCTGTGTTTTTTCAATAGAAGTTCTTTTATAGAAGAAAATTGACTCTACAATGAATGAATGAATGAATGTTCTTTATTTCCTCCATAATTGAAGAGCTCAATATTTCTTAAAGCCTTTTAGAAAGCCAATTCATTATAAAATACATGTACATGCATATGCATGCAAAAAGACAATTGATAATTACAAAGCTAAAATTTTGTGGCAAATTTTCCACTAGCCCTATATGGGCTTATATGAGCAAAATTATCTATTTATTTTTTATTTATTACTTATTTATTATTAATTAATTAATTATTTATTATGATTACTTTTTGGCTGCCATACCATACTAGTTTTTTTTTTATTAATATTCAGAGAATTTTTTTTTCAGAAAAAAATCTCAAGGACCCCCCCCCCCCCCCCACACACACACACACACACATTTCACAAGAATATCAAATGGAACGTGCTTACGATGATTTTGTTGAAATAACAATCAAAATGTAAATTTATTCATAGAGGGTTGAATGTGTACCTTGAATTACCTGACCTTAGCCTTCTTGAACGAAAAGAAAACGGATTTCAGTCTACAAATATATTGCGTAACCGTCATTGAATACTCGTACACAATTTTGTATTTGTGAATTAAATTACATGTATTGGTAATTTCTAGTTAAGACTACCGTAGTTTTTAACATCGGGTTTTCCATTCGATCATTCGTGTTTCCGTGAAGTTTTTCTTAACCTTTGCGATAAAGATTTGGAAATTATAAAGCCAGGTTTTCCTTTCAATAATTCACGAATTTGGTTGAAGTTTTTCTTTTAAACTTTTCAACCTCCGCGATAACAGGGACTATTGACTAGTGTCTCCAGAATCACCAAGGACAAATCCCCTGTGCTATGTACTCGTAGTAAAGGATCAGGAGGATCTAATTCGATCAATTGTTAAGTTCCTGGAGGCATACGTGAAGCCGTTTAAAGATCGATTTCTTGTGCTTAATAAATACTTATATTCTATATTTTATACTCTGTCAGTTAAATCTATGTCCATTTCAGGTCTGGATGTATATTTCACTACACGTGCTAACGAAGACAGCCATATATTATCCTTGCATGAGGTTTTACACAGACAGTCAAATCGATATAGGAAAACGGCATCTGGAGGTTCTTTGTGATGTTTTGACATACGTAGTCGTGGATTGACCAAATAGTCCAAGCGGGATTAGTCATGTTTTGTAATGTGCTTCGGGAACATGAGAAAAGGGACCTTGTTAACCGCATCGGTTTGCTTCGGATTAACATTGGCGTTATTGCTATATTACATGAGTATTCCTAAAGAAATCTTGACCGCTCATAAGGCGACTACAAGAGGAAGGGAAGGAAGTGATTATTACTCCAATAAAGTTGCCGATGAAGGTAAAGTAGCGACTAAGACTACAGGGTTAGTAGCCCAAAATGCGACAGTACACAAAGACGCTAAAGATATGTCAATGCATACGAAATTCGAAAATCAGAGCCCTCTGGAGTTTCGGAATTCGCATTTCATGACAATATCCGGTCAAGGACGATTGGGTAACAAGATGTTTGAGTTTGCGTCATTGCTTGGCATTGCATATCGTCATAATTACACGCCATACATTCTTCAAAGACATCCGCTACATAACACATTTGAGATTCCAAAGGAAAATATTCGCTCTTTACCAAAACTGGATAACGTTATATCAGTAGGTGAAGGAGCCGCAGGAAAATATTTCGTAAAAACGGAAAATCTAACGCACGATAAAAATTACACGCTAGGAGGGTATTACCAATCGTGGAAGTACTTTGATTTTGTTTCAGATTTAGTGAGGAAATCTTTCAAGTTTAAAAGTCAGCATGAACGAAAAGCTAAAATAGCGATAGAAACCTACGCGAGAGGAAATAGACCCTCAGTAGGTGTTCATGTGCGGCGGAGTGATATGGCTTCGACTAGAGAACTCAGACGAGGTTATAATGTAGCACCAAAGAGTTATTTCCAAAAAGCATTCGAATTTTTCCGTAAAAATCTTACGGATCCGGTTTTCTTGATTATAAGTGACGATCTGCGATGGAGTAAAGCTAACCTCCAAGCTGAGGATGTTAGTTTCGTATCTACGGGTGACCCGGGCGCTGATCTCGCCATTCTTGCCAGCTGTAATCATAGCATCGTATCCACGGGCTCGTTTGGCTGGTGGGGAGGGTACCTTTCTGGGGGAACTGTTGTCTATTTCAGTAATTTTCCTGCCAGGGACTCTTGGTTGGCTGGTCAATATGACAAAAGAGATTATTACCCGCCGCGCTGGATCGCAATGGAGTAAAATCTTCATTTTATCTGCTGATTTGATGTACACAAATTGTTGAATAAGTATTTGTTATAAGAACAATTATTCTATTTTATAATATGTTCATTTGCAAATCATTCATGTTATGTTATTTAAATTGTACATTTTTTAAATCACCAGGGACGTCTATAACAGGGTTAGATATATGTACATGCGTCTCCGAAGAAAGAGAGGCATTTTCACGTTTTTATAAAGAAATAGTTAAAAAAGTCCTAAGAGACGAACAATTGAAAAAAGAGCAAGTCGGAAAATCCAAATATCAGGATCCAGACATTTTAGTCCCCTACCGACTCGCCAGAGTGGACTTGTAGTTTCTACCCCGTGTGTCTGTCTGTCTGTCTGTCTGTCTGTCTGTCTGTCTGTCTGTCTGTCTGTCAGACTGTCACACTTTAGTTTTCCGGACTTTTTATCGCTGTTGCTACATATATTGAACTCATTTTTGGTATAACGATATATCTCAATGTGATACAGATCAAGTTCGAGTTTGGTGTTGATACATATTTCTACAGGAGTTCTGACCCTTTGATATAGCAAATTTCCTTAAATTTTCAGTTTCCGGACTTTTTTTCGATTCTAATGCAGATATTGGACTGATGTTTGGTTTAAGAGTGATACAGAATTTTTTTTTAATGATTTATGATTTGCAAAGCGTGCGAGGCAATCCAAAAGTACTTGAAAATTGTGTAGCAGCGTTTATATCTGTCTTGATTGAAATTGACTAGAACATTCATTTTCCACAACACAGACTTCAGATTCTTTCATTAAGTAGAATTCATGTACATACAAACATCCGAATACTTCTAAACTGTACATACTAATATAGGCCTCACATATATCAGTTAATAATCATAAATCTTGAGGGAGTATTGAAAATTCGAGGAACAGTTAAGAAATTTGTAGGAAAATTATTTTTCTTAAAAAAAGAAATACCCCTCCGACTCCTTTCAGAATCAAATGGTCGTTCCATTCTCCTTTCCATTATTTAGTTTTTATATAATTTCTAATGATTTTGAACTTACTGTGTTTTATATACAAGATATCAACGAAAATATAAATCCATAATTCAGGGTGAATTTCGAATTTTGTAGACAGTATACATTACAAGTATATAAATCTATGTGTACAATCAAACTTGTACAAATAACAAATTAATAAATTAGAACGAATGTTCTGAAACTAGTACAGTAATGACTTCTGTAGTTTTTTAGAAAAAAATGAGAAAGAAAAAAGAAAAGTCTGCAGGTAAAGGAAAAAGTACATACATGTATATGTAGCACATTTTAATCTTCGATCTTGAAAAATATCTGCCCATGATAATACATACACTAAAGCGATTATTAATCATGTCAGTTGTCAAAAGCATCAAAATATGAAAAAAAAATAATAAATACAAATGTATTTACACATAAAGGCGGACATTCATCTTACCACCAATTAAATTGAAAATGTCGTGGTTCTCCGGATTACCTGCACGGAACCTTCCACTACAGCTTGCAATGTAGAACCGGACACATGCTTACCAATAGTTACATGTAGAAAGATGACGCTACTCGCACGTAGACTGTTAGATACGTAAATGGATACCATTCGTTCTGTGCGTATTATTTAAAGCAATCTAATGTTCTTTCGCTACTAAGAATCCGCACGACCAACTAGAAAGTACTGGTAATTGGGAGACGAAGTTGTTTTCTTTGACGAGAAATAGTCAGGTCTGTCTAGGAGTCTCATCTTCGCAAGTTTTGTTTGGAAATTTTACCGAAAAGTACAACCATGTACTGTTCTGCTGTTGATTTTTTGTTTAAATCGTTTATACAATGCAGTCTGTAATTGAATTCTATCGACAAGTACATGTTCTACACATAAAAGGGTACTATCTGATGAAATAAGAATCAAGTCGGTATAAATTTTTAAATTCGATTAGACCTGATTCGATACGGATTCCGATATTTTCTCGTTTATTGAAATATTGGTCTAAATTTCACTATTTTGAATTTCAAATTGATTACACGTAACTAAAGATGATTAATTGATTTCTATCTTTATCATGGTTTACTTAGTATAGCAAGTCTTGCATGTACACTTACAGGAGCATTATCATCGTGTGTAATTTCAGTGTCAATCACTGATATCAAAAGTGGAATATAAATATGACAAATTCCCAACTTTGTTTTATTTTTATATTGCACTCTCAAACATTGCATTCAGAACAGTATTCCGAAAGCAGTAGGACCCAGTGTAGATCACATATTTTCGCATTTTGAGTGATTCCTTCGAGAATTTAAAGAATCATCTAGTCGCCTTATATTGATTCCAATAATTCTCTTCCTAGCTCTATCGTAAATATTGATCTCAATTTCAGTCTTGTATGAATTCTTGTCAGATGGATGACATATTAATGAATGAGAATTTCCCATATGCTTTTAAAAATATGTGTATATATTTTTACATGTATCTTTACATACGTACATTCAATAATGATAAATTTGTTTTTCAATTGAGTTTTATGTTACCATACATCTTTCTTTTTCTAACCATAAAAAGCGAGCACATGAATTGGGGCGGACAGGGGGTACATCTCTCCCCACTCACACCTCCTTATCCCCCCCTCCCGCCGCCTCCTCCCTCCCCTCCCTTTCATCCGCCCCCTTCCTCCCTCCTCCTCATCCTCTTTCTCCCCCTCCCTTCCCTTTCTCCATATCCCACCCTTTCTCCCCTTCCCTCCCTCCTCTTCTCTCCTTCCCGCCCCCTTCCCCCTCCCTTCCCCCCTGTCCACCCTCTCATGAATAAAGATACATTTTCCAAGTCCTACTAAATCAGAATGGAAACGAACTGAATGACATTTGAGTACTGATACCTATTGCTCAATTTGTCCACTGTCTCTGGGCATCAGATTTCGTCTTTTTTAAAAACGGAACAAGTTCTGAAAAGCCTTTAAAGGTGATCGATCATAGATAATAGAAAAAAAAATGATTGTTTACAAACTACGTCGCTCAATGTGTCTCAACGAGTTTGGAATGCATTTTAAACATGTACATGTAGAGCACATGTGAATATGGTTCTAACAGGTATGTAGTACATTTATGATATTACACATTCATAACTTCCATGTGCTGGCTATGTATCTTAAGAATGATGCATTTTGGTACATGTACATGTTAATTGATCAAAAGCAGCACTCTTTTTTTCAAGTAGACTAATTCTAGAGAAGGTGACAATTCACCAACCATGCATTTATTATAAAATAGGGTCTGAATCTAAACTGGCAACGTCTTGGAATATATATTGCACATAAGGGTTTAAATTTCCCTTTTTCTTTAGAAATGAAGTAATACATGTATTTACAAATATTAATTCTCTTAATCATATCATTGTCAATGGCGGGTATCATATCAAGGGTGAAACAGGAGGGCATCAAGGGCACAAGGAAGGGCATCAAGGGCGCGACGAAGGGCATCAAGGGCGCGGCACCCTTCTATTTTCGCCCAGCTGGAACACTGATTGATATAAAATACATTGATATTTATGCCAAAGTTTTCGCTCGTTTAATTTTTGTTTTTGGTTTTTTTTTTTTGTGTCATTCATTTTGTTTTATTTTTTTTTCCATTCTCAACTTTGTCGCTGCAATTTATTCCGTCATTAGATATGCCAA
This sequence comes from Pinctada fucata, assembly GCA_028142955.1. NCBI lineage: Eukaryota > Metazoa > Mollusca > Bivalvia > Pterioida > Pteriidae > Pinctada > Pinctada fucata. The sequence goes on along the minus strand of AP027105.1, from coordinate 27,298,875 downwards.
ATGTATGACAGCTCCTTTCAAGCATAATATATAGATGCCTGTGAATGTCAGGTTTCAAAATTCCGGTAAAAGTATCGATCTTATCGTATCTTTTGATATGCCATTGAAATCCTGCATTATTGATAAGAGGCGAAGAAACGAAGTATTGTTTACAAATATTATCTTTCTAATAATATCATTGAAACAAAATCAATCAATAATATCTATTGATTTAATCATGCAGTATCTCTGCACGCGGATGGATGAAGTCTTATCAAAAGTATTTATTATATTCAACTCTGAACTCGGTTTACTGTAAGAAACGATTTCGTTACATATTTATGACATTGTTTCTTTACAGACTGGCTTACTTTTTCCACAGTGTGACGAGGAACTATATACATGTATTATGTATTTTTCATTTATAGAATATCGATGCAGACGAGTCTTCAGTGAAATCTGGAATGGCGGATTAAACATGGTCCTCGAAAAATAAGCTAGAAATACAAATGTAATTACAGTGCCCTTGTGCTTTACTTTGATCTGTTTAAAGAACAATTTAGAAAAAAAACAAGAAATATTATAAGTAATTACTTATATGGCGACTGAAATACCTTGGTCCTTAAGTGAAGGGGCAACTCTTTTTTAAAATAAAAATGGATTAAGTCCCCTGCAACTTAAAGGCGATCGACACATAGCCATACCTTTGTCAATGGTCCGTCTCGCGCATCTGTCTTAAACTTATGATTATAATTTTCATGATGTCCTTACATCAAACTTGCACGAGAGGTCCAAAAATACAGGACTCAAAGTCCAGTTTGGTTCTACGTGACCTTCATCAGGTCATGGTAAACGTCACTGTGACACATTTCGGTTCAGAAATGACCTTTTCTTGAAATTTAGTTCACTACTGAAATCGAAAATTCATGTGAAGGAGTGTGTGTCTTACTTCTACAATATCAACGATGGAACATTTTACGCAAATGACAAACACATATTGGACAGACAAAATTAACGAAGAACCGTGAACCACCCACTACGTAGTATTATAATAAATTCATTAATGGCTCTTCCCCTTTTTTTGCAGATTTTACGACATGTCTGAATGACAAACGGAATCCTTGGAACAAAGTTTTGAAGGAATGGCGATGAAAAACATATGAATGATTCCAAAAATAAGAAGCAAAATTATGTCATCTGACAGACTTGGTGCAGCGGAAAATCTTATTCAAATCGAAAGTAGCCAAGATGCGCATGCGCTTTATGAGAATGAAGAGGAAGAAGAACGTTTGCGGCTTGTTACTTTGTATTGGATTAATGTCGATAATTTTGCTTGTCTACATTGCTCTTACTCGTATGTATCTGTCGGCCGTAAAAGGGACGGACGATTTACCCGTAATTGACTATTTCTCAGATGATATGGTAGTTGCAAGGGAAACGAACGAGTCTGACATTGGAAAAGCAGGAACATCAATACGTTCTGTTATTATAAGTGACGACGATCCTTCATTTCGTGATACGCATTTCATGACGATATCCGGGCAAGGACGACTGGGGAACAGGATGTTTGAATTTGCAGCTTTACTTGGAGTTTCTCATCGCCATAATTATACACCGTATATTCTTCCGCGACATCCTCTCGTCCGAATATTTGAACTTCCGGCAGAGTATGTTCTTCCGCTTCCGAAGCTGGACAATTTGGAACTAGTACATGAGAAAGCAGCAGGGAAATATTTGAAGAAAGTAGAAACGCTTACTCACGATAGAAATTATTCTTTAAGAGGATACTATCAGTCCTGGAGATACTTCCAATTAGTTCCAAACTTAGTTAAGAAATTATTCAAATTCAAGAAAAAAATTCTTAGAAAAGCCCAACAAGCTCTCGAACCTTTCGCGAAAGAAAATAGACCCTATGTAGGTGTTCATATACGGCGTTCTGATATGAGCGTTGAAAAACATCTCAAACGAGGGTACAATGTTGCACCGAAAAGTTATTTTGAAAAAGCTTTCGATTTTTTTCGAAGAAATTTGACAAATCCATTGTTCTTGATAATCAGCGATGACATGCCATGGACGAAAGAAAACATGGAACAATCTGAAGATGTAAAATTAGTGTCTACAGGAAGTCCTAGTAGCGACCTTGCTGTAATTGGTCATTGCCAGCACGCTGTGATATCTTCAGGGTCATATGGATGGTGGGGTGGCTACTTAAGCGGCGGAACTGTTGTCTATTTCAAAAACTTTCCGGCGAGAGGATCTTGGTTGGCCAAGCGATACAATGCCGAGGACTACTATCCACCAAACTGGATTGCAATGGAATAAAGTTTCGTTATAATACTACAACATCTGATGCTTTTGCTTGTTAACCAAAATTGAATTAGTACAATCTATCGAAAATTGAATATGTTTTCTACAAAAATTAAAATTGCACTGTTTAATTTTTACATTTTATGTAAAGATGCAAAAGTACTGCAAAGATTAAGAAATTATCTTATCTACCATTCTTTTGTTGACTAAAATTTGTTAATAATCATTATTTTGCCACGGACTAGTTCGAACCAATCAGAGAGCGTAAATCGCGGCACGTGCACGTCGTTTAAATTTCTATAGACCGTCATTCCGCCATTGCCGTATAAATGAATTCGCAAGTAAAAGGAGTCGTGAAACGCCAATTTTCTGCGACAAAAAACGGAGGTTTTGGTCCTCGACAAAATAAAACAGTTATTAGGTTTGTTACTGACCGTCTACAGAGATTTGTCGGGTTGATCAAGCCCATAGAAGGCGAGGCGACAGAGCCTCGCCTTCTATGGGCTTGATCAACTCGACAAATTTCTGTAGACGGTCAGTAACCTTTTTTGTTTGTTTCCTTTTGCCCGGAACATGATCACAAACAAAGGAGGGGATCTCCAACAACACCAAGTTGCAGCAACCACAGCAAAACTCCAAAACACCAAATGCAAAAACACAGAGTAGACAAGCACAGAAAGAGACACAAAAGGGACAAGGAACGTCAACGCACAACACAGAAACATCAAACACAAAAGACTACACATAAACCAACGAGACCAATAGGCAACCGTTGCCGACTAAGGATGGCCATCTGCCACGGAAATAGCAGAAGGTGTGTTATCCTGGATTACGAGCGCACAGCCCTCCCACTTTTCCGATTACCAAGAGGTCTCTAAGAATGTACAATTGTGCTGTAAAACAATCTCCTCACTGTCAGATGACCACACACAAACAAGACCGCAAAACACAGGGGCCCAAGCAACACAGATGAAGCCCCGGGCTGAACTGTAACCATGGTGACGAAGGCAGTGAACCGTGAAGGTGTTGGTCACCAGCGCGCAGCGATACTTGGACTCTGCGGGATGTATATTCCAAGTTTCGACGTGACAGCTCGAGGGTAAAAATACTTATTGAGCCAGGATATTCGAGGGGCGATTTTGTTTGATAGTACATATTAACTAGCAATCATTTCCTGGGCAAGGGGGAGGGGAGGGGTGAGTTCAAGTCTTTCAAGATGGTGAGGGAGGGTGTTTTAATACGCATTTACAATATCAATAAGTTTTTTTTTTTGGCAGAAATCAATGGAGGGGGTTTAATCCCCATCTACTATAGCAATTGATCAAATTAAAAACTATATACATGTATATGGCATAAGAGAGAGTTCAATCTCTTTATTCCTGAGATACTGTTATAAAGAATTTTAAACTACATTGAAAATTCATATATAACATATATAAGATAAAATAATCGTAAATTAGTAGCCCCCCCCCCCCCTCTTTCTCTCTCTCCGAATTGTTTACATCTATATAGTCTAGACTTCGGTACGATAGCAAGTCCCTAACCCGTAACCATAGTGATGAGAGCAGCGAACCGTGAAAGTGTTGGTTTTGCACCCGCGATAGGTACCTAGACCATGCGGGTTGCATATTCAAAGTCTCGATGTGACAGCTCGAGCCGAGGGTAAAGGGGAGGGAGTCCAAATTTTGTTGGAAGGACATAACCTAGGCGGAATCAAGAACTTTGCTGTTATTCACGGGGAGGTCCACATCGTAGGGGTATCTCTATGAAATTGAAAACAAATTTACGTAAAACGGGGAAAAAATCCTCAATAATTTTTTTTTCATTTATTTGGGAGAATTATATTATAATGTGAATTTTCCCATAAAAGACACTGCATATCTTCCTAATGTCCGTAATCGAGGGCGAATTTCGTAAATCTTAAACTCGGTACACCCCAACCCAACCCCGTCTTTTTTCTTGATAGCGATACTTTCATACTGCGATGGAAGGGTAAAGAGCAGACGCCTCTCTTTTGTGCGATTTTTGGCGATTTTAACTTTTAGCCAAAGCAGTATTACATTCATTAATGTGAACAACAGAAATGTTAAAATGTAAGTTTGATTATTTAATTTCAAGAATTTGAAGTTCTTTGAATTAAAAATGCCCCCCCCCCCGGCACTGACCCAAAATGTTCCAAAAAAAACCCTATATTTTGCCCATTTTCAGTATAAATCGGCAAAATTCGCCTCTTGATCCCCCGGCAAAGGGGGCGCTACAAGTGTTGTACGACAAAACTTAAGATAGGAGTGTGATTGAACGAGTTTTAATGACATTGGGGGCGCTGGATCCCCCGCTGATAAGTTTTGTCTTCCTTGGTCACTACCGAAAGGGGAGGGAGGTATCTATCACCCCCCTCCTATTCCCTGTATCAAACACTGTCAAAATATGGAGTTTCATTTCAGGATGGAGATATACGCTAGAGCCGAGGAGATGTGAGGACGCTTTTTGATCTTTTTCGTGTATTTAAAAAAATTTAAAGAAAAATAGACCAATGAAAAATGAAAGCATGCACTGACCCAGTAAGCTTTTCATGTGGGATGTTGATAAATGCCTACAGTCATTATTTTTTGCAGATTTTCAACATTTTTGTAATGAAAAGTACTAGTATTCTTATACAAACATTATTTTGTAGTACAGTACGGATGATAACTATATATAATGTCTTTCAATTCTGAATCATTTAAAGTGAGCACTGTTTACTTTTTATCGCAAAAACGACTTGGATGCACCTCCGTACCCAAGTGCACACGCCTGACCATAGTTCTCCATATATCAATATATATTACTTGTCTTCACTTGTCTGTCAGTGGCGAATTCAAGGGGGAGGGGCATAGGGGGCCTATCCCCCCTTTAAATTTGCAAATCATTGGTAAAACGATCATTTTGCATCTAAAAATGAGAAAATGCTAGTAAATATCAACTACCTTTTAGTTAATATAATTGTGAAATGTATCAATTTCTATTCTTTTATAATCAATTACAGTCACGAAAATAGATCCTGAAAGGCTATTTGCATGAGCTATCGGGGAGCTTCGCCCCCCCCCTCCCTGATCCCCCTACCAGGACTCTGCCCTGCACCCGCTGGGGACCTAGGCGGTCCCCAGACCCCTTGCCAATTTTTACACCCCCTCTAACTAAAAAGCTGGATCCGCCATTGTCTATGACATGTTCACGTTAAGGAAATGGATTAACATAGGTCTGTAGCTTTTTTCCAGATCCTTGATAATTTTGTATCACGGTACACAGTAACAATTGCTCATTTATTGAATAAATAAATCTTTAACTAATATCATGGTTACATTTTTTTATCCATCTATAGGGGCTTAACCAAAAATGCTATCATGATACATGTACTTATATATATTACCTCTTTACTTTTGGAAAAAATTCTTCATTAGATGCCAATATTTTCCATTACCTTTCTTTGCTATCATGTTTTCATAGATCCATTTATAAATTCAAAATAAGTCTCGAACAATTACTAAATGCTTCATTATTTTTCATTGGCCGATCTATGGCCAGGTCAGACATAGCGGGGACCCGGGTTGCAATGCCCTAAACTTTCCTCCCCCCCCCCCCCACCTTTTGGTCAAACAAAAAAAAAACATGTTAAGAGAGAGAGAGAGAGAGAGAGAGAGAGAGAGAGAGAGAGAGAGATCGCGTATTCATGAGACAAAATGTAATTATCTATTCCCAAAATTTTCGCTATTATGTCTTACATGCACTACATACAATTCTCCCCCTTCTTTAATTAAACTTATTAGACTTAATATTTGCAATTTCGTCTCTTTTTTTTTTTTTTGTTTTTTTTGCTTGTCAGATTTTCTTTGAACAATTTTCTTTAAAACTGGACTTCGGAGTCCCCCCCCTTTATGAAATCCTAGATCCGCCACTGTTATGGACATGCATGTACCACTTTTCCATTATATAGGGATTTAAACAAGCCCCAGTATGAATCAGATGCTCATGCATGTATGAAAAACCTGCTTTTTCAAAAGGAAATGCGTTCTTCTTCATCATCTCAACTCACAGAAATGGCTTTAGTGTACGGCTGCAGGAGACATATTGACCATAAAGCTATAAACCGGCATTACATTCTCTATCATTTTCTTATTTTTTTCTGCTAAATTAAAGTAAATTCGATCAAAAAAAAAACTACCTTGGTATCTTATACGCCGCTTTACGCTGACAATATACAGTGTGTCATTGGAATAAACAGCGGCGAAACTGACGTCAGAGACTCGCATACGCTCCGCGCCAAGAACAGTATATTACAAGGCTTTACAATATCAATAACTGAACTGAACCAGGGACGTATATTTTATATACGTCCCTGACTGAACTGATCATTTTAAATATCATTATGAGCACTAGAGTGATAAAATTGAAACATATGGAAACTGTGATTTATACTGTCTGTGATTCAAAATTATTATTTTACTGTGTTTTGATATTGATAAACTGAGACAAGATTTTGATTGTAATAGTGTAAATTTTTCTTTTTTTTTTCTCAAGAGAAAAGCTGAAATAATATATGATTATTACAAGAAAATTTGAAAACATTCTTATAATTAGATAATGTGAAAGCTAATTATTTGTATGGCAAAATGTGAAAACTATTTATTGCTATGGAAAAATGTGAAAAGATAATTAATTTTACTGAAAAAAAAAAAATTTACATAAGGATGAATAGCGTGTGTGGGGTGTGTGTAAGCTATATATATAAAGAAAAAAATCTCTGATTGATCACCATATTTGTTTATGCCCTATGAAGAGCTGAAAGAAAAATAGATAAAACTAAACGAAAAATTCTAAAACAGTACAAGACTAGTGATCAAACTGAAAACTAGAACCGCCATAAAGTGACGAATTATATCCCCCGCGGAACGTTTTTCTCTACACGGATTCATGTATGACATAGGAAATTAGGAATCTATATATATATATATATACAAGGTCAAAGTTCAAGGTCAAGGTCACTAGGTCAAATGTCTTGGTAACAAAATGTAGTACTTATGTAGTACGGGCGGAGGGGTATAAAAAGGCACAATATATCATCACCATCTTAATTTGGAAAAAACGATGTGTGTATATTGATTTTTATTGTAACATATTCTTACATTAAATTTTTCAAATGTATATAGATGTAAATGCAGGTTAAAAGGAGGAGACGTAACCACCCTCCCCAAGTAGGTACATGTACAAACTACTCAATGATATCCTTTTTTGCACGAAATCGTCGAAATCGTGTTAAGCTCGAAATGCACGTACGTGCACCACTCCCAGCTCGTGTCTCGTCTAGTTAGCAAATTTTTACATCCTTATGGTTCAAGGTCACAAAGCGGGTATGGTCTTCTTCAAAGACAGAGAGTGTGAATTACAAATGTATTTACTTACATTTACCCTTTACAAAGACTATGGGTTAATCGCTTTTCATATTTTCTTAATATTGCACCATTTATTCAGTAGGCCGAAAGGGGGGGGGGGGGGGGGGGGGCGGGGTGTCTGGAATCACCCTGAGGACGGGGATTGGAAGAAAATTAAGCAACCACTCTGACAAATTGAGTTATTGTAATATTTATTAGTGTAAGTTTTCTTTTACCTTGTATTTTGATGTATGCCAATGTGTTTGGTGATATTTGAATTGTAATAGGAAGACCTCTACATTTATGGTTAAAATATTTCACGCAATATAAGACACCATATTGTACTCCGTATTTTAGCCGAAATTTTCCCGGGGAGGCCCCGATTTCCGGCTTGCTCCCGTATCCTTCCCAGCTTAGCACGGGATGTCTCTGAACATTTGGGACGTCCCTCTACTATTCCCTCTCTGGATCCGTGTCTGTGTCACAAGGATGAAGTTGTGAATAAATTAACTGTTAACATTTGTGCTGTTTTAACATGCCCGACTCTAAATAAATATTATTTGATTTGATTTGAAGATATATGTGTGCTTGTTTTATCCTACGACTTCTTGGGTCCTGACTTAGTGGGTAGAAACAACTAAAAGACTAAGATTTTCCACGTGACCAGTTTTGGATACCCAAGCTCCAGCCGCATAGTGAAGATTCTCTGGAAGCTGATTGGATAATAATGATGGATGGTCATATCAGATAAAAGTACATGAACTTGACTCTTTATGCACACCAAAATTTTTCTTTTAAATATTGAAGATATATTTTTAAAATAAATAATATAATTGACCATTGGCTTGGAAATTAATATGTCAATTTTGTGCAGTCCTGACACTAGTTGTAAACATCTCAAATTTGAGGTGAGAATATCAACGGGAACAGGTATATTTCTTCTTGGTTTCTGAAAGGTCTATGAATACTCTTTCAAATGACATATAGATTATACAGAAAATTAATCTGCAACAGGTAGTTAATTTTGGAAAGGTTAACATTGTCGCCTATGGAAAACTATTTAGTTGTTTCTACTCTATAGGAGATTTTCAAATTTTCACTTTTTTGGATATAACTTCTGAAGTTGTTGAATGGTAAAAGTCAGTGGGCATGAATAATCATGAAGGACACCAGTGGGAAATAATAGGTATAGATTTAAAAAAAAAAGTCAACCAGGGAGGGATCCAGGGGACTGAAATGGGGTCAGGGGTCAAATATAAGGATTTTTGGCTTGGTATGCTGGATTTGAAGCACTAATTACCTTTTAAAATACACAATTGAGATAGAAATCATATTACATTATTTATGTAATGAGTGTTACATTTATATGCAACCACATTTCATGAAATTCAAGGGGAATAACTCTTCTATATTAGCATAATATATCACCATATGACACTAATGTAAGCCCATTTTCAATAGATATAGGGGGTTTTCTTCCTCATTCAGCCTATGTATTAAATGTAGGTTGTCTTAAATGAGTGATATATGATTGCCCTTGTCTTCTGCAAGGTAGATAACTCTTCCAACAAAAAATAGAATTGAAATATTGAGCTTCTCTATGTTCGCAACTAGCCGTAAAGGGTTCTTCGACAAGTTTCGCATGCGATACTGTGCAACACCTATGTTTGTTAAATTTTACCATTACTTGCTGTTACTTTTCAATGTTTTGAATTAAAAGAATAAGAAATGAATACTTATCCTTTTCAGCCACTGTCCATCAAATTCAGCCACAAATTCATGGTCTAAGGAGTCAAGAGAGGAGCCTGAGTCTTGAGGCTGTGATTTATTTCCCCAGACAGAGCACCCCACCTTCCTTGATGTTGATTGAGTATGTAGCTAGCCTTGTTGATTGAAATATAATTTGCTTCTGCATCTTCCCTAATGAATGTACTTTCACTTGAATCACTTATTATGTATCATCAGTATTCTGTACTCTCATACATTTTATGCAAACCTATTTTTTTTCTTATTTTCCAACATGGCATGTCATAAAATTTACTACACATTTTTGTGTATATGAGCATATCATATAACTATATATTATAAATAAATATTAGCATGTATATGTCCTAAAATAATAATATTGGTCAACCTCATTCAATCTAGTAGGCCAAAATTGTTTGTCAAACTACCCCTCCCCCCTTCTGCATATACAATGAGTTGGTGCACCATGCTTCTTTTATTAACCTCATTGCTTTAAATTACCTTGTCTAAGATCAATGAATGACCTTTAGTTTGTTTACTTAATATTTTTCATGTCAGAAAAGATATTTAGATTTGCTCTAACCTGTATACTGGTCATTAAATGTGATATTTATGTCTATAATTCTTCATTTTCATGATAAGAGCAATATACCTCAAGAGTTATCTGCCCCTTGACAACTTCAGATAAAATTCACATATCAAATGCTGTCTTTTACTCAGTCCTTGTAAATAGGATAGAACTAAAGATAAAGTGTCAAATATTTATTCTGTGAAATGCAATGAATGTTTGTAATACATTTTTTGATATTTGTCATATTTTGACATGGGGGGTAGGGTGTTTGAACCCCCACCCACCAGTGTAGATGATAAGATGATTTGATGAGTGTTCCATGTTTACATCTTGTATACATATATCTTTTAACTTAATGGTCAGATGTCTCATGGAAATGAATTTTGTTCTCTCTATAGGGTAGAAACAACTAAAAGACTAAGATTTTCCACGTGACCAGTTTTGGATACCCAAGCTCCAGCCGCATAGTGAAGATTCTCTGGAAGCTGATTGGATAATAATGATGGATGGTCATATCAGATAAAAGTACATGAACTTGACTCTTTATGCACACCAAAATTTTTCTTTTAAATATTGAAGATATATTTTTAAAATAAATAATATAATTGACCATTGGCTTGGAAATTAATATGTCAATTTTGTGCAGTCCTGACACTAGTTGTAAACATCTCAAATTTGAGGTGAGAATATCAACGGGAACAGGTATATTTCTTCTTGGTTTCTGAAAGGTCTATGAATACTCTTTCAAATGACATATAGATTATACAGAAAATTAATCTGCAACAGGTAGTTAATTTTGGAAAGGTTAACATTGTCGCCTATGGAAAACTATTTAGTTGTTTCTACTCTATAGGAGATTTTCAAATTTTCACTTTTTTGGATATAACTTCTGAAGTTGTTGAATGGTAAAAGTCAGTGGGCATGAATAATCATGAAGGACACCAGTGGGAAATAATAGGTATAGATTTAAAAAAAAAAGTCAACCAGGGAGGGATCCAGGGGACTGAAATGGGGTCAGGGGTCAAATATAAGGATTTTTGGCTTGGTATGCTGGATTTGAAGCACTAATTACCTTTTAAAATACACAATTGAGATAGAAATCATATTACATTATTTATGTAATGAGTGTTACATTTATATGCAACCACATTTCATGAAATTCAAGGGGAATAACTCTTCTATATTAGCATAATATATCACCATATGACACTAATGTAAGCCCATTTTCAATAGATATAGGGGGTTTTCTTCCTCATTCAGCCTATGTATTAAATGTAGGTTGTCTTAAATGAGTGATATATGATTGCCCTTGTCTTCTGCAAGGTAGATAACTCTTCCAACAAAAAATAGAATTGAAATATTGAGCTTCTCTATGTTCGCAACTAGCCGTAAAGGGTTCTTCGACAAGTTTCGCATGCGATACTGTGCAACACCTATGTTTGTTAAATTTTACCATTACTTGCTGTTACTTTTCAATGTTTTGAATTAAAAGAATAAGAAATGAATACTTATCCTTTTCAGCCACTGTCCATCAAATTCAGCCACAAATTCATGGTCTAAGGAGTCAAGAGAGGAGCCTGAGTCTTGAGGCTGTGATTTATTTCCCCAGACAGAGCACCCCACCTTCCTTGATGTTGATTGAGTATGTAGCTAGCCTTGTTGATTGAAATATAATTTGCTTCTGCATCTTCCCTAATGAATGTACTTTCACTTGAATCACTTATTATGTATCATCAGTATTCTGTACTCTCATACATTTTATGCAAACCTATTTTTTTTCTTATTTTCCAACATGGCATGTCATAAAATTTACTACACATTTTTGTGTATATGAGCATATCATATAACTATATATTATAAATAAATATTAGCATGTATATGTCCTAAAATAATAATATTGGTCAACCTCATTCAATCTAGTAGGCCAAAATTGTTTGTCAAACTACCCCTCCCCCCTTCTGCATATACAATGAGTTGGTGCACCATGCTTCTTTTATTAACCTCATTGCTTTAAATTACCTTGTCTAAGATCAATGAATGACCTTTAGTTTGTTTACTTAATATTTTTCATGTCAGAAAAGATATTTAGATTTGCTCTAACCTGTATACTGGTCATTAAATGTGATATTTATGTCTATAATTCTTCATTTTCATGATAAGAGCAATATACCTCAAGAGTTATCTGCCCCTTGACAACTTCAGATAAAATTCACATATCAAATGCTGTCTTTTACTCAGTCCTTGTAAATAGGATAGAACTAAAGATAAAGTGTCAAATATTTATTCTGTGAAATGCAATGAATGTTTGTAATACATTTTTTGATATTTGTCATATTTTGACATGGGGGGTAGGGTGTTTGAACCCCCACCCACCAGTGTAGATGATAAGATGATTTGATGAGTGTTCCATGTTTACATCTTGTATACATATATCTTTTAACTTAATGGTCAGATGTCTCATGGAAATGAATTTTGTTCTCTCTATAGGGTAGAAACAACTAAAAGACTAAGATTTTCCACGTGACCAGTTTTGGATACCCAAGCTCCAGCCGCATAGTGAAGATTCTCTGGAAGCTGATTGGATAATAATGATGGATGGTCATATCAGATAAAAGTACATGAACTTGACTCTTTATGCACACCAAAATTTTTCTTTTAAATATTGAAGATATATTTTTAAAATAAATAATATAATTGACCATTGGCTTGGAAATTAATATGTCAATTTTGTGCAGTCCTGACACTAGTTGTAAACATCTCAAATTTGAGGTGAGAATATCAACGGGAACAGGTATATTTCTTCTTGGTTTCTGAAAGGTCTATGAATACTCTTTCAAATGACATATAGATTATACAGAAAATTAATCTGCAACAGGTAGTTAATTTTGGAAAGGTTAACATTGTCGCCTATGGAAAACTATTTAGTTGTTTCTACTCTATAGGAGATTTTCAAATTTTCACTTTTTTGGATATAACTTCTGAAGTTGTTGAATGGTAAAAGTCAGTGGGCATGAATAATCATGAAGGACACCAGTGGGAAATAATAGGTATAGATTTAAAAAAAAAAGTCAACCAGGGAGGGATCCAGGGGACTGAAATGGGGTCAGGGGTCAAATATAAGGATTTTTGGCTTGGTATGCTGGATTTGAAGCACTAATTACCTTTTAAAATACACAATTGAGATAGAAATCATATTACATTATTTATGTAATGAGTGTTACATTTATATGCAACCACATTTCATGAAATTCAAGGGGAATAACTCTTCTATATTAGCATAATATATCACCATATGACACTAATGTAAGCCCATTTTCAATAGATATAGGGGGTTTTCTTCCTCATTCAGCCTATGTATTAAATGTAGGTTGTCTTAAATGAGTGATATATGATTGCCCTTGTCTTCTGCAAGGTAGATAACTCTTCCAACAAAAAATAGAATTGAAATATTGAGCTTCTCTATGTTCGCAACTAGCCGTAAAGGGTTCTTCGACAAGTTTCGCATGCGATACTGTGCAACACCTATGTTTGTTAAATTTTACCATTACTTGCTGTTACTTTTCAATGTTTTGAATTAAAAGAATAAGAAATGAATACTTATCCTTTTCAGCCACTGTCCATCAAATTCAGCCACAAATTCATGGTCTAAGGAGTCAAGAGAGGAGCCTGAGTCTTGAGGCTGTGATTTATTTCCCCAGACAGAGCACCCCACCTTCCTTGATGTTGATTGAGTATGTAGCTAGCCTTGTTGATTGAAATATAATTTGCTTCTGCATCTTCCCTAATGAATGTACTTTCACTTGAATCACTTATTATGTATCATCAGTATTCTGTACTCTCATACATTTTATGCAAACCTATTTTTTTTCTTATTTTCCAACATGGCATGTCATAAAATTTACTACACATTTTTGTGTATATGAGCATATCATATAACTATATATTATAAATAAATATTAGCATGTATATGTCCTAAAATAATAATATTGGTCAACCTCATTCAATCTAGTAGGCCAAAATTGTTTGTCAAACTACCCCTCCCCCCTTCTGCATATACAATGAGTTGGTGCACCATGCTTCTTTTATTAACCTCATTGCTTTAAATTACCTTGTCTAAGATCAATGAATGACCTTTAGTTTGTTTACTTAATATTTTTCATGTCAGAAAAGATATTTAGATTTGCTCTAACCTGTATACTGGTCATTAAATGTGATATTTATGTCTATAATTCTTCATTTTCATGATAAGAGCAATATACCTCAAGAGTTATCTGCCCCTTGACAACTTCAGATAAAATTCACATATCAAATGCTGTCTTTTACTCAGTCCTTGTAAATAGGATAGAACTAAAGATAAAGTGTCAAATATTTATTCTGTGAAATGCAATGAATGTTTGTAATACATTTTTTGATATTTGTCATATTTTGACATGGGGGGTAGGGTGTTTGAACCCCCACCCACCAGTGTAGATGATAAGATGATTTGATGAGTGTTCCATGTTTACATCTTGTATACATATATCTTTTAACTTAATGGTCAGATGTCTCATGGAAATGAATTTTGTTCTCTCTATAGGGTAGAAACAACTAAAAGACTAAGATTTTCCACGTGACCAGTTTTGGATACCCAAGCTCCAGCCGCATAGTGAAGATTCTCTGGAAGCTGATTGGATAATAATGATGGATGGTCATATCAGATAAAAGTACATGAACTTGACTCTTTATGCACACCAAAATTTTTCTTTTAAATATTGAAGATATATTTTTAAAATAAATAATATAATTGACCATTGGCTTGGAAATTAATATGTCAATTTTGTGCAGTCCTGACACTAGTTGTAAACATCTCAAATTTGAGGTGAGAATATCAACGGGAACAGGTATATTTCTTCTTGGTTTCTGAAAGGTCTATGAATACTCTTTCAAATGACATATAGATTATACAGAAAATTAATCTGCAACAGGTAGTTAATTTTGGAAAGGTTAACATTGTCGCCTATGGAAAACTATTTAGTTGTTTCTACTCTATAGGAGATTTTCAAATTTTCACTTTTTTGGATATAACTTCTGAAGTTGTTGAATGGTAAAAGTCAGTGGGCATGAATAATCATGAAGGACACCAGTGGGAAATAATAGGTATAGATTTAAAAAAAAAAGTCAACCAGGGAGGGATCCAGGGGACTGAAATGGGGTCAGGGGTCAAATATAAGGATTTTTGGCTTGGTATGCTGGATTTGAAGCACTAATTACCTTTTAAAATACACAATTGAGATAGAAATCATATTACATTATTTATGTAATGAGTGTTACATTTATATGCAACCACATTTCATGAAATTCAAGGGGAATAACTCTTCTATATTAGCATAATATATCACCATATGACACTAATGTAAGCCCATTTTCAATAGATATAGGGGGTTTTCTTCCTCATTCAGCCTATGTATTAAATGTAGGTTGTCTTAAATGAGTGATATATGATTGCCCTTGTCTTCTGCAAGGTAGATAACTCTTCCAACAAAAAATAGAATTGAAATATTGAGCTTCTCTATGTTCGCAACTAGCCGTAAAGGGTTCTTCGACAAGTTTCGCATGCGATACTGTGCAACACCTATGTTTGTTAAATTTTACCATTACTTGCTGTTACTTTTCAATGTTTTGAATTAAAAGAATAAGAAATGAATACTTATCCTTTTCAGCCACTGTCCATCAAATTCAGCCACAAATTCATGGTCTAAGGAGTCAAGAGAGGAGCCTGAGTCTTGAGGCTGTGATTTATTTCCCCAGACAGAGCACCCCACCTTCCTTGATGTTGATTGAGTATGTAGCTAGCCTTGTTGATTGAAATATAATTTGCTTCTGCATCTTCCCTAATGAATGTACTTTCACTTGAATCACTTATTATGTATCATCAGTATTCTGTACTCTCATACATTTTATGCAAACCTATTTTTTTTCTTATTTTCCAACATGGCATGTCATAAAATTTACTACACATTTTTGTGTATATGAGCATATCATATAACTATATATTATAAATAAATATTAGCATGTATATGTCCTAAAATAATAATATTGGTCAACCTCATTCAATCTAGTAGGCCAAAATTGTTTGTCAAACTACCCCTCCCCCCTTCTGCATATACAATGAGTTGGTGCACCATGCTTCTTTTATTAACCTCATTGCTTTAAATTACCTTGTCTAAGATCAATGAATGACCTTTAGTTTGTTTACTTAATATTTTTCATGTCAGAAAAGATATTTAGATTTGCTCTAACCTGTATACTGGTCATTAAATGTGATATTTATGTCTATAATTCTTCATTTTCATGATAAGAGCAATATACCTCAAGAGTTATCTGCCCCTTGACAACTTCAGATAAAATTCACATATCAAATGCTGTCTTTTACTCAGTCCTTGTAAATAGGATAGAACTAAAGATAAAGTGTCAAATATTTATTCTGTGAAATGCAATGAATGTTTGTAATACATTTTTTGATATTTGTCATATTTTGACATGGGGGGTAGGGTGTTTGAACCCCCACCCACCAGTGTAGATGATAAGATGATTTGATGAGTGTTCCATGTTTACATCTTGTATACATATATCTTTTAACTTAATGGTCAGATGTCTCATGGAAATGAATTTTGTTCTCTCTATAGGGTAGAAACAACTAAAAGACTAAGATTTTCCACGTGACCAGTTTTGGATACCCAAGCTCCAGCCGCATAGTGAAGATTCTCTGGAAGCTGATTGGATAATAATGATGGATGGTCATATCAGATAAAAGTACATGAACTTGACTCTTTATGCACACCAAAATTTTTCTTTTAAATATTGAAGATATATTTTTAAAATAAATAATATAATTGACCATTGGCTTGGAAATTAATATGTCAATTTTGTGCAGTCCTGACACTAGTTGTAAACATCTCAAATTTGAGGTGAGAATATCAACGGGAACAGGTATATTTCTTCTTGGTTTCTGAAAGGTCTATGAATACTCTTTCAAATGACATATAGATTATACAGAAAATTAATCTGCAACAGGTAGTTAATTTTGGAAAGGTTAACATTGTCGCCTATGGAAAACTATTTAGTTGTTTCTACTCTATAGGAGATTTTCAAATTTTCACTTTTTTGGATATAACTTCTGAAGTTGTTGAATGGTAAAAGTCAGTGGGCATGAATAATCATGAAGGACACCAGTGGGAAATAATAGGTATAGATTTAAAAAAAAAAGTCAACCAGGGAGGGATCCAGGGGACTGAAATGGGGTCAGGGGTCAAATATAAGGATTTTTGGCTTGGTATGCTGGATTTGAAGCACTAATTACCTTTTAAAATACACAATTGAGATAGAAATCATATTACATTATTTATGTAATGAGTGTTACATTTATATGCAACCACATTTCATGAAATTCAAGGGGAATAACTCTTCTATATTAGCATAATATATCACCATATGACACTAATGTAAGCCCATTTTCAATAGATATAGGGGGTTTTCTTCCTCATTCAGCCTATGTATTAAATGTAGGTTGTCTTAAATGAGTGATATATGATTGCCCTTGTCTTCTGCAAGGTAGATAACTCTTCCAACAAAAAATAGAATTGAAATATTGAGCTTCTCTATGTTCGCAACTAGCCGTAAAGGGTTCTTCGACAAGTTTCGCATGCGATACTGTGCAACACCTATGTTTGTTAAATTTTACCATTACTTGCTGTTACTTTTCAATGTTTTGAATTAAAAGAATAAGAAATGAATACTTATCCTTTTCAGCCACTGTCCATCAAATTCAGCCACAAATTCATGGTCTAAGGAGTCAAGAGAGGAGCCTGAGTCTTGAGGCTGTGATTTATTTCCCCAGACAGAGCACCCCACCTTCCTTGATGTTGATTGAGTATGTAGCTAGCCTTGTTGATTGAAATATAATTTGCTTCTGCATCTTCCCTAATGAATGTACTTTCACTTGAATCACTTATTATGTATCATCAGTATTCTGTACTCTCATACATTTTATGCAAACCTATTTTTTTTCTTATTTTCCAACATGGCATGTCATAAAATTTACTACACATTTTTGTGTATATGAGCATATCATATAACTATATATTATAAATAAATATTAGCATGTATATGTCCTAAAATAATAATATTGGTCAACCTCATTCAATCTAGTAGGCCAAAATTGTTTGTCAAACTACCCCTCCCCCCTTCTGCATATACAATGAGTTGGTGCACCATGCTTCTTTTATTAACCTCATTGCTTTAAATTACCTTGTCTAAGATCAATGAATGACCTTTAGTTTGTTTACTTAATATTTTTCATGTCAGAAAAGATATTTAGATTTGCTCTAACCTGTATACTGGTCATTAAATGTGATATTTATGTCTATAATTCTTCATTTTCATGATAAGAGCAATATACCTCAAGAGTTATCTGCCCCTTGACAACTTCAGATAAAATTCACATATCAAATGCTGTCTTTTACTCAGTCCTTGTAAATAGGATAGAACTAAAGATAAAGTGTCAAATATTTATTCTGTGAAATGCAATGAATGTTTGTAATACATTTTTTGATATTTGTCATATTTTGACATGGGGGGTAGGGTGTTTGAACCCCCACCCACCAGTGTAGATGATAAGATGATTTGATGAGTGTTCCATGTTTACATCTTGTATACATATATCTTTTAACTTAATGGTCAGATGTCTCATGGAAATGAATTTTGTTCTCTCTATAGGGTAGAAACAACTAAAAGACTAAGATTTTCCACGTGACCAGTTTTGGATACCCAAGCTCCAGCCGCATAGTGAAGATTCTCTGGAAGCTGATTGGATAATAATGATGGATGGTCATATCAGATAAAAGTACATGAACTTGACTCTTTATGCACACCAAAATTTTTCTTTTAAATATTGAAGATATATTTTTAAAATAAATAATATAATTGACCATTGGCTTGGAAATTAATATGTCAATTTTGTGCAGTCCTGACACTAGTTGTAAACATCTCAAATTTGAGGTGAGAATATCAACGGGAACAGGTATATTTCTTCTTGGTTTCTGAAAGGTCTATGAATACTCTTTCAAATGACATATAGATTATACAGAAAATTAATCTGCAACAGGTAGTTAATTTTGGAAAGGTTAACATTGTCGCCTATGGAAAACTATTTAGTTGTTTCTACTCTATAGGAGATTTTCAAATTTTCACTTTTTTGGATATAACTTCTGAAGTTGTTGAATGGTAAAAGTCAGTGGGCATGAATAATCATGAAGGACACCAGTGGGAAATAATAGGTATAGATTTAAAAAAAAAAGTCAACCAGGGAGGGATCCAGGGGACTGAAATGGGGTCAGGGGTCAAATATAAGGATTTTTGGCTTGGTATGCTGGATTTGAAGCACTAATTACCTTTTAAAATACACAATTGAGATAGAAATCATATTACATTATTTATGTAATGAGTGTTACATTTATATGCAACCACATTTCATGAAATTCAAGGGGAATAACTCTTCTATATTAGCATAATATATCACCATATGACACTAATGTAAGCCCATTTTCAATAGATATAGGGGGTTTTCTTCCTCATTCAGCCTATGTATTAAATGTAGGTTGTCTTAAATGAGTGATATATGATTGCCCTTGTCTTCTGCAAGGTAGATAACTCTTCCAACAAAAAATAGAATTGAAATATTGAGCTTCTCTATGTTCGCAACTAGCCGTAAAGGGTTCTTCGACAAGTTTCGCATGCGATACTGTGCAACACCTATGTTTGTTAAATTTTACCATTACTTGCTGTTACTTTTCAATGTTTTGAATTAAAAGAATAAGAAATGAATACTTATCCTTTTCAGCCACTGTCCATCAAATTCAGCCACAAATTCATGGTCTAAGGAGTCAAGAGAGGAGCCTGAGTCTTGAGGCTGTGATTTATTTCCCCAGACAGAGCACCCCACCTTCCTTGATGTTGATTGAGTATGTAGCTAGCCTTGTTGATTGAAATATAATTTGCTTCTGCATCTTCCCTAATGAATGTACTTTCACTTGAATCACTTATTATGTATCATCAGTATTCTGTACTCTCATACATTTTATGCAAACCTATTTTTTTTCTTATTTTCCAACATGGCATGTCATAAAATTTACTACACATTTTTGTGTATATGAGCATATCATATAACTATATATTATAAATAAATATTAGCATGTATATGTCCTAAAATAATAATATTGGTCAACCTCATTCAATCTAGTAGGCCAAAATTGTTTGTCAAACTACCCCTCCCCCCTTCTGCATATACAATGAGTTGGTGCACCATGCTTCTTTTATTAACCTCATTGCTTTAAATTACCTTGTCTAAGATCAATGAATGACCTTTAGTTTGTTTACTTAATATTTTTCATGTCAGAAAAGATATTTAGATTTGCTCTAACCTGTATACTGGTCATTAAATGTGATATTTATGTCTATAATTCTTCATTTTCATGATAAGAGCAATATACCTCAAGAGTTATCTGCCCCTTGACAACTTCAGATAAAATTCACATATCAAATGCTGTCTTTTACTCAGTCCTTGTAAATAGGATAGAACTAAAGATAAAGTGTCAAATATTTATTCTGTGAAATGCAATGAATGTTTGTAATACATTTTTTGATATTTGTCATATTTTGACATGGGGGGTAGGGTGTTTGAACCCCCACCCACCAGTGTAGATGATAAGATGATTTGATGAGTGTTCCATGTTTACATCTTGTATACATATATCTTTTAACTTAATGGTCAGATGTCTCATGGAAATGAATTTTGTTCTCTCTATAGGGTAGAAACAACTAAAAGACTAAGATTTTCCACGTGACCAGTTTTGGATACCCAAGCTCCAGCCGCATAGTGAAGATTCTCTGGAAGCTGATTGGATAATAATGATGGATGGTCATATCAGATAAAAGTACATGAACTTGACTCTTTATGCACACCAAAATTTTTCTTTTAAATATTGAAGATATATTTTTAAAATAAATAATATAATTGACCATTGGCTTGGAAATTAATATGTCAATTTTGTGCAGTCCTGACACTAGTTGTAAACATCTCAAATTTGAGGTGAGAATATCAACGGGAACAGGTATATTTCTTCTTGGTTTCTGAAAGGTCTATGAATACTCTTTCAAATGACATATAGATTATACAGAAAATTAATCTGCAACAGGTAGTTAATTTTGGAAAGGTTAACATTGTCGCCTATGGAAAACTATTTAGTTGTTTCTACTCTATAGGAGATTTTCAAATTTTCACTTTTTTGGATATAACTTCTGAAGTTGTTGAATGGTAAAAGTCAGTGGGCATGAATAATCATGAAGGACACCAGTGGGAAATAATAGGTATAGATTTAAAAAAAAAAGTCAACCAGGGAGGGATCCAGGGGACTGAAATGGGGTCAGGGGTCAAATATAAGGATTTTTGGCTTGGTATGCTGGATTTGAAGCACTAATTACCTTTTAAAATACACAATTGAGATAGAAATCATATTACATTATTTATGTAATGAGTGTTACATTTATATGCAACCACATTTCATGAAATTCAAGGGGAATAACTCTTCTATATTAGCATAATATATCACCATATGACACTAATGTAAGCCCATTTTCAATAGATATAGGGGGTTTTCTTCCTCATTCAGCCTATGTATTAAATGTAGGTTGTCTTAAATGAGTGATATATGATTGCCCTTGTCTTCTGCAAGGTAGATAACTCTTCCAACAAAAAATAGAATTGAAATATTGAGCTTCTCTATGTTCGCAACTAGCCGTAAAGGGTTCTTCGACAAGTTTCGCATGCGATACTGTGCAACACCTATGTTTGTTAAATTTTACCATTACTTGCTGTTACTTTTCAATGTTTTGAATTAAAAGAATAAGAAATGAATACTTATCCTTTTCAGCCACTGTCCATCAAATTCAGCCACAAATTCATGGTCTAAGGAGTCAAGAGAGGAGCCTGAGTCTTGAGGCTGTGATTTATTTCCCCAGACAGAGCACCCCACCTTCCTTGATGTTGATTGAGTATGTAGCTAGCCTTGTTGATTGAAATATAATTTGCTTCTGCATCTTCCCTAATGAATGTACTTTCACTTGAATCACTTATTATGTATCATCAGTATTCTGTACTCTCATACATTTTATGCAAACCTATTTTTTTTCTTATTTTCCAACATGGCATGTCATAAAATTTACTACACATTTTTGTGTATATGAGCATATCATATAACTATATATTATAAATAAATATTAGCATGTATATGTCCTAAAATAATAATATTGGTCAACCTCATTCAATCTAGTAGGCCAAAATTGTTTGTCAAACTACCCCTCCCCCCTTCTGCATATACAATGAGTTGGTGCACCATGCTTCTTTTATTAACCTCATTGCTTTAAATTACCTTGTCTAAGATCAATGAATGACCTTTAGTTTGTTTACTTAATATTTTTCATGTCAGAAAAGATATTTAGATTTGCTCTAACCTGTATACTGGTCATTAAATGTGATATTTATGTCTATAATTCTTCATTTTCATGATAAGAGCAATATACCTCAAGAGTTATCTGCCCCTTGACAACTTCAGATAAAATTCACATATCAAATGCTGTCTTTTACTCAGTCCTTGTAAATAGGATAGAACTAAAGATAAAGTGTCAAATATTTATTCTGTGAAATGCAATGAATGTTTGTAATACATTTTTTGATATTTGTCATATTTTGACATGGGGGGTAGGGTGTTTGAACCCCCACCCACCAGTGTAGATGATAAGATGATTTGATGAGTGTTCCATGTTTACATCTTGTATACATATATCTTTTAACTTAATGGTCAGATGTCTCATGGAAATGAATTTTGTTCTCTCTATAGGGTAGAAACAACTAAAAGACTAAGATTTTCCACGTGACCAGTTTTGGATACCCAAGCTCCAGCCGCATAGTGAAGATTCTCTGGAAGCTGATTGGATAATAATGATGGATGGTCATATCAGATAAAAGTACATGAACTTGACTCTTTATGCACACCAAAATTTTTCTTTTAAATATTGAAGATATATTTTTAAAATAAATAATATAATTGACCATTGGCTTGGAAATTAATATGTCAATTTTGTGCAGTCCTGACACTAGTTGTAAACATCTCAAATTTGAGGTGAGAATATCAACGGGAACAGGTATATTTCTTCTTGGTTTCTGAAAGGTCTATGAATACTCTTTCAAATGACATATAGATTATACAGAAAATTAATCTGCAACAGGTAGTTAATTTTGGAAAGGTTAACATTGTCGCCTATGGAAAACTATTTAGTTGTTTCTACTCTATAGGAGATTTTCAAATTTTCACTTTTTTGGATATAACTTCTGAAGTTGTTGAATGGTAAAAGTCAGTGGGCATGAATAATCATGAAGGACACCAGTGGGAAATAATAGGTATAGATTTAAAAAAAAAAGTCAACCAGGGAGGGATCCAGGGGACTGAAATGGGGTCAGGGGTCAAATATAAGGATTTTTGGCTTGGTATGCTGGATTTGAAGCACTAATTACCTTTTAAAATACACAATTGAGATAGAAATCATATTACATTATTTATGTAATGAGTGTTACATTTATATGCAACCACATTTCATGAAATTCAAGGGGAATAACTCTTCTATATTAGCATAATATATCACCATATGACACTAATGTAAGCCCATTTTCAATAGATATAGGGGGTTTTCTTCCTCATTCAGCCTATGTATTAAATGTAGGTTGTCTTAAATGAGTGATATATGATTGCCCTTGTCTTCTGCAAGGTAGATAACTCTTCCAACAAAAAATAGAATTGAAATATTGAGCTTCTCTATGTTCGCAACTAGCCGTAAAGGGTTCTTCGACAAGTTTCGCATGCGATACTGTGCAACACCTATGTTTGTTAAATTTTACCATTACTTGCTGTTACTTTTCAATGTTTTGAATTAAAAGAATAAGAAATGAATACTTATCCTTTTCAGCCACTGTCCATCAAATTCAGCCACAAATTCATGGTCTAAGGAGTCAAGAGAGGAGCCTGAGTCTTGAGGCTGTGATTTATTTCCCCAGACAGAGCACCCCACCTTCCTTGATGTTGATTGAGTATGTAGCTAGCCTTGTTGATTGAAATATAATTTGCTTCTGCATCTTCCCTAATGAATGTACTTTCACTTGAATCACTTATTATGTATCATCAGTATTCTGTACTCTCATACATTTTATGCAAACCTATTTTTTTTCTTATTTTCCAACATGGCATGTCATAAAATTTACTACACATTTTTGTGTATATGAGCATATCATATAACTATATATTATAAATAAATATTAGCATGTATATGTCCTAAAATAATAATATTGGTCAACCTCATTCAATCTAGTAGGCCAAAATTGTTTGTCAAACTACCCCTCCCCCCTTCTGCATATACAATGAGTTGGTGCACCATGCTTCTTTTATTAACCTCATTGCTTTAAATTACCTTGTCTAAGATCAATGAATGACCTTTAGTTTGTTTACTTAATATTTTTCATGTCAGAAAAGATATTTAGATTTGCTCTAACCTGTATACTGGTCATTAAATGTGATATTTATGTCTATAATTCTTCATTTTCATGATAAGAGCAATATACCTCAAGAGTTATCTGCCCCTTGACAACTTCAGATAAAATTCACATATCAAATGCTGTCTTTTACTCAGTCCTTGTAAATAGGATAGAACTAAAGATAAAGTGTCAAATATTTATTCTGTGAAATGCAATGAATGTTTGTAATACATTTTTTGATATTTGTCATATTTTGACATGGGGGGTAGGGTGTTTGAACCCCCACCCACCAGTGTAGATGATAAGATGATTTGATGAGTGTTCCATGTTTACATCTTGTATACATATATCTTTTAACTTAATGGTCAGATGTCTCATGGAAATGAATTTTGTTCTCTCTATAGGGTAGAAACAACTAAAAGACTAAGATTTTCCACGTGACCAGTTTTGGATACCCAAGCTCCAGCCGCATAGTGAAGATTCTCTGGAAGCTGATTGGATAATAATGATGGATGGTCATATCAGATAAAAGTACATGAACTTGACTCTTTATGCACACCAAAATTTTTCTTTTAAATATTGAAGATATATTTTTAAAATAAATAATATAATTGACCATTGGCTTGGAAATTAATATGTCAATTTTGTGCAGTCCTGACACTAGTTGTAAACATCTCAAATTTGAGGTGAGAATATCAACGGGAACAGGTATATTTCTTCTTGGTTTCTGAAAGGTCTATGAATACTCTTTCAAATGACATATAGATTATACAGAAAATTAATCTGCAACAGGTAGTTAATTTTGGAAAGGTTAACATTGTCGCCTATGGAAAACTATTTAGTTGTTTCTACTCTATAGGAGATTTTCAAATTTTCACTTTTTTGGATATAACTTCTGAAGTTGTTGAATGGTAAAAGTCAGTGGGCATGAATAATCATGAAGGACACCAGTGGGAAATAATAGGTATAGATTTAAAAAAAAAAGTCAACCAGGGAGGGATCCAGGGGACTGAAATGGGGTCAGGGGTCAAATATAAGGATTTTTGGCTTGGTATGCTGGATTTGAAGCACTAATTACCTTTTAAAATACACAATTGAGATAGAAATCATATTACATTATTTATGTAATGAGTGTTACATTTATATGCAACCACATTTCATGAAATTCAAGGGGAATAACTCTTCTATATTAGCATAATATATCACCATATGACACTAATGTAAGCCCATTTTCAATAGATATAGGGGGTTTTCTTCCTCATTCAGCCTATGTATTAAATGTAGGTTGTCTTAAATGAGTGATATATGATTGCCCTTGTCTTCTGCAAGGTAGATAACTCTTCCAACAAAAAATAGAATTGAAATATTGAGCTTCTCTATGTTCGCAACTAGCCGTAAAGGGTTCTTCGACAAGTTTCGCATGCGATACTGTGCAACACCTATGTTTGTTAAATTTTACCATTACTTGCTGTTACTTTTCAATGTTTTGAATTAAAAGAATAAGAAATGAATACTTATCCTTTTCAGCCACTGTCCATCAAATTCAGCCACAAATTCATGGTCTAAGGAGTCAAGAGAGGAGCCTGAGTCTTGAGGCTGTGATTTATTTCCCCAGACAGAGCACCCCACCTTCCTTGATGTTGATTGAGTATGTAGCTAGCCTTGTTGATTGAAATATAATTTGCTTCTGCATCTTCCCTAATGAATGTACTTTCACTTGAATCACTTATTATGTATCATCAGTATTCTGTACTCTCATACATTTTATGCAAACCTATTTTTTTTCTTATTTTCCAACATGGCATGTCATAAAATTTACTACACATTTTTGTGTATATGAGCATATCATATAACTATATATTATAAATAAATATTAGCATGTATATGTCCTAAAATAATAATATTGGTCAACCTCATTCAATCTAGTAGGCCAAAATTGTTTGTCAAACTACCCCTCCCCCCTTCTGCATATACAATGAGTTGGTGCACCATGCTTCTTTTATTAACCTC
This sequence comes from Pinctada fucata, assembly GCA_028142955.1. Taxonomy (NCBI): domain Eukaryota; kingdom Metazoa; phylum Mollusca; class Bivalvia; order Pterioida; family Pteriidae; genus Pinctada; species Pinctada fucata. The sequence goes on along the minus strand of AP027105.1, from coordinate 27,272,237 downwards.
ATTGCTTTAAATTACCTTGTCTAAGATCAATGAATGACCTTTAGTTTGTTTACTTAATATTTTTCATGTCAGAAAAGATATTTAGATTTGCTCTAACCTGTATACTGGTCATTAAATGTGATATTTATGTCTATAATTCTTCATTTTCATGATAAGAGCAATATACCTCAAGAGTTATCTGCCCCTTGACAACTTCAGATAAAATTCACATATCAAATGCTGTCTTTTACTCAGTCCTTGTAAATAGGATAGAACTAAAGATAAAGTGTCAAATATTTATTCTGTGAAATGCAATGAATGTTTGTAATACATTTTTTGATATTTGTCATATTTTGACATGGGGGGTAGGGTGTTTGAACCCCCACCCACCAGTGTAGATGATAAGATGATTTGATGAGTGTTCCATGTTTACATCTTGTATACATATATCTTTTAACTTAATGGTCAGATGTCTCATGGAAATGAATTTTGTTCTCTCTATAGGGTAGAAACAACTAAAAGACTAAGATTTTCCACGTGACCAGTTTTGGATACCCAAGCTCCAGCCGCATAGTGAAGATTCTCTGGAAGCTGATTGGATAATAATGATGGATGGTCATATCAGATAAAAGTACATGAACTTGACTCTTTATGCACACCAAAATTTTTCTTTTAAATATTGAAGATATATTTTTAAAATAAATAATATAATTGACCATTGGCTTGGAAATTAATATGTCAATTTTGTGCAGTCCTGACACTAGTTGTAAACATCTCAAATTTGAGGTGAGAATATCAACGGGAACAGGTATATTTCTTCTTGGTTTCTGAAAGGTCTATGAATACTCTTTCAAATGACATATAGATTATACAGAAAATTAATCTGCAACAGGTAGTTAATTTTGGAAAGGTTAACATTGTCGCCTATGGAAAACTATTTAGTTGTTTCTACTCTATAGGAGATTTTCAAATTTTCACTTTTTTGGATATAACTTCTGAAGTTGTTGAATGGTAAAAGTCAGTGGGCATGAATAATCATGAAGGACACCAGTGGGAAATAATAGGTATAGATTTAAAAAAAAAAGTCAACCAGGGAGGGATCCAGGGGACTGAAATGGGGTCAGGGGTCAAATATAAGGATTTTTGGCTTGGTATGCTGGATTTGAAGCACTAATTACCTTTTAAAATACACAATTGAGATAGAAATCATATTACATTATTTATGTAATGAGTGTTACATTTATATGCAACCACATTTCATGAAATTCAAGGGGAATAACTCTTCTATATTAGCATAATATATCACCATATGACACTAATGTAAGCCCATTTTCAATAGATATAGGGGGTTTTCTTCCTCATTCAGCCTATGTATTAAATGTAGGTTGTCTTAAATGAGTGATATATGATTGCCCTTGTCTTCTGCAAGGTAGATAACTCTTCCAACAAAAAATAGAATTGAAATATTGAGCTTCTCTATGTTCGCAACTAGCCGTAAAGGGTTCTTCGACAAGTTTCGCATGCGATACTGTGCAACACCTATGTTTGTTAAATTTTACCATTACTTGCTGTTACTTTTCAATGTTTTGAATTAAAAGAATAAGAAATGAATACTTATCCTTTTCAGCCACTGTCCATCAAATTCAGCCACAAATTCATGGTCTAAGGAGTCAAGAGAGGAGCCTGAGTCTTGAGGCTGTGATTTATTTCCCCAGACAGAGCACCCCACCTTCCTTGATGTTGATTGAGTATGTAGCTAGCCTTGTTGATTGAAATATAATTTGCTTCTGCATCTTCCCTAATGAATGTACTTTCACTTGAATCACTTATTATGTATCATCAGTATTCTGTACTCTCATACATTTTATGCAAACCTATTTTTTTTCTTATTTTCCAACATGGCATGTCATAAAATTTACTACACATTTTTGTGTATATGAGCATATCATATAACTATATATTATAAATAAATATTAGCATGTATATGTCCTAAAATAATAATATTGGTCAACCTCATTCAATCTAGTAGGCCAAAATTGTTTGTCAAACTACCCCTCCCCCCTTCTGCATATACAATGAGTTGGTGCACCATGCTTCTTTTATTAACCTCATTGCTTTAAATTACCTTGTCTAAGATCAATGAATGACCTTTAGTTTGTTTACTTAATATTTTTCATGTCAGAAAAGATATTTAGATTTGCTCTAACCTGTATACTGGTCATTAAATGTGATATTTATGTCTATAATTCTTCATTTTCATGATAAGAGCAATATACCTCAAGAGTTATCTGCCCCTTGACAACTTCAGATAAAATTCACATATCAAATGCTGTCTTTTACTCAGTCCTTGTAAATAGGATAGAACTAAAGATAAAGTGTCAAATATTTATTCTGTGAAATGCAATGAATGTTTGTAATACATTTTTTGATATTTGTCATATTTTGACATGGGGGGTAGGGTGTTTGAACCCCCACCCACCAGTGTAGATGATAAGATGATTTGATGAGTGTTCCATGTTTACATCTTGTATACATATATCTTTTAACTTAATGGTCAGATGTCTCATGGAAATGAATTTTGTTCTCTCTATAGGGTAGAAACAACTAAAAGACTAAGATTTTCCACGTGACCAGTTTTGGATACCCAAGCTCCAGCCGCATAGTGAAGATTCTCTGGAAGCTGATTGGATAATAATGATGGATGGTCATATCAGATAAAAGTACATGAACTTGACTCTTTATGCACACCAAAATTTTTCTTTTAAATATTGAAGATATATTTTTAAAATAAATAATATAATTGACCATTGGCTTGGAAATTAATATGTCAATTTTGTGCAGTCCTGACACTAGTTGTAAACATCTCAAATTTGAGGTGAGAATATCAACGGGAACAGGTATATTTCTTCTTGGTTTCTGAAAGGTCTATGAATACTCTTTCAAATGACATATAGATTATACAGAAAATTAATCTGCAACAGGTAGTTAATTTTGGAAAGGTTAACATTGTCGCCTATGGAAAACTATTTAGTTGTTTCTACTCTATAGGAGATTTTCAAATTTTCACTTTTTTGGATATAACTTCTGAAGTTGTTGAATGGTAAAAGTCAGTGGGCATGAATAATCATGAAGGACACCAGTGGGAAATAATAGGTATATATTTAAAAAAAAAAGTCAACCAGGGAGGGATCCAGGGGACTGAAATGGGGTCAGGGGTCAAATATAAGGATTTTTGGCTTGGTATGCTGGATTTGAAGCACTAATTACCTTTTAAAATACACAATTGAGATAGAAATCATATTACATTATTTATGTAATGAGTGTTACATTTATATGCAACCACATTTCATGAAATTCAAGGGGAATAACTCTTCTATATTAGCATAATATATCACCATATGACACTAATGTAAGCCCATTTTCAATAGATATAGGGGGTTTTCTTCCTCATTCAGCCTATGTATTAAATGTAGGTTGTCTTAAATGAGTGATATATGATTGCCCTTGTCTTCTGCAAGGTAGATAACTCTTCCAACAAAAAATAGAATTGAAATATTGAGCTTCTCTATGTTCGCAACTAGCCGTAAAGGGTTCTTCGACAAGTTTCGCATGCGATACTGTGCAACACCTATGTTTGTTAAATTTTACCATTACTTGCTGTTACTTTTCAATGTTTTGAATTAAAAGAATAAGAAATGAATACTTATCCTTTTCAGCCACTGTCCATCAAATTCAGCCACAAATTCATGGTCTAAGGAGTCAAGAGAGGAGCCTGAGTCTTGAGGCTGTGATTTATTTCCCCAGACAGAGCACCCCACCTTCCTTGATGTTGATTGAGTATGTAGCTAGCCTTGTTGATTGAAATATAATTTGCTTCTGCATCTTCCCTAATGAATGTACTTTCACTTGAATCACTTATTATGTATCATCAGTATTCTGTACTCTCATACATTTTATGCAAACCTATTTTTTTTCTTATTTTCCAACATGGCATGTCATAAAATTTACTACACATTTTTGTGTATATGAGCATATCATATAACTATATATTATAAATAAATATTAGCATGTATATGTCCTAAAATAATAATATTGGTCAACCTCATTCAATCTAGTAGGCCAAAATTGTTTGTCAAACTACCCCTCCCCCCTTCTGCATATACAATGAGTTGGTGCACCATGCTTCTTTTATTAACCTCATTGCTTTAAATTACCTTGTCTAAGATCAATGAATGACCTTTAGTTTGTTTACTTAATATTTTTCATGTCAGAAAAGATATTTAGATTTGCTCTAACCTGTATACTGGTCATTAAATGTGATATTTATGTCTATAATTCTTCATTTTCATGATAAGAGCAATATACCTCAAGAGTTATCTGCCCCTTGACAACTTCAGATAAAATTCACATATCAAATGCTGTCTTTTACTCAGTCCTTGTAAATAGGATAGAACTAAAGATAAAGTGTCAAATATTTATTCTGTGAAATGCAATGAATGTTTGTTATACATTTTTTGATATTTGTCATATTTTGACATGGGGGGTAGGGTGTTTGAACCCCCACCCACCAGTGTAGATGATAAGATGATTTGATGAGTGTTCCATGTTTACATCTTGTATACATATATCTTTTAACTTAATGGTCAGATGTCTCATGGAAATGAATTTTGTTCTCTCTATAGGGTAGAAACAACTAAAAGACTAAGATTTTCCACGTGACCAGTTTTGGATACCCAAGCTCCAGCCGCATAGTGAAGATTCTCTGGAAGCTGATTGGATAATAATGATGGATGGTCATATCAGATAAAAGTACATGAACTTGACTCTTTATGCACACCAAAATTTTTCTTTTAAATATTGAAGATATATTTTTAAAATAAATAATATAATTGACCATTGGCTTGGAAATTAATATGTCAATTTTGTGCAGTCCTGACACTAGTTGTAAACATCTCAAATTTGAGGTGAGAATATCAACGGGAACAGGTATATTTCTTCTTGGTTTCTGAAAGGTCTATGAATACTCTTTCAAATGACATATAGATTATACAGAAAATTAATCTGCAACAGGTAGTTAATTTTGGAAAGGTTAACATTGTCGCCTATGGAAAACTATTTAGTTGTTTCTACTCTATAGGAGATTTTCAAATTTTCACTTTTTTGGATATAACTTCTGAAGTTGTTGAATGGTAAAAGTCAGTGGGCATGAATAATCATGAAGGACACCAGTGGGAAATAATAGGTATAGATTTAAAAAAAAAAGTCAACCAGGGAGGGATCCAGGGGACTGAAATGGGGTCAGGGGTCAAATATAAGGATTTTTGGCTTGGTATGCTGGATTTGAAGCACTAATTACCTTTTAAAATACACAATTGAGATAGAAATCATATTACATTATTTATGTAATGAGTGTTACATTTATATGCAACCACATTTCATGAAATTCAAGGGGAATAACTCTTCTATATTAGCATAATATATCACCATATGACACTAATGTAAGCCCATTTTCAATAGATATAGGGGGTTTTCTTCCTCATTCAGCCTATGTATTAAATGTAGGTTGTCTTAAATGAGTGATATATGATTGCCCTTGTCTTCTGCAAGGTAGATAACTCTTCCAACAAAAAATAGAATTGAAATATTGAGCTTCTCTATGTTCGCAACTAGCCGTAAAGGGTTCTTCGACAAGTTTCGCATGCGATACTGTGCAACACCTATGTTTGTTAAATTTTACCATTACTTGCTGTTACTTTTCAATGTTTTGAATTAAAAGAATAAGAAATGAATACTTATCCTTTTCAGCCACTGTCCATCAAATTCAGCCACAAATTCATGGTCTAAGGAGTCAAGAGAGGAGCCTGAGTCTTGAGGCTGTGATTTATTTCCCCAGACAGAGCACCCCACCTTCCTTGATGTTGATTGAGTATGTAGCTAGCCTTGTTGATTGAAATATAATTTGCTTCTGCATCTTCCCTAATGAATGTACTTTCACTTGAATCACTTATTATGTATCATCAGTATTCTGTACTCTCATACATTTTATGCAAACCTATTTTTTTTCTTATTTTCCAACATGGCATGTCATAAAATTTACTACACATTTTTGTGTATATGAGCATATCATATAACTATATATTATAAATAAATATTAGCATGTATATGTCCTAAAATAATAATATTGGTCAACCTCATTCAATCTAGTAGGCCAAAATTGTTTGTCAAACTACCCCTCCCCCCTTCTGCATATACAATGAGTTGGTGCACCATGCTTCTTTTATTAACCTCATTGCTTTAAATTACCTTGTCTAAGATCAATGAATGACCTTTAGTTTGTTTACTTAATATTTTTCATGTCAGAAAAGATATTTAGATTTGCTCTAACCTGTATACTGGTCATTAAATGTGATATTTATGTCTATAATTCTTCATTTTCATGATAAGAGCAATATACCTCAAGAGTTATCTGCCCCTTGACAACTTCAGATAAAATTCACATATCAAATGCTGTCTTTTACTCAGTCCTTGTAAATAGGATAGAACTAAAGATAAAGTGTCAAATATTTATTCTGTGAAATGCAATGAATGTTTGTAATACATTTTTTGATATTTGTCATATTTTGACATGGGGGGTAGGGTGTTTGAACCCCCACCCACCAGTGTAGATGATAAGATGATTTGATGAGTGTTCCATGTTTACATCTTGTATACATATATCTTTTAACTTAATGGTCAGATGTCTCATGGAAATGAATTTTGTTCTCTCTATAGGGTAGAAACAACTAAAAGACTAAGATTTTCCACGTGACCAGTTTTGGATACCCAAGCTCCAGCCGCATAGTGAAGATTCTCTGGAAGCTGATTGGATAATAATGATGGATGGTCATATCAGATAAAAGTACATGAACTTGACTCTTTATGCACACCAAAATTTTTCTTTTAAATATTGAAGATATATTTTTAAAATAAATAATATAATTGACCATTGGCTTGGAAATTAATATGTCAATTTTGTGCAGTCCTGACACTAGTTGTAAACATCTCAAATTTGAGGTGAGAATATCAACGGGAACAGGTATATTTCTTCTTGGTTTCTGAAAGGTCTATGAATACTCTTTCAAATGACATATAGATTATACAGAAAATTAATCTGCAACAGGTAGTTAATTTTGGAAAGGTTAACATTGTCGCCTATGGAAAACTATTTAGTTGTTTCTACTCTATAGGAGATTTTCAAATTTTCACTTTTTTGGATATAACTTCTGAAGTTGTTGAATGGTAAAAGTCAGTGGGCATGAATAATCATGAAGGACACCAGTGGGAAATAATAGGTATAGATTTAAAAAAAAAAGTCAACCAGGGAGGGATCCAGGGGACTGAAATGGGGTCAGGGGTCAAATATAAGGATTTTTGGCTTGGTATGCTGGATTTGAAGCACTAATTACCTTTTAAAATACACAATTGAGATAGAAATCATATTACATTATTTATGTAATGAGTGTTACATTTATATGCAACCACATTTCATGAAATTCAAGGGGAATAACTCTTCTATATTAGCATAATATATCACCATATGACACTAATGTAAGCCCATTTTCAATAGATATAGGGGGTTTTCTTCCTCATTCAGCCTATGTATTAAATGTAGGTTGTCTTAAATGAGTGATATATGATTGCCCTTGTCTTCTGCAAGGTAGATAACTCTTCCAACAAAAAATAGAATTGAAATATTGAGCTTCTCTATGTTCGCAACTAGCCGTAAAGGGTTCTTCGACAAGTTTCGCATGCGATACTGTGCAACACCTATGTTTGTTAAATTTTACCATTACTTGCTGTTACTTTTCAATGTTTTGAATTAAAAGAATAAGAAATGAATACTTATCCTTTTCAGCCACTGTCCATCAAATTCAGCCACAAATTCATGGTCTAAGGAGTCAAGAGAGGAGCCTGAGTCTTGAGGCTGTGATTTATTTCCCCAGACAGAGCACCCCACCTTCCTTGATGTTGATTGAGTATGTAGCTAGCCTTGTTGATTGAAATATAATTTGCTTCTGCATCTTCCCTAATGAATGTACTTTCACTTGAATCACTTATTATGTATCATCAGTATTCTGTACTCTCATACATTTTATGCAAACCTATTTTTTTTCTTATTTTCCAACATGGCATGTCATAAAATTTACTACACATTTTTGTGTATATGAGCATATCATATAACTATATATTATAAATAAATATTAGCATGTATATGTCCTAAAATAATAATATTGGTCAACCTCATTCAATCTAGTAGGCCAAAATTGTTTGTCAAACTACCCCTCCCCCCTTCTGCATATACAATGAGTTGGTGCACCATGCTTCTTTTATTAACCTCATTGCTTTAAATTACCTTGTCTAAGATCAATGAATGACCTTTAGTTTGTTTACTTAATATTTTTCATGTCAGAAAAGATATTTAGATTTGCTCTAACCTGTATACTGGTCATTAAATGTGATATTTATGTCTATAATTCTTCATTTTCATGATAAGAGCAATATACCTCAAGAGTTATCTGCCCCTTGACAACTTCAGATAAAATTCACATATCAAATGCTGTCTTTTACTCAGTCCTTGTAAATAGGATAGAACTAAAGATAAAGTGTCAAATATTTATTCTGTGAAATGCAATGAATGTTTGTAATACATTTTTTGATATTTGTCATATTTTGACATGGGGGGTAGGGTGTTTGAACCCCCACCCACCAGTGTAGATGATAAGATGATTTGATGAGTGTTCCATGTTTACATCTTGTATACATATATCTTTTAACTTAATGGTCAGATGTCTCATGGAAATGAATTTTGTTCTCTCTATAGGAGATTTTCAAATTTTCACTTTTTTGGATATAACTTCTGAAGTTGTTGAATGGTAAAAATCAGTGGGCATGAATAATCATGAAGGACACCAGTGGGAAATAATAGGTATAGATTTAAAAAAAAAAGTCAACCAGGGAGGGATCCAGGGGACTGAAATGGGGTCAGGGGTCAAATATAAGGATTTTTGGCTTGGTATGCTGGATTTGAAGCACTAATTACCTTTTAAAATACACAATTGAGATAGAAATCATATTACATTATTTATGTAATGAGTGTTACATTTATATGCAACCACATTTCATGAAATTCAAGGGGAATAACTCTTCTATATTAGCATAATATATCACCATATGACACTAATGTAAGCCCATTTTCAATAGATATAGGGGGTTTTCTTCCTCATTCAGCCTATGTATTAAATGTAGGTTGTCTTAAATGAGTGATATATGATTGCCCTTGTCTTCTGCAAGGTAGATAACTCTTCCAACAAAAAATAGAATTGAAATATTGAGCTTCTCTATGTTCGCAACTAGCCGTAAAGGGTTCTTCGACAAGTTTCGCATGCGATACTGTGCAACACCTATGTTTGTTAAATTTTACCATTACTTGCTGTTACTTTTCAATGTTTTGAATTAAAAGAATAAGAAATGAATACTTATCCTTTTCAGCCACTGTCCATCAAATTCAGCCACAAATTCATGGTCTAAGGAGTCAAGAGAGGAGCCTGAGTCTTGAGGCTGTGATTTATTTCCCCAGACAGAGCACCCCACCTTCCTTGATGTTGATTGAGTATGTAGCTAGCCTTGTTGATTGAAATATAATTTGCTTCTGCATCTTCCCTAATGAATGTACTTTCACTTGAATCACTTATTATGTATCATCAGTATTCTGTACTCTCATACATTTTATGCAAACCTATTTTTTTTCTTATTTTCCAACATGGCATGTCATAAAATTTACTACACATTTTTGTGTATATGAGCATATCATATAACTATATATTATAAATAAATATTAGCATGTATATGTCCTAAAATAATAATATTGGTCAACCTCATTCAATCTAGTAGGCCAAAATTGTTTGTCAAACTACCCCTCCCCCCTTCTGCATATACAATGAGTTGGTGCACCATGCTTCTTTTATTAACCTCATTGCTTTAAATTACCTTGTCTAAGATCAATGAATGACCTTTAGTTTGTTTACTTAATATTTTTCATGTCAGAAAAGATATTTAGATTTGCTCTAACCTGTATACTGGTCATTAAATGTGATATTTATGTCTATAATTCTTCATTTTCATGATAAGAGCAATATACCTCAAGAGTTATCTGCCCCTTGACAACTTCAGATAAAATTCACATATCAAATGCTGTCTTTTACTCAGTCCTTGTAAATAGGATAGAACTAAAGATAAAGTGTCAAATATTTATTCTGTGAAATGCAATGAATGTTTGTAATACATTTTTTGATATTTGTCATATTTTGACATGGGGGGTAGGGTGTTTGAACCCCCACCCACCAGTGTAGATGATAAGATGATTTGATGAGTGTTCCATGTTTACATCTTGTATACATATATCTTTTAACTTAATGGTCAGATGTCTCATGGAAATGAATTTTGTTCTCTCTATAGGGTAGAAACAACTAAAAGACTAAGATTTTCCACGTGACCAGTTTTGGATACCCAAGCTCCAGCCGCATAGTGAAGATTCTCTGGAAGCTGATTGGATAATAATGATGGATGGTCATATCAGATAAAAGTACATGAACTTGACTCTTTATGCACACCAAAATTTTTCTTTTAAATATTGAAGATATATTTTTAAAATAAATAATATAATTGACCATTGGCTTGGAAATTAATATGTCAATTTTGTGCAGTCCTGACACTAGTTGTAAACATCTCAAATTTGAGGTGAGAATATCAACGGGAACAGGTATATTTCTTCTTGGTTTCTGAAAGGTCTATGAATACTCTTTCAAATGACATATAGATTATACAGAAAATTAATCTGCAACAGGTAGTTAATTTTGGAAAGGTTAACATTGTCGCCTATGGAAAACTATTTAGTTGTTTCTACTCTATAGGAGATTTTCAAATTTTCACTTTTTTGGATATAACTTCTGAAGTTGTTGAATGGTAAAAGTCAGTGGGCATGAATAATCATGAAGGACACCAGTGGGAAATAATAGGTATAGATTTAAAAAAAAAAGTCAACCAGGGAGGGATCCAGGGGACTGAAATGGGGTCAGGGGTCAAATATAAGGATTTTTGGCTTGGTATGCTGGATTTGAAGCACTAATTACCTTTTAAAATACACAATTGAGATAGAAATCATATTACATTATTTATGTAATGAGTGTTACATTTATATGCAACCACATTTCATGAAATTCAAGGGGAATAACTCTTCTATATTAGCATAATATATCACCATATGACACTAATGTAAGCCCATTTTCAATAGATATAGGGGGTTTTCTTCCTCATTCAGCCTATGTATTAAATGTAGGTTGTCTTAAATGAGTGATATATGATTGCCCTTGTCTTCTGCAAGGTAGATAACTCTTCCAACAAAAAATAGAATTGAAATATTGAGCTTCTCTATGTTCGCAACTAGCCGTAAAGGGTTCTTCGACAAGTTTCGCATGCGATACTGTGCAACACCTATGTTTGTTAAATTTTACCATTACTTGCTGTTACTTTTCAATGTTTTGAATTAAAAGAATAAGAAATGAATACTTATCCTTTTCAGCCACTGTCCATCAAATTCAGCCACAAATTCATGGTCTAAGGAGTCAAGAGAGGAGCCTGAGTCTTGAGGCTGTGATTTATTTCCCCAGACAGAGCACCCCACCTTCCTTGATGTTGATTGAGTATGTAGCTAGCCTTGTTGATTGAAATATAATTTGCTTCTGCATCTTCCCTAATGAATGTACTTTCACTTGAATCACTTATTATGTATCATCAGTATTCTGTACTCTCATACATTTTATGCAAACCTATTTTTTTTCTTATTTTCCAACATGGCATGTCATAAAATTTACTACACATTTTTGTGTATATGAGCATATCATATAACTATATATTATAAATAAATATTAGCATGTATATGTCCTAAAATAATAATATTGGTCAACCTCATTCAATCTAGTAGGCCAAAATTGTTTGTCAAACTACCCCTCCCCCCTTCTGCATATACAATGAGTTGGTGCACCATGCTTCTTTTATTAACCTCATTGCTTTAAATTACCTTGTCTAAGATCAATGAATGACCTTTAGTTTGTTTACTTAATATTTTTCATGTCAGAAAAGATATTTAGATTTGCTCTAACCTGTATACTGGTCATTAAATGTGATATTTATGTCTATAATTCTTCATTTTCATGATAAGAGCAATATACCTCAAGAGTTATCTGCCCCTTGACAACTTCAGATAAAATTCACATATCAAATGCTGTCTTTTACTCAGTCCTTGTAAATAGGATAGAACTAAAGATAAAGTGTCAAATATTTATTCTGTGAAATGCAATGAATGTTTGTAATACATTTTTTGATATTTGTCATATTTTGACATGGGGGGTAGGGTGTTTGAACCCCCACCCACCAGTGTAGATGATAAGATGATTTGATGAGTGTTCCATGTTTACATCTTGTATACATATATCTTTTAACTTAATGGTCAGATGTCTCATGGAAATGAATTTTGTTCTCTCTATAGGGTAGAAACAACTAAAAGACTAAGATTTTCCACGTGACCAGTTTTGGATACCCAAGCTCCAGCCGCATAGTGAAGATTCTCTGGAAGCTGATTGGATAATAATGATGGATGGTCATATCAGATAAAAGTACATGAACTTGACTCTTTATGCACACCAAAATTTTTCTTTTAAATATTGAAGATATATTTTTAAAATAAATAATATAATTGACCATTGGCTTGGAAATTAATATGTCAATTTTGTGCAGTCCTGACACTAGTTGTAAACATCTCAAATTTGAGGTGAGAATATCAACGGGAACAGGTATATTTCTTCTTGGTTTCTGAAAGGTCTATGAATACTCTTTCAAATGACATATAGATTATACAGAAAATTAATCTGCAACAGGTAGTTAATTTTGGAAAGGTTAACATTGTCGCCTATGGAAAACTATTTAGTTGTTTCTACTCTATAGGAGATTTTCAAATTTTCACTTTTTTGGATATAACTTCTGAAGTTGTTGAATGGTAAAAGTCAGTGGGCATGAATAATCATGAAGGACACCAGTGGGAAATAATAGGTATAGATTTAAAAAAAAAAGTCAACCAGGGAGGGATCCAGGGGACTGAAATGGGGTCAGGGGTCAAATATAAGGATTTTTGGCTTGGTATGCTGGATTTGAAGCACTAATTACCTTTTAAAATACACAATTGAGATAGAAATCATATTACATTATTTATGTAATGAGTGTTACATTTATATGCAACCACATTTCATGAAATTCAAGGGGAATAACTCTTCTATATTAGCATAATATATCACCATATGACACTAATGTAAGCCCATTTTCAATAGATATAGGGGGTTTTCTTCCTCATTCAGCCTATGTATTAAATGTAGGTTGTCTTAAATGAGTGATATATGATTGCCCTTGTCTTCTGCAAGGTAGATAACTCTTCCAACAAAAAATAGAATTGAAATATTGAGCTTCTCTATGTTCGCAACTAGCCGTAAAGGGTTCTTCGACAAGTTTCGCATGCGATACTGTGCAACACCTATGTTTGTTAAATTTTACCATTACTTGCTGTTACTTTTCAATGTTTTGAATTAAAAGAATAAGAAATGAATACTTATCCTTTTCAGCCACTGTCCATCAAATTCAGCCACAAATTCATGGTCTAAGGAGTCAAGAGAGGAGCCTGAGTCTTGAGGCTGTGATTTATTTCCCCAGACAGAGCACCCCACCTTCCTTGATGTTGATTGAGTATGTAGCTAGCCTTGTTGATTGAAATATAATTTGCTTCTGCATCTTCCCTAATGAATGTACTTTCACTTGAATCACTTATTATGTATCATCAGTATTCTGTACTCTCATACATTTTATGCAAACCTATTTTTTTTCTTATTTTCCAACATGGCATGTCATAAAATTTACTACACATTTTTGTGTATATGAGCATATCATATAACTATATATTATAAATAAATATTAGCATGTATATGTCCTAAAATAATAATATTGGTCAACCTCATTCAATCTAGTAGGCCAAAATTGTTTGTCAAACTACCCCTCCCCCCTTCTGCATATACAATGAGTTGGTGCACCATGCTTCTTTTATTAACCTCATTGCTTTAAATTACCTTGTCTAAGATCAATGAATGACCTTTAGTTTGTTTACTTAATATTTTTCATGTCAGAAAAGATATTTAGATTTGCTCTAACCTGTATACTGGTCATTAAATGTGATATTTATGTCTATAATTCTTCATTTTCATGATAAGAGCAATATACCTCAAGAGTTATCTGCCCCTTGACAACTTCAGATAAAATTCACATATCAAATGCTGTCTTTTACTCAGTCCTTGTAAATAGGATAGAACTAAAGATAAAGTGTCAAATATTTATTCTGTGAAATGCAATGAATGTTTGTAATACATTTTTTGATATTTGTCATATTTTGACATGGGGGGTAGGGTGTTTGAACCCCCACCCACCAGTGTAGATGATAAGATGATTTGATGAGTGTTCCATGTTTACATCTTGTATACATATATCTTTTAACTTAATGGTCAGATGTCTCATGGAAATGAATTTTGTTCTCTCTATAGGAGATTTTCAAATTTTCACTTTTTTGGATATAACTTCTGAAGTTGTTGAATGGTAAAAGTCAGTGGGCATGAATAATCATGAAGGACACCAGTGGGAAATAATAGGTATAGATTTAAAAAAAAAAGTCAACCAGGGAGGGATCCAGGGGACTGAAATGGGGTCAGGGGTCAAATATAAGGATTTTTGGCTTGGTATGCTGGATTTGAAGCACTAATTACCTTTTAAAATACACAATTGAGATAGAAATCATATTACATTATTTATGTAATGAGTGTTACATTTATATGCAACCACATTTCATGAAATTCAAGGGGAATAACTCTTCTATATTAGCATAATATATCACCATATGACACTAATGTAAGCCCATTTTCAATAGATATAGGGGGTTTTCTTCCTCATTCAGCCTATGTATTAAATGTAGGTTGTCTTAAATGAGTGATATATGATTGCCCTTGTCTTCTGCAAGGTAGATAACTCTTCCAACAAAAAATAGAATTGAAATATTGAGCTTCTCTATGTTCGCAACTAGCCGTAAAGGGTTCTTCGACAAGTTTCGCATGCGATACTGTGCAACACCTATGTTTGTTAAATTTTACCATTACTTGCTGTTACTTTTCAATGTTTTGAATTAAAAGAATAAGAAATGAATACTTATCCTTTTCAGCCACTGTCCATCAAATTCAGCCACAAATTCATGGTCTAAGGAGTCAAGAGAGGAGCCTGAGTCTTGAGGCTGTGATTTATTTCCCCAGACAGAGCACCCCACCTTCCTTGATGTTGATTGAGTATGTAGCTAGCCTTGTTGATTGAAATATAATTTGCTTCTGCATCTTCCCTAATGAATGTACTTTCACTTGAATCACTTATTATGTATCATCAGTATTCTGTACTCTCATACATTTTATGCAAACCTATTTTTTTTCTTATTTTCCAACATGGCATGTCATAAAATTTACTACACATTTTTGTGTATATGAGCATATCATATAACTATATATTATAAATAAATATTAGCATGTATATGTCCTAAAATAATAATATTGGTCAACCTCATTCAATCTAGTAGGCCAAAATTGTTTGTCAAACTACCCCTCCCCCCTTCTGCATATACAATGAGTTGGTGCACCATGCTTCTTTTATTAACCTCATTGCTTTAAATTACCTTGTCTAAGATCAATGAATGACCTTTAGTTTGTTTACTTAATATTTTTCATGTCAGAAAAGATATTTAGATTCGTCTAACCTGTATACTGGTCATTAAATGTGATATTTATGTCTATAATTCTTCATTTTCATGATAAGAGCAATATACCTCAAGAGTTATCTGCCCCTTGACAACTTCAGATAAAATTCACATATCAAATGCTGTCTTTTACTCAGTCCTTGTAAATAGGATAGAACTAAAGATAAAGTGTCAAATATTTATTCTGTGAAATGCAATGAATGTTTGTAATACATTTTTTGATATTTGTCATATTTTGACATGGGGGGTAGGGTGTTTGAACCCCCACCCACCAGTGTAGATGATAAGATGATTTGATGAGTGTTCCATGTTTACATCTTGTATACATATATCTTTTAACTTAATGGTCAGATGTCTCATGGAAATGAATTTTGTTCTCTCTATAGGGTAGAAACAACTAAAAGACTAAGATTTTCCACGTGACCAGTTTTGGATACCCAAGCTCCAGCCGCATAGTGAAGATTCTCTGGAAGCTGATTGGATAATAATGATGGATGGTCATATCAGATAAAAGTACATGAACTTGACTCTTTATGCACACCAAAATTTTTCTTTTAAATATTGAAGATATATTTTTAAAATAAATAATATAATTGACCATTGGCTTGGAAATTAATATGTCAATTTTGTGCAGTCCTGACACTAGTTGTAAACATCTCAAATTTGAGGTGAGAATATCAACGGGAACAGGTATATTTCTTCTTGGTTTCTGAAAGGTCTATGAATACTCTTTCAAATGACATATAGATTATACAGAAAATTAATCTGCAACAGGTAGTTAATTTTGGAAAGGTTAACATTGTCGCCTATGGAAAACTATTTAGTTGTTTCTACTCTATAGGAGATTTTCAAATTTTCACTTTTTTGGATATAACTTCTGAAGTTGTTGAATGGTAAAAGTCAGTGGGCATGAATAATCATGAAGGACACCAGTGGGAAATAATAGGTATAGATTTAAAAAAAAAAGTCAACCAGGGAGGGATCCAGGGGACTGAAATGGGGTCAGGGGTCAAATATAAGGATTTTTGGCTTGGTATGCTGGATTTGAAGCACTAATTACCTTTTAAAATACACAATTGAGATAGAAATCATATTACATTATTTATGTAATGAGTGTTACATTTATATGCAACCACATTTCATGAAATTCAAGGGGAATAACTCTTCTATATTAGCATAATATATCACCATATGACACTAATGTAAGCCCATTTTCAATAGATATAGGGGGTTTTCTTCCTCATTCAGCCTATGTATTAAATGTAGGTTGTCTTAAATGAGTGATATATGATTGCCCTTGTCTTCTGCAAGGTAGATAACTCTTCCAACAAAAAATAGAATTGAAATATTGAGCTTCTCTATGTTCGCAACTAGCCGTAAAGGGTTCTTCGACAAGTTTCGCATGCGATACTGTGCAACACCTATGTTTGTTAAATTTTACCATTACTTGCTGTTACTTTTCAATGTTTTGAATTAAAAGAATAAGAAATGAATACTTATCCTTTTCAGCCACTGTCCATCAAATTCAGCCACAAATTCATGGTCTAAGGAGTCAAGAGAGGAGCCTGAGTCTTGAGGCTGTGATTTATTTCCCCAGACAGAGCACCCCACCTTCCTTGATGTTGATTGAGTATGTAGCTAGCCTTGTTGATTGAAATATAATTTGCTTCTGCATCTTCCCTAATGAATGTACTTTCACTTGAATCACTTATTATGTATCATCAGTATTCTGTACTCTCATACATTTTATGCAAACCTATTTTTTTTCTTATTTTCCAACATGGCATGTCATAAAATTTACTACACATTTTTGTGTATATGAGCATATCATATAACTATATATTATAAATAAATATTAGCATGTATATGTCCTAAAATAATAATATTGGTCAACCTCATTCAATCTAGTAGGCCAAAATTGTTTGTCAAACTACCCCTCCCCCCTTCTGCATATACAATGAGTTGGTGCACCATGCTTCTTTTATTAACCTCATTGCTTTAAATTACCTTGTCTAAGATCAATGAATGACCTTTAGTTTGTTTACTTAATATTTTTCATGTCAGAAAAGATATTTAGATTTGCTCTAACCTGTATACTGGTCATTAAATGTGATATTTATGTCTATAATTCTTCATTTTCATGATAAGAGCAATATACCTCAAGAGTTATCTGCCCCTTGACAACTTCAGATAAAATTCACATATCAAATGCTGTCTTTTACTCAGTCCTTGTAAATAGGATAGAACTAAAGATAAAGTGTCAAATATTTATTCTGTGAAATGCAATGAATGTTTGTAATACATTTTTTGATATTTGTCATATTTTGACATGGGGGGTAGGGTGTTTGAACCCCCACCCACCAGTGTAGATGATAAGATGATTTGATGAGTGTTCCATGTTTACATCTTGTATACATATATCTTTTAACTTAATGGTCAGATGTCTCATGGAAATGAATTTTGTTCTCTCTATAGGGTAGAAACAACTAAAAGACTAAGATTTTCCACGTGACCAGTTTTGGATACCCAAGCTCCAGCCGCATAGTGAAGATTCTCTGGAAGCTGATTGGATAATAATGATGGATGGTCATATCAGATAAAAGTACATGAACTTGACTCTTTATGCACACCAAAATTTTTCTTTTAAATATTGAAGATATATTTTTAAAATAAATAATATAATTGACCATTGGCTTGGAAATTAATATGTCAATTTTGTGCAGTCCTGACACTAGTTGTAAACATCTCAAATTTGAGGTGAGAATATCAACGGGAACAGGTATATTTCTTCTTGGTTTCTGAAAGGTCTATGAATACTCTTTCAAATGACATATAGATTATACAGAAAATTAATCTGCAACAGGTAGTTAATTTTGGAAAGGTTAACATTGTCGCCTATGGAAAACTATTTAGTTGTTTCTACTCTATAGGAGATTTTCAAATTTTCACTTTTTTGGATATAACTTCTGAAGTTGTTGAATGGTAAAAGTCAGTGGGCATGAATAATCATGAAGGACACCAGTGGGAAATAATAGGTATAGATTTAAAAAAAAAAGTCAACCAGGGAGGGATCCAGGGGACTGAAATGGGGTCAGGGGTCAAATATAAGGATTTTTGGCTTGGTATGCTGGATTTGAAGCACTAATTACCTTTTAAAATACACAATTGAGATAGAAATCATATTACATTATTTATGTAATGAGTGTTACATTTATATGCAACCACATTTCATGAAATTCAAGGGGAATAACTCTTCTATATTAGCATAATATATCACCATATGACACTAATGTAAGCCCATTTTCAATAGATATAGGGGGTTTTCTTCCTCATTCAGCCTATGTATTAAATGTAGGTTGTCTTAAATGAGTGATATATGATTGCCCTTGTCTTCTGTAAGGTAGATAACTCTTCCAACAAAAAATAGAATTGAAATATTGAGCTTCTCTATGTTCGCAACTAGCCGTAAAGGGTTCTTCGACAAGTTTCGCATGCGATACTGTGCAACACCTATGTTTGTTAAATTTTACCATTACTTGCTGTTACTTTTCAATGTTTTGAATTAAAAGAATAAGAAATGAATACTTATCCTTTTCAGCCACTGTCCATCAAATTCAGCCACAAATTCATGGTCTAAGGAGTCAAGAGAGGAGCCTGAGTCTTGAGGCTGTGATTTATTTCCCCAGACAGAGCACCCCACCTTCCTTGATGTTGATTGAGTATGTAGCTAGCCTTGTTGATTGAAATATAATTTGCTTCTGCATCTTCCCTAATGAATGTACTTTCACTTGAATCACTTATTATGTATCATCAGTATTCTGTACTCTCATACATTTTATGCAAACCTATTTTTTTTCTTATTTTCCAACATGGCATGTCATAAAATTTACTACACATTTTTGTGTATATGAGCATATCATATAACTATATATTATAAATAAATATTAGCATGTATATGTCCTAAAATAATAATATTGGTCAACCTCATTCAATCTAGTAGGCCAAAATTGTTTGTCAAACTACCCCTCCCCCCTTCTGCATATACAATGAGTTGGTGCACCATGCTTCTTTTATTAACCTCATTGCTTTAAATTACCTTGTCTAAGATCAATGAATGACCTTTAGTTTGTTTACTTAATATTTTTCATGTCAGAAAAGATATTTAGATTTGCTCTAACCTGTATACTGGTCATTAAATGTGATATTTATGTCTATAATTCTTCATTTTCATGATAAGAGCAATATACCTCAAGAGTTATCTGCCCCTTGACAACTTCAGATAAAATTCACATATCAAATGCTGTCTTTTACTCAGTCCTTGTAAATAGGATAGAACTAAAGATAAAGTGTCAAATATTTATTCTGTGAAATGCAATGAATGTTTGTAATACATTTTTTGATATTTGTCATATTTTGACATGGGGGGTAGGGTGTTTGAACCCCCACCCACCAGTGTAGATGATAAGATGATTTGATGAGTGTTCCATGTTTACATCTTGTATACATATATCTTTTAACTTAATGGTCAGATGTCTCATGGAAATGAATTTTGTTCTCTCTATAGGGTAGAAACAACTAAAAGACTAAGATTTTCCACGTGACCAGTTTTGGATACCCAAGCTCCAGCCGCATAGTGAAGATTCTCTGGAAGCTGATTGGATAATAATGATGGATGGTCATATCAGATAAAAGTACATGAACTTGACTCTTTATGCACACCAAAATTTTTCTTTTAAATATTGAAGATATATTTTTAAAATAAATAATATAATTGACCATTGGCTTGGAAATTAATATGTCAATTTTGTGCAGTCCTGACACTAGTTGTAAACATCTCAAATTTGAGGTGAGAATATCAACGGGAACAGGTATATTTCTTCTTGGTTTCTGAAAGGTCTATGAATACTCTTTCAAATGACATATAGATTATACAGAAAATTAATCTGCAACAGGTAGTTAATTTTGGAAAGGTTAACATTGTCGCCTATGGAAAACTATTTAGTTGTTTCTACTCTATAGGAGATTTTCAAATTTTCACTTTTTTGGATATAACTTCTGAAGTTGTTGAATGGTAAAAGTCAGTGGGCATGAATAATCATGAAGGACACCAGTGGGAAATAATAGGTATAGATTTAAAAAAAAAAGTCAACCAGGGAGGGATCCAGGGGACTGAAATGGGGTCAGGGGTCAAATATAAGGATTTTTGGCTTGGTATGCTGGATTTGAAGCACTAATTACCTTTTAAAATACACAATTGAGATAGAAATCATATTACATTATTTATGTAATGAGTGTTACATTTATATGCAACCACATTTCATGAAATTCAAGGGGAATAACTCTTCTATATTAGCATAATATATCACCATATGACACTAATGTAAGCCCATTTTCAATAGATATAGGGGGTTTTCTTCCTCATTCAGCCTATGTATTAAATGTAGGTTGTCTTAAATGAGTGATATATGATTGCCCTTGTCTTCTGCAAGGTAGATAACTCTTCCAACAAAAAATAGAATTGAAATATTGAGCTTCTCTATGTTCGCAACTAGCCGTAAAGGGTTCTTCGACAAGTTTCGCATGCGATACTGTGCAACACCTATGTTTGTTAAATTTTACCATTACTTGCTGTTACTTTTCAATGTTTTGAATTAAAAGAATAAGAAATGAATACTTATCCTTTTCAGCCACTGTCCATCAAATTCAGCCACAAATTCATGGTCTAAGGAGTCAAGAGAGGAGCCTGAGTCTTGAGGCTGTGATTTATTTCCCCAGACAGAGCACCCCACCTTCCTTGATGTTGATTGAGTATGTAGCTAGCCTTGTTGATTGAAATATAATTTGCTTCTGCATCTTCCCTAATGAATGTACTTTCACTTGAATCACTTATTATGTATCATCAGTATTCTGTACTCTCATACATTTTATGCAAACCTATTTTTTTTCTTATTTTCCAACATGGCATGTCATAAAATTTACTACACATTTTTGTGTATATGAGCATATCATATAACTATATATTATAAATAAATATTAGCATGTATATGTCCTAAAATAATAATATTGGTCAACCTCATTCAATCTAGTAGGCCAAAATTGTTTGTCAAACTACCCCTCCCCCCTTCTGCATATACAATGAGTTGGTGCACCATGCTTCTTTTATTAACCTCATTGCTTTAAATTACCTTGTCTAAGATCAATGAATGACCTTTAGTTTGTTTACTTATTATTTTTCATGTCAGAAAAGATATTTAGATTTGCTCTAACCTGTATACTGGTCATTAAATGTGATATTTATGTCTATAATTCTTCATTTTCATGATAAGAGCAATATACCTCAAGAGTTATCTGCCCCTTGACAACTTCAGATAAAATTCACATATCAAATGCTGTCTTTTACTCAGTCCTTGTAAATAGGATAGAACTAAAGATAAAGTGTCAAATATTTATTCTGTGAAATGCAATGAATGTTTGTAATACATTTTTTGATATTTGTCATATTTTGACATGGGGGGTAGGGTGTTTGAACCCCCACCCACCAGTGTAGATGATAAGATGATTTGATGAGTGTTCCATGTTTACATCTTGTATACATATATCTTTTAACTTAATGGTCAGATGTCTCATGGAAATGAATTTTGTTCTCTCTATAGGGTAGAAACAACTAAAAGACTAAGATTTTCCACGTGACCAGTTTTGGATACCCAAGCTCCAGCCGCATAGTGAAGATTCTCTGGAAGCTGATTGGATAATAATGATGGATGGTCATATCAGATAAAAGTACATGAACTTGACTCTTTATGCACACCAAAATTTTTCTTTTAAATATTGAAGATATATTTTTAAAATAAATAATATAATTGACCATTGGCTTGGAAATTAATATGTCAATTTTGTGCAGTCCTGACACTAGTTGTAAACATCTCAAATTTGAGGTGAGAATATCAACGGGAACAGGTATATTTCTTCTTGGTTTCTGAAAGGTCTATGAATACTCTTTCAAATGACATATAGATTATACAGAAAATTAATCTGCAACAGGTAGTTAATTTTGGAAAGGTTAACATTGTCGCCTATGGAAAACTATTTAGTTGTTTCTACTCTATAGGAGATTTTCAAATTTTCACTTTTTTGGATATAACTTCTGAAGTTGTTGAATGGTAAAAGTCAGTGGGCATGAATAATCATGAAGGACACCAGTGGGAAATAATAGGTATAGATTTAAAAAAAAAAGTCAACCAGGGAGGGATCCAGGGGACTGAAATGGGGTCAGGGGTCAAATATAAGGATTTTTGGCTTGGTATGCTGGATTTGAAGCACTAATTACCTTTTAAAATACACAATTGAGATAGAAATCATATTACATTATTTATGTAATGAGTGTTACATTTATATGCAACCACATTTCATGAAATTCAAGGGGAATAACTCTTCTATATTAGCATAATATATCACCATATGACACTAATGTAAGCCCATTTTCAATAGATATAGGGGGTTTTCTTCCTCATTCAGCCTATGTATTAAATGTAGGTTGTCTTAAATGAGTGATATATGATTGCCCTTGTCTTCTGCAAGGTAGATAACTCTTCCAACAAAAAATAGAATTGAAATATTGAGCTTCTCTATGTTCGCAACTAGCCGTAAAGGGTTCTTCGACAAGTTTCGCATGCGATACTGTGCAACACCTATGTTTGTTAAATTTTACCATTACTTGCTGTTACTTTTCAATGTTTTGAATTAAAAGAATAAGAAATGAATACTTATCCTTTTCAGCCACTGTCCATCAAATTCAGCCACAAATTCATGGTCTAAGGAGTCAAGAGAGGAGCCTGAGTCTTGAGGCTGTGATTTATTTCCCCAGACAGAGCACCCCACCTTCCTTGATGTTGATTGAGTATGTAGCTAGCCTTGTTGATTGAAATATAATTTGCTTCTGCATCTTCCCTAATGAATGTACTTTCACTTGAATCACTTATTATGTATCATCAGTATTCTGTACTCTCATACATTTTATGCAAACCTATTTTTTTTCTTATTTTCCAACATGGCATGTCATAAAATTTACTACACATTTTTGTGTATATGAGCATATCATATAACTATATATTATAAATAAATATTAGCATGTATATGTCCTAAAATAATAATATTGGTCAACCTCATTCAATCTAGTAGGCCAAAATTGTTTGTCAAACTACCCCTCCCCCCTTCTGCATATACAATGAGTTGGTGCACCATGCTTCTTTTATTAACCTCATTGCTTTAAATTACCTTGTCTAAGATCAATGAATGACCTTTAGTTTGTTTACTTAATATTTTTCATGTCAGAAAAGATATTTAGATTTGCTCTAACCTGTATACTGGTCATTAAATGTGATATTTATGTCTATAATTCTTCATTTTCATGATAAGAGCAATATACCTCAAGAGTTATCTGCCCCTTGACAACTTCAGATAAAATTCACATATCAAATGCTGTCTTTTACTCAGTCCTTGTAAATAGGATAGAACTAAAGATAAAGTGTCAAATATTTATTCTGTGAAATGCAATGAATGTTTGTAATACATTTTTTGATATTTGTCATATTTTGACATGGGGGGTAGGGTGTTTGAACCCCCACCCACCAGTGTAGATGATAAGATGATTTGATGAGTGTTCCATGTTTACATCTTGTATACATATATCTTTTAACTTAATGGTCAGATGTCTCATGGAAATGAATTTTGTTCTCTCTATAGGGTAGAAACAACTAAAAGACTAAGATTTTCCACGTGACCAGTTTTGGATACCCAAGCTCCAGCCGCATAGTGAAGATTCTCTGGAAGCTGATTGGATAATAATGATGGATGGTCATATCAGATAAAAGTACATGAACTTGACTCTTTATGCACACCAAAATTTTTCTTTTAAATATTGAAGATATATTTTTAAAATAAATAATATAATTGACCATTGGCTTGGAAATTAATATGTCAATTTTGTGCAGTCCTGACACTAGTTGTAAACATCTCAAATTTGAGGTGAGAATATCAACGGGAACAGGTATATTTCTTCTTGGTTTCTGAAAGGTCTATGAATACTCTTTCAAATGACATATAGATTATACAGAAAATTAATCTGCAACAGGTAGTTAATTTTGGAAAGGTTAACATTGTCGCCTATGGAAAACTATTTAGTTGTTTCTACTCTATAGGAGATTTTCAAATTTTCACTTTTTTGGATATAACTTCTGAAGTTGTTGAATGGTAAAAGTCAGTGGGCATGAATAATCATGAAGGACACCAGTGGGAAATAATAGGTATAGATTTAAAAAAAAAAGTCAACCAGGGAGGGATCCAGGGGACTGAAATGGGGTCAGGGGTCAAATATAAGGATTTTTGGCTTGGTATGCTGGATTTGAAGCACTAATTACCTTTTAAAATACACAATTGAGATAGAAATCATATTACATTATTTATGTAATGAGTGTTACATTTATATGCAACCACATTTCATGAAATTCAAGGGGAATAACTCTTCTATATTAGCATAATATATCACCATATGACACTAATGTAAGCCCATTTTCAATAGATATAGGGGGTTTTCTTCCTCATTCAGCCTATGTATTAAATGTAGGTTGTCTTAAATGAGTGATATATGATTGCCCTTGTCTTCTGTAAGGTAGATAACTCTTCCAACAAAAAATAGAATTGAAATATTGAGCTTCTCTATGTTCGCAACTAGCCGTAAAGGGTTCTTCGACAAGTTTCGCATGCGATACTGTGCAACACCTATGTTTGTTAAATTTTACCATTACTTGCTGTTACTTTTCAATGTTTTGAATTAAAAGAATAAGAAATGAATACTTATCCTTTTCAGCCACTGTCCATCAAATTCAGCCACAAATTCATGGTCTAAGGAGTCAAGAGAGGAGCCTGAGTCTTGAGGCTGTGATTTATTTCCCCAGACAGAGCACCCCACCTTCCTTGATGTTGATTGAGTATGTAGCTAGCCTTGTTGATTGAAATATAATTTGCTTCTGCATCTTCCCTAATGAATGTACTTTCACTTGAATCACTTATTATGTATCATCAGTATTCTGTACTCTCATACATTTTATGCAAACCTATTTTTTTTCTTATTTTCCAACATGGCATGTCATAAAATTTACTACACATTTTTGTGTATATGAGCATATCATATAACTATATATTATAAATAAATATTAGCATGTATATGTCCTAAAATAATAATATTGGTCAACCTCATTCAATCTAGTAGGCCAAAATTGTTTGTCAAACTACCCCTCCCCCCTTCTGCATATACAATGAGTTGGTGCACCATGCTTCTTTTATTAACCTCATTGCTTTAAATTACCTTGTCTAAGATCAATGAATGACCTTTAGTTTGTTTACTTAATATTTTTCATGTCAGAAAAGATATTTAGATTTGCTCTAACCTGTATACTGGTCATTAAATGTGATATTTATGTCTATAATTCTTCATTTTCATGATAAGAGCAATATACCTCAAGAGTTATCTGCCCCTTGACAACTTCAGATAAAATTCACATATCAAATGCTGTCTTTTACTCAGTCCTTGTAAATAGGATAGAACTAAAGATAAAGTGTCAAATATTTATTCTGTGAAATGCAATGAATGTTTGTAATACATTTTTTGATATTTGTCATATTTTGACATGGGGGGTAGGGTGTTTGAACCCCCACCCACCAGTGTAGATGATAAGATGATTTGATGAGTGTTCCATGTTTACATCTTGTATACATATATCTTTTAACTTAATGGTCAGATGTCTCATGGAAATGAATTTTGTTCTCTCTATAGGGTAGAAACAACTAAAAGACTAAGATTTTCCACGTGACCAGTTTTGGATACCCAAGCTCCAGCCGCATAGTGAAGATTCTCTGGAAGCTGATTGGATAATAATGATGGATGGTCATATCAGATAAAAGTACATGAACTTGACTCTTTATGCACACCAAAATTTTTCTTTTAAATATTGAAGATATATTTTTAAAATAAATAATATAATTGACCATTGGCTTGGAAATTAATATGTCAATTTTGTGCAGTCCTGACACTAGTTGTAAACATCTCAAATTTGAGGTGAGAATATCAACGGGAACAGGTATATTTCTTCTTGGTTTCTGAAAGGTCTATGAATACTCTTTCAAATGACATATAGATTATACAGAAAATTAATCTGCAACAGGTAGTTAATTTTGGAAAGGTTAACATTGTCGCCTATGGAAAACTATTTAGTTGTTTCTACTCTATAGGAGATTTTCAAATTTTCACTTTTTTGGATATAACTTCTGAAGTTGTTGAATGGTAAAAGTCAGTGGGCATGAATAATCATGAAGGACACCAGTGGGAAATAATAGGTATAGATTTAAAAAAAAAAGTCAACCAGGGAGGGATCCAGGGGACTGAAATGGGGTCAGGGGTCAAATATAAGGATTTTTGGCTTGGTATGCTGGATTTGAAGCACTAATTACCTTTTAAAATACACAATTGAGATAGAAATCATATTACATTATTTATGTAATGAGTGTTACATTTATATGCAACCACATTTCATGAAATTCAAGGGGAATAACTCTTCTATATTAGCATAATATATCACCATATGACACTAATGTAAGCCCATTTTCAATAGATATAGGGGGTTTTCTTCCTCATTCAGCCTATGTATTAAATGTAGGTTGTCTTAAATGAGTGATATATGATTGCCCTTGTCTTCTGTAAGGTAGATAACTCTTCCAACAAAAAATAGAATTGAAATATTGAGCTTCTCTATGTTCGCAACTAGCCGTAAAGGGTTCTTCGACAAGTTTCGCATGCGATACTGTGCAACACCTATGTTTGTTAAATTTTACCATTACTTGCTGTTACTTTTCAATGTTTTGAATTAAAAGAATAAGAAATGAATACTTATCCTTTTCAGCCACTGTCCATCAAATTCAGCCACAAATTCATGGTCTAAGGAGTCAAGAGAGGAGCCTGAGTCTTGAGGCTGTGATTTATTTCCCCAGACAGAGCACCCCACCTTCCTTGATGTTGATTGAGTATGTAGCTAGCCTTGTTGATTGAAATATAATTTGCTTCTGCATCTTCCCTAATGAATGTACTTTCACTTGAATCACTTATTATGTATCATCAGTATTCTGTACTCTCATACATTTTATGCAAACCTATTTTTTTTCTTATTTTCCAACATGGCATGTCATAAAATTTACTACACATTTTTGTGTATATGAGCATATCATATAACTATATATTATAAATAAATATTAGCATGTATATGTCCTAAAATAATAATATTGGTCAACCTCATTCAATCTAGTAGGCCAAAATTGTTTGTCAAACTACCCCTCCCCCCTTCTGCATATACAATGAGTTGGTGCACCATGCTTCTTTTATTAACCTCATTGCTTTAAATTACCTTGTCTAAGATCAATGAATGACCTTTAGTTTGTTTACTTAATATTTTTCATGTCAGAAAAGATATTTAGATTTGCTCTAACCTGTATACTGGTCATTAAATGTGATATTTATGTCTATAATTCTTCATTTTCATGATAAGAGCAATATACCTCAAGAGTTATCTGCCCCTTGACAACTTCAGATAAAATTCACATATCAAATGCTGTCTTTTACTCAGTCCTTGTAAATAGGATAGAACTAAAGATAAAGTGTCAAATATTTATTCTGTGAAATGCAATGAATGTTTGTAATACATTTTTTGATATTTGTCATATTTTGACATGGGGGGTAGGGTGTTTGAACCCCCACCCACCAGTGTAGATGATAAGATGATTTGATGAGTGTTCCATGTTTACATCTTGTATACATATATCTTTTAACTTAATGGTCAGATGTCTCATGGAAATGAATTTTGTTCTCTCTATAGGGTAGAAACAACTAAAAGACTAAGATTTTCCACGTGACCAGTTTTGGATACCCAAGCTCCAGCCGCATAGTGAAGATTCTCTGGAAGCTGATTGGATAATAATGATGGATGGTCATATCAGATAAAAGTACATGAACTTGACTCTTTATGCACACCAAAATTTTTCTTTTAAATATTGAAGATATATTTTTAAAATAAATAATATAATTGACCATTGGCTTGGAAATTAATATGTCAATTTTGTGCAGTCCTGACACTAGTTGTAAACATCTCAAATTTGAGGTGAGAATATCAACGGGAACAGGTATATTTCTTCTTGGTTTCTGAAAGGTCTATGAATACTCTTTCAAATGACATATAGATTATACAGAAAATTAATCTGCAACAGGTAGTTAATTTTGGAAAGGTTAACATTGTCGCCTATGGAAAACTATTTAGTTGTTTCTACTCTATAGGAGATTTTCAAATTTTCACTTTTTTGGATATAACTTCTGAAGTTGTTGAATGGTAAAAGTCAGTGGGCATGAATAATCATGAAGGACACCAGTGGGAAATAATAGGTATAGATTTAAAAAAAAAAGTCAACCAGGGAGGGATCCAGGGGACTGAAATGGGGTCAGGGGTCAAATATAAGGATTTTTGGCTTGGTATGCTGGATTTGAAGCACTAATTACCTTTTAAAATACACAATTGAGATAGAAATCATATTACATTATTTATGTAATGAGTGTTACATTTATATGCAACCACATTTCATGAAATTCAAGGGGAATAACTCTTCTATATTAGCATAATATATCACCATATGACACTAATGTAAGCCCATTTTCAATAGAT
Organism: Pinctada fucata; assembly: GCA_028142955.1. Taxonomy (NCBI): domain Eukaryota; kingdom Metazoa; phylum Mollusca; class Bivalvia; order Pterioida; family Pteriidae; genus Pinctada; species Pinctada fucata. The sequence continues at coordinate 27,242,582 of AP027105.1, read as the reverse complement.
ATAGGGGGTTTTCTTCCTCATTCAGCCTATGTATTAAATGTAGGTTGTCTTAAATGAGTGATATATGATTGCCCTTGTCTTCTGTAAGGTAGATAACTCTTCCAACAAAAAATAGAATTGAAATATTGAGCTTCTCTATGTTCGCAACTAGCCGTAAAGGGTTCTTCGACAAGTTTCGCATGCGATACTGTGCAACACCTATGTTTGTTAAATTTTACCATTACTTGCTGTTACTTTTCAATGTTTTGAATTAAAAGAATAAGAAATGAATACTTATCCTTTTCAGCCACTGTCCATCAAATTCAGCCACAAATTCATGGTCTAAGGAGTCAAGAGAGGAGCCTGAGTCTTGAGGCTGTGATTTATTTCCCCAGACAGAGCACCCCACCTTCCTTGATGTTGATTGAGTATGTAGCTAGCCTTGTTGATTGAAATATAATTTGCTTCTGCATCTTCCCTAATGAATGTACTTTCACTTGAATCACTTATTATGTATCATCAGTATTCTGTACTCTCATACATTTTATGCAAACCTATTTTTTTTCTTATTTTCCAACATGGCATGTCATAAAATTTACTACACATTTTTGTGTATATGAGCATATCATATAACTATATATTATAAATAAATATTAGCATGTATATGTCCTAAAATAATAATATTGGTCAACCTCATTCAATCTAGTAGGCCAAAATTGTTTGTCAAACTACCCCTCCCCCCTTCTGCATATACAATGAGTTGGTGCACCATGCTTCTTTTATTAACCTCATTGCTTTAAATTACCTTGTCTAAGATCAATGAATGACCTTTAGTTTGTTTACTTAATATTTTTCATGTCAGAAAAGATATTTAGATTTGCTCTAACCTGTATACTGGTCATTAAATGTGATATTTATGTCTATAATTCTTCATTTTCATGATAAGAGCAATATACCTCAAGAGTTATCTGCCCCTTGACAACTTCAGATAAAATTCACATATCAAATGCTGTCTTTTACTCAGTCCTTGTAAATAGGATAGAACTAAAGATAAAGTGTCAAATATTTATTCTGTGAAATGCAATGAATGTTTGTAATACATTTTTTGATATTTGTCATATTTTGACATGGGGGGTAGGGTGTTTGAACCCCCACCCACCAGTGTAGATGATAAGATGATTTGATGAGTGTTCCATGTTTACATCTTGTATACATATATCTTTTAACTTAATGGTCAGATGTCTCATGGAAATGAATTTTGTTCTCTCTATAGGGTAGAAACAACTAAAAGACTAAGATTTTCCACGTGACCAGTTTTGGATACCCAAGCTCCAGCCGCATAGTGAAGATTCTCTGGAAGCTGATTGGATAATAATGATGGATGGTCATATCAGATAAAAGTACATGAACTTGACTCTTTATGCACACCAAAATTTTTCTTTTAAATATTGAAGATATATTTTTAAAATAAATAATATAATTGACCATTGGCTTGGAAATTAATATGTCAATTTTGTGCAGTCCTGACACTAGTTGTAAACATCTCAAATTTGAGGTGAGAATATCAACGGGAACAGGTATATTTCTTCTTGGTTTCTGAAAGGTCTATGAATACTCTTTCAAATGACATATAGATTATACAGAAAATTAATCTGCAACAGGTAGTTAATTTTGGAAAGGTTAACATTGTCGCCTATGGAAAACTATTTAGTTGTTTCTACTCTATAGGAGATTTTCAAATTTTCACTTTTTTGGATATAACTTCTGAAGTTGTTGAATGGTAAAAGTCAGTGGGCATGAATAATCATGAAGGACACCAGTGGGAAATAATAGGTATAGATTTAAAAAAAAAAGTCAACCAGGGAGGGATCCAGGGGACTGAAATGGGGTCAGGGGTCAAATATAAGGATTTTTGGCTTGGTATGCTGGATTTGAAGCACTAATTACCTTTTAAAATACACAATTGAGATAGAAATCATATTACATTATTTATGTAATGAGTGTTACATTTATATGCAACCACATTTCATGAAATTCAAGGGGAATAACTCTTCTATATTAGCATAATATATCACCATATGACACTAATGTAAGCCCATTTTCAATAGATATAGGGGGTTTTCTTCCTCATTCAGCCTATGTATTAAATGTAGGTTGTCTTAAATGAGTGATATATGATTGCCCTTGTCTTCTGTAAGGTAGATAACTCTTCCAACAAAAAATAGAATTGAAATATTGAGCTTCTCTATGTTCGCAACTAGCCGTAAAGGGTTCTTCGACAAGTTTCGCATGCGATACTGTGCAACACCTATGTTTGTTAAATTTTACCATTACTTGCTGTTACTTTTCAATGTTTTGAATTAAAAGAATAAGAAATGAATACTTATCCTTTTCAGCCACTGTCCATCAAATTCAGCCACAAATTCATGGTCTAAGGAGTCAAGAGAGGAGCCTGAGTTTTGAGGCTGTGATTTATTTCCCCAGACAGAGCACCCCACCTTCCTTGATGTTGATTGAGTATGTAGCTAGCCTTGTTGATTGAAATATAATTTGCTTCTGCATCTTCCCTAATGAATGTACTTTCACTTGAATCACTTATTATGTATCATCAGTATTCTGTACTCTCATACATTTTATGCAAACCTATTTTTTTTCTTATTTTCCAACATGGCATGTCATAAAATTTACTACACATTTTTGTGTATATGAGCATATCATATAACTATATATTATAAATAAATATTAGCATGTATATGTCCTAAAATAATAATATTGGTCAACCTCATTCAATCTAGTAGGCCAAAATTGTTTGTCAAACTACCCCTCCCCCCTTCTGCATATACAATGAGTTGGTGCACCATGCTTCTTTTATTAACCTCATTGCTTTAAATTACCTTGTCTAAGATCAATGAATGACCTTTAGTTTGTTTACTTAATATTTTTCATGTCAGAAAAGATATTTAGATTTGCTCTAACCTGTATACTGGTCATTAAATGTGATATTTATGTCTATAATTCTTCATTTTCATGATAAGAGCAATATACCTCAAGAGTTATCTGCCCCTTGACAACTTCAGATAAAATTCACATATCAAATGCTGTCTTTTACTCAGTCCTTGTAAATAGGATAGAACTAAAGATAAAGTGTCAAATATTTATTCTGTGAAATGCAATGAATGTTTGTAATACATTTTTTGATATTTGTCATATTTTGACATGGGGGGTAGGGTGTTTGAACCCCCACCCACCAGTGTAGATGATAAGATGATTTGATGAGTGTTCCATGTTTACATCTTGTATACATATATCTTTTAACTTAATGGTCAGATGTCTCATGGAAATGAATTTTGTTCTCTCTATAGGAGATTTTCAAATTTTCACTTTTTTGGATATAACTTCTGAAGTTGTTGAATGGTAAAAGTCAGTGGGCATGAATAATCATGAAGGACACCAGTGGGAAATAATAGGTATAGATTTAAAAAAAAAAGTCAACCAGGGAGGGATCCAGGGGACTGAAATGGGGTCAGGGGTCAAATATAAGGATTTTTGGCTTGGTATGCTGGATTTGAAGCACTAATTACCTTTTAAAATACACAATTGAGATAGAAATCATATTACATTATTTATGTAATGAGTGTTACATTTATATGCAACCACATTTCATGAAATTCAAGGGGAATAACTCTTCTATATTAGCATAATATATCACCATATGACACTAATGTAAGCCCATTTTCAATAGATATAGGGGGTTTTCTTCCTCATTCAGCCTATGTATTAAATGTAGGTTGTCTTAAATGAGTGATATATGATTGCCCTTGTCTTCTGTAAGGTAGATAACTCTTCCAACAAAAAATAGAATTGAAATATTGAGCTTCTCTATGTTCGCAACTAGCCGTAAAGGGTTCTTCGACAAGTTTCGCATGCGATACTGTGCAACACCTATGTTTGTTAAATTTTACCATTACTTGCTGTTACTTTTCAATGTTTTGAATTAAAAGAATAAGAAATGAATACTTATCCTTTTCAGCCACTGTCCATCAAATTCAGCCACAAATTCATGGTCTAAGGAGTCAAGAGAGGAGCCTGAGTCTTGAGGCTGTGATTTATTTCCCCAGACAGAGCACCCCACCTTCCTTGATGTTGATTGAGTATGTAGCTAGCCTTGTTGATTGAAATATAATTTGCTTCTGCATCTTCCCTAATGAATGTACTTTCACTTGAATCACTTATTATGTATCATCAGTATTCTGTACTCTCATACATTTTATGCAAACCTATTTTTTTTCTTATTTTCCAACATGGCATGTCATAAAATTTACTACACATTTTTGTGTATATGAGCATATCATATAACTATATATTATAAATAAATATTAGCATGTATATGTCCTAAAATAATAATATTGGTCAACCTCATTCAATCTAGTAGGCCAAAATTGTTTGTCAAACTACCCCTCCCCCCTTCTGCATATACAATGAGTTGGTGCACCATGCTTCTTTTATTAACCTCATTGCTTTAAATTACCTTGTCTAAGATCAATGAATGACCTTTAGTTTGTTTACTTAATATTTTTCATGTCAGAAAAGATATTTAGATTTGCTCTAACCTGTATACTGGTCATTAAATGTGATATTTATGTCTATAATTCTTCATTTTCATGATAAGAGCAATATACCTCAAGAGTTATCTGCCCCTTGACAACTTCAGATAAAATTCACATATCAAATGCTGTCTTTTACTCAGTCCTTGTAAATAGGATAGAACTAAAGATAAAGTGTCAAATATTTATTCTGTGAAATGCAATGAATGTTTGTAATACATTTTTTGATATTTGTCATATTTTGACATGGGGGGTAGGGTGTTTGAACCCCCACCCACCAGTGTAGATGATAAGATGATTTGATGAGTGTTCCATGTTTACATCTTGTATACATATATCTTTTAACTTAATGGTCAGATGTCTCATGGAAATGAATTTTGTTCTCTCTATAGGGTAGAAACAACTAAAAGACTAAGATTTTCCACGTGACCAGTTTTGGATACCCAAGCTCCAGCCGCATAGTGAAGATTCTCTGGAAGCTGATTGGATAATAATGATGGATGGTCATATCAGATAAAAGTACATGAACTTGACTCTTTATGCACACCAAAATTTTTCTTTTAAATATTGAAGATATATTTTTAAAATAAATAATATAATTGACCATTGGCTTGGAAATTAATATGTCAATTTTGTGCAGTCCTGACACTAGTTGTAAACATCTCAAATTTGAGGTGAGAATATCAACGGGAACAGGTATATTTCTTCTTGGTTTCTGAAAGGTCTATGAATACTCTTTCAAATGACATATAGATTATACAGAAAATTAATCTGCAACAGGTAGTTAATTTTGGAAAGGTTAACATTGTCGCCTATGGAAAACTATTTAGTTGTTTCTACTCTATAGGAGATTTTCAAATTTTCACTTTTTTGGATATAACTTCTGAAGTTGTTGAATGGTAAAAGTCAGTGGGCATGAATAATCATGAAGGACACCAGTGGGAAATAATAGGTATAGATTTAAAAAAAAAAGTCAACCAGGGAGGGATCCAGGGGACTGAAATGGGGTCAGGGGTCAAATATAAGGATTTTTGGCTTGGTATGCTGGATTTGAAGCACTAATTACCTTTTAAAATACACAATTGAGATAGAAATCATATTACATTATTTATGTAATGAGTGTTACATTTATATGCAACCACATTTCATGAAATTCAAGGGGAATAACTCTTCTATATTAGCATAATATATCACCATATGACACTAATGTAAGCCCATTTTCAATAGATATAGGGGGTTTTCTTCCTCATTCAGCCTATGTATTAAATGTAGGTTGTCTTAAATGAGTGATATATGATTGCCCTTGTCTTCTGTAAGGTAGATAACTCTTCCAACAAAAAATAGAATTGAAATATTGAGCTTCTCTATGTTCGCAACTAGCCGTAAAGGGTTCTTCGACAAGTTTCGCATGCGATACTGTGCAACACCTATGTTTGTTAAATTTTACCATTACTTGCTGTTACTTTTCAATGTTTTGAATTAAAAGAATAAGAAATGAATACTTATCCTTTTCAGCCACTGTCCATCAAATTCAGCCACAAATTCATGGTCTAAGGAGTCAAGAGAGGAGCCTGAGTCTTGAGGCTGTGATTTATTTCCCCAGACAGAGCACCCCACCTTCCTTGATGTTGATTGAGTATGTAGCTAGCCTTGTTGATTGAAATATAATTTGCTTCTGCATCTTCCCTAATGAATGTACTTTCACTTGAATCACTTATTATGTATCATCAGTATTCTGTACTCTCATACATTTTATGCAAACCTATTTTTTTTCTTATTTTCCAACATGGCATGTCATAAAATTTACTACACATTTTTGTGTATATGAGCATATCATATAACTATATATTATAAATAAATATTAGCATGTATATGTCCTAAAATAATAATATTGGTCAACCTCATTCAATCTAGTAGGCCAAAATTGTTTGTCAAACTACCCCTCCCCCCTTCTGCATATACAATGAGTTGGTGCACCATGCTTCTTTTATTAACCTCATTGCTTTAAATTACCTTGTCTAAGATCAATGAATGACCTTTAGTTTGTTTACTTAATATTTTTCATGTCAGAAAAGATATTTAGATTTGCTCTAACCTGTATACTGGTCATTAAATGTGATATTTATGTCTATAATTCTTCATTTTCATGATAAGAGCAATATACCTCAAGAGTTATCTGCCCCTTGACAACTTCAGATAAAATTCACATATCAAATGCTGTCTTTTACTCAGTCCTTGTAAATAGGATAGAACTAAAGATAAAGTGTCAAATATTTATTCTGTGAAATGCAATGAATGTTTGTAATACATTTTTTGATATTTGTCATATTTTGACATGGGGGGTAGGGTGTTTGAACCCCCACCCACCAGTGTAGATGATAAGATGATTTGATGAGTGTTCCATGTTTACATCTTGTATACATATATCTTTTAACTTAATGGTCAGATGTCTCATGGAAATGAATTTTGTTCTCTCTATAGGGTAGAAACAACTAAAAGACTAAGATTTTCCACGTGACCAGTTTTGGATACCCAAGCTCCAGCCGCATAGTGAAGATTCTCTGGAAGCTGATTGGATAATAATGATGGATGGTCATATCAGATAAAAGTACATGAACTTGACTCTTTATGCACACCAAAATTTTTCTTTTAAATATTGAAGATATATTTTTAAAATAAATAATATAATTGACCATTGGCTTGGAAATTAATATGTCAATTTTGTGCAGTCCTGACACTAGTTGTAAACATCTCAAATTTGAGGTGAGAATATCAACGGGAACAGGTATATTTCTTCTTGGTTTCTGAAAGGTCTATGAATACTCTTTCAAATGACATATAGATTATACAGAAAATTAATCTGCAACAGGTAGTTAATTTTGGAAAGGTTAACATTGTCGCCTATGGAAAACTATTTAGTTGTTTCTACTCTATAGGAGATTTTCAAATTTTCACTTTTTTGGATATAACTTCTGAAGTTGTTGAATGGTAAAAGTCAGTGGGCATGAATAATCATGAAGGACACCAGTGGGAAATAATAGGTATAGATTTAAAAAAAAAAGTCAACCAGGGAGGGATCCAGGGGACTGAAATGGGGTCAGGGGTCAAATATAAGGATTTTTGGCTTGGTATGCTGGATTTGAAGCACTAATTACCTTTTAAAATACACAATTGAGATAGAAATCATATTACATTATTTATGTAATGAGTGTTACATTTATATGCAACCACATTTCATGAAATTCAAGGGGAATAACTCTTCTATATTAGCATAATATATCACCATATGACACTAATGTAAGCCCATTTTCAATAGATATAGGGGGTTTTCTTCCTCATTCAGCCTATGTATTAAATGTAGGTTGTCTTAAATGAGTGATATATGATTGCCCTTGTCTTCTGTAAGGTAGATAACTCTTCCAACAAAAAATAGAATTGAAATATTGAGCTTCTCTATGTTCGCAACTAGCCGTAAAGGGTTCTTCGACAAGTTTCGCATGCGATACTGTGCAACACCTATGTTTGTTAAATTTTACCATTACTTGCTGTTACTTTTCAATGTTTTGAATTAAAAGAATAAGAAATGAATACTTATCCTTTTCAGCCACTGTCCATCAAATTCAGCCACAAATTCATGGTCTAAGGAGTCAAGAGAGGAGCCTGAGTCTTGAGGCTGTGATTTATTTCCCCAGACAGAGCACCCCACCTTCCTTGATGTTGATTGAGTATGTAGCTAGCCTTGTTGATTGAAATATAATTTGCTTCTGCATCTTCCCTAATGAATGTACTTTCACTTGAATCACTTATTATGTATCATCAGTATTCTGTACTCTCATACATTTTATGCAAACCTATTTTTTTTCTTATTTTCCAACATGGCATGTCATAAAATTTACTACACATTTTTGTGTATATGAGCATATCATATAACTATATATTATAAATAAATATTAGCATGTATATGTCCTAAAATAATAATATTGGTCAACCTCATTCAATCTAGTAGGCCAAAATTGTTTGTCAAACTACCCCTCCCCCCTTCTGCATATACAATGAGTTGGTGCACCATGCTTCTTTTATTAACCTCATTGCTTTAAATTACCTTGTCTAAGATCAATGAATGACCTTTAGTTTGTTTACTTAATATTTTTCATGTCAGAAAAGATATTTAGATTTGCTCTAACCTGTATACTGGTCATTAAATGTGATATTTATGTCTATAATTCTTCATTTTCATGATAAGAGCAATATACCTCAAGAGTTATCTGCCCCTTGACAACTTCAGATAAAATTCACATATCAAATGCTGTCTTTTACTCAGTCCTTGTAAATAGGATAGAACTAAAGATAAAGTGTCAAATATTTATTCTGTGAAATGCAATGAATGTTTGTAATACATTTTTTGATATTTGTCATATTTTGACATGGGGGGTAGGGTGTTTGAACCCCCACCCACCAGTGTAGATGATAAGATGATTTGATGAGTGTTCCATGTTTACATCTTGTATACATATATCTTTTAACTTAATGGTCAGATGTCTCATGGAAATGAATTTTGTTCTCTCTATAGGGTAGAAACAACTAAAAGACTAAGATTTTCCACGTGACCAGTTTTGGATACCCAAGCTCCAGCCGCATAGTGAAGATTCTCTGGAAGCTGATTGGATAATAATGATGGATGGTCATATCAGATAAAAGTACATGAACTTGACTCTTTATGCACACCAAAATTTTTCTTTTAAATATTGAAGATATATTTTTAAAATAAATAATATAATTGACCATTGGCTTGGATATTAATATGTCAATTTTGTGCAGTCCTGACACTAGTTGTAAACATCTCAAATTTGAGGTGAGAATATCAACGGGAACAGGTATATTTCTTCTTGGTTTCTGAAAGGTCTATGAATACTCTTTCAAATGACATATAGATTATACAGAAAATTAATCTGCAACAGGTAGTTAATTTTGGAAAGGTTAACATTGTCGCCTATGGAAAACTATTTAGTTGTTTCTACTCTATAGGAGATTTTCAAATTTTCACTTTTTTGGATATAACTTCTGAAGTTGTTGAATGGTAAAAGTCAGTGGGCATGAATAATCATGAAGGACACCAGTGGGAAATAATAGGTATAGATTTAAAAAAAAAAGTCAACCAGGGAGGGATCCAGGGGACTGAAATGGGGTCAGGGGTCAAATATAAGGATTTTTGGCTTGGTATGCTGGATTTGAAGCACTAATTACCTTTTAAAATACACAATTGAGATAGAAATCATATTACATTATTTATGTAATGAGTGTTACATTTATATGCAACCACATTTCATGAAATTCAAGGGGAATAACTCTTCTATATTAGCATAATATATCACCATATGACACTAATGTAAGCCCATTTTCAATAGATATAGGGGGTTTTCTTCCTCATTCAGCCTATGTATTAAATGTAGGTTGTCTTAAATGAGTGATATATGATTGCCCTTGTCTTCTGTAAGGTAGATAACTCTTCCAACAAAAAATAGAATTGAAATATTGAGCTTCTCTATGTTCGCAACTAGCCGTAAAGGGTTCTTCGACAAGTTTCGCATGCGATACTGTGCAACACCTATGTTTGTTAAATTTTACCATTACTTGCTGTTACTTTTCAATGTTTTGAATTAAAAGAATAAGAAATGAATACTTATCCTTTTCAGCCACTGTCCATCAAATTCAGCCACAAATTCATGGTCTAAGGAGTCAAGAGAGGAGCCTGAGTCTTGAGGCTGTGATTTATTTCCCCAGACAGAGCACCCCACCTTCCTTGATGTTGATTGAGTATGTAGCTAGCCTTGTTGATTGAAATATAATTTGCTTCTGCATCTTCCCTAATGAATGTACTTTCACTTGAATCACTTATTATGTATCATCAGTATTCTGTACTCTCATACATTTTATGCAAACCTATTTTTTTTTCTTATTTTCCAACATGGCATGTCATAAAATTTACTACACATTTTTGTGTATATGAGCATATCATATAACTATATATTATAAATAAATATTAGCATGTATATGTCCTAAAATAATAATATTGGTCAACCTCATTCAATCTAGTAGGCCAAAATTGTTTGTCAAACTACCCCTCCCCCCTTCTGCATATACAATGAGTTGGTGCACCATGCTTCTTTTATTAACCTCATTGCTTTAAATTACCTTGTCTAAGATCAATGAATGACCTTTAGTTTGTTTACTTAATATTTTTCATGTCAGAAAAGATATTTAGATTTGCTCTAACCTGTATACTGGTCATTAAATGTGATATTTATGTCTATAATTCTTCATTTTCATGATAAGAGCAATATACCTCAAGAGTTATCTGCCCCTTGACAACTTCAGATAAAATTCACATATCAAATGCTGTCTTTTACTCAGTCCTTGTAAATAGGATAGAACTAAAGATAAAGTGTCAAATATTTATTCTGTGAAATGCAATGAATGTTTGTAATACATTTTTTGATATTTGTCATATTTTGACATGGGGGGTAGGGTGTTTGAACCCCCACCCACCAGTGTAGATGATAAGATGATTTGATGAGTGTTCCATGTTTACATCTTGTATACATATATCTTTTAACTTAATGGTCAGATGTCTCATGGAAATGAATTTTGTTCTCTCTATAGGGTAGAAACAACTAAAAGACTAAGATTTTCCACGTGACCAGTTTTGGATACCCAAGCTCCAGCCGCATAATGAAGATTCTCTGGAAGCTGATTGGATAATAATGATGGATGGTCATATCAGATAAAAGTACATGAACTTGACTCTTTATGCACACCAAAATTTTTCTTTTAAATATTGAAGATATATTTTTAAAATAAATAATATAATTGACCATTGGCTTGGAAATTAATATGTCAATTTTGTGCAGTCCTGACACTAGTTGTAAACATCTCAAATTTGAGGTGAGAATATCAACGGGAACAGGTATATTTCTTCTTGGTTTCTGAAAGGTCTATGAATACTCTTTCAAATGACATATAGATTATACAGAAAATTAATCTGCAACAGGTAGTTAATTTTGGAAAGGTTAACATTGTCGCCTATGGAAAACTATTTAGTTGTTTCTACTCTATAGGAGATTTTCAAATTTTCACTTTTTTGGATATAACTTCTGAAGTTGTTGAATGGTAAAAGTCAGTGGGCATGAATAATCATGAAGGACACCAGTGGGAAATAATAGGTATAGATTTAAAAAAAAAGTCAACCAGGGAGGGATCCAGGGGACTGAAATGGGGTCAGGGGTCAAATATAAGGATTTTTGGCTTGGTATGCTGGATTTGAAGCACTAATTACCTTTTAAAATACACAATTGAGATAGAAATCATATTACATTATTTATGTAATGAGTGTTACATTTATATGCAACCACATTTCATGAAATTCAAGGGGAATAACTCTTCTATATTAGCATAATATATCACCATATGACACTAATGTAAGCCCATTTTCAATAGATATAGGGGGTTTTCTTCCTCATTCAGCCTATGTATTAAATGTAGGTTGTCTTAAATGAGTGATATATGATTGCCCTTGTCTTCTGTAAGGTAGATAACTCTTCCAACAAAAAATAGAATTGAAATATTGAGCTTCTCTATGTTCGCAACTAGCCGTAAAGGGTTCTTCGACAAGTTTCGCATGCGATACTGTGCAACACCTATGTTTGTTAAATTTTACCATTACTTGCTGTTACTTTTCAATGTTTTGAATTAAAAGAATAAGAAATGAATACTTATCCTTTTCAGCCACTGTCCATCAAATTCAGCCACAAATTCATGGTCTAAGGAGTCAAGAGAGGAGCCTGAGTCTTGAGGCTGTGATTTATTTCCCCAGACAGAGCACCCCACCTTCCTTGATGTTGATTGAGTATGTAGCTAGCCTTGTTGATTGAAATATAATTTGCTTCTGCATCTTCCCTAATGAATGTACTTTCACTTGAATCACTTATTATGTATCATCAGTATTCTGTACTCTCATACATTTTATGCAAACCTATTTTTTTTCTTATTTTCCAACATGGCATGTCATAAAATTTACTACACATTTTTGTGTATATGAGCATATCATATAACTATATATTATAAATAAATATTAGCATGTATATGTCCTAAAATAATAATATTGGTCAACCTCATTCAATCTAGTAGGCCAAAATTGTTTGTCAAACTACCCCTCCCCCCTTCTGCATATACAATGAGTTGGTGCACCATGCTTCTTTTATTAACCTCATTGCTTTAAATTACCTTGTCTAAGATCAATGAATGACCTTTAGTTTGTTTACTTAATATTTTTCATGTCAGAAAAGATATTTAGATTTGCTCTAACCTGTATACTGGTCATTAAATGTGATATTTATGTCTATAATTCTTCATTTTCATGATAAGAGCAATATACCTCAAGAGTTATCTGCCCCTTGACAACTTCAGATAAAATTCACATATCAAATGCTGTCTTTTACTCAGTCCTTGTAAATAGGATAGAACTAAAGATAAAGTGTCAAATATTTATTCTGTGAAATGCAATGAATGTTTGTAATACATTTTTTGATATTTGTCATATTTTGACATGGGGGGTAGGGTGTTTGAACCCCCACCCACCAGTGTAGATGATAAGATGATTTGATGAGTGTTCCATGTTTACATCTTGTATACATATATCTTTTAACTTAATGGTCAGATGTCTCATGGAAATGAATTTTGTTCTCTCTATAGGGTAGAAACAACTAAAAGACTAAGATTTTCCACGTGACCAGTTTTGGATACCCAAGCTCCAGCCGCATAGTGAAGATTCTCTGGAAGCTGATTGGATAATAATGATGGATGGTCATATCAGATAAAAGTACATGAACTTGACTCTTTATGCACACCAAAATTTTTCTTTTAAATATTGAAGATATATTTTTAAAATAAATAATATAATTGACCATTGGCTTGGAAATTAATATGTCAATTTTGTGCAGTCCTGACACTAGTTGTAAACATCTCAAATTTGAGGTGAGAATATCAACGGGAACAGGTATATTTCTTCTTGGTTTCTGAAAGGTCTATGAATACTCTTTCAAATGACATATAGATTATACAGAAAATTAATCTGCAACAGGTAGTTAATTTTGGAAAGGTTAACATTGTCGCCTATGGAAAACTATTTAGTTGTTTCTACTCTATAGGAGATTTTCAAATTTTCACTTTTTTGGATATAACTTCTGAAGTTGTTGAATGGTAAAAGTCAGTGGGCATGAATAATCATGAAGGACACCAGTGGGAAATAATAGGTATAGATTTAAAAAAAAAGTCAACCAGGGAGGGATCCAGGGGACTGAAATGGGGTCAGGGGTCAAATATAAGGATTTTTGGCTTGGTATGCTGGATTTGAAGCACTAATTACCTTTTAAAATACACAATTGAGATAGAAATCATATTACATTATTTATGTAATGAGTGTTACATTTATATGCAACCACATTTCATGAAATTCAAGGGGAATAACTCTTCTATATTAGCATAATATATCACCATATGACACTAATGTAAGCCCATTTTCAATAGATATAGGGGGTTTTCTTCCTCATTCAGCCTATGTATTAAATGTAGGTTGTCTTAAATGAGTGATATATGATTGCCCTTGTCTTCTGTAAGGTAGATAACTCTTCCAACAAAAAATAGAATTGAAATATTGAGCTTCTCTATGTTCGCAACTAGCCGTAAAGGGTTCTTCGACAAGTTTCGCATGCGATACTGTGCAACACCTATGTTTGTTAAATTTTACCATTACTTGCTGTTACTTTTCAATGTTTTGAATTAAAAGAATAAGAAATGAATACTTATCCTTTTCAGCCACTGTCCATCAAATTCAGCCACAAATTCATGGTCTAAGGAGTCAAGAGAGGAGCCTGAGTCTTGAGGCTGTGATTTATTTCCCCAGACAGAGCACCCCACCTTCCTTGATGTTGATTGAGTATGTAGCTAGCCTTGTTGATTGAAATATAATTTGCTTCTGCATCTTCCCTAATGAATGTACTTTCACTTGAATCACTTATTATGTATCATCAGTATTCTGTACTCTCATACATTTTATGCAAACCTATTTTTTTTCTTATTTTCCAACATGGCATGTCATAAAATTTACTACACATTTTTGTGTATATGAGCATATCATATAACTATATATTATAAATAAATATTAGCATGTATATGTCCTAAAATAATAATATTGGTCAACCTCATTCAATCTAGTAGGCCAAAATTGTTTGTCAAACTACCCCTCCCCCCTTCTGCATATACAATGAGTTGGTGCACCATGCTTCTTTTATTAACCTCATTGCTTTAAATTACCTTGTCTAAGATCAATGAATGACCTTTAGTTTGTTTACTTAATATTTTTCATGTCAGAAAAGATATTTAGATTTGCTCTAACCTGTATACTGGTCATTAAATGTGATATTTATGTCTATAATTCTTCATTTTCATGATAAGAGCAATATACCTCAAGAGTTATCTGCCCCTTGACAACTTCAGATAAAATTCACATATCAAATGCTGTCTTTTACTCAGTCCTTGTAAATAGGATAGAACTAAAGATAAAGTGTCAAATATTTATTCTGTGAAATGCAATGAATGTTTGTAATACATTTTTTGATATTTGTCATATTTTGACATGGGGGGTAGGGTGTTTGAACCCCCACCCACCAGTGTAGATGATAAGATGATTTGATGAGTGTTCCATGTTTACATCTTGTATACATATATCTTTTAACTTAATGGTCAGATGTCTCATGGAAATGAATTTTGTTCTCTCTATAGGGTAGAAACAACTAAAAGACTAAGATTTTCCACGTGACCAGTTTTGGATACCCAAGCTCCAGCCGCATAGTGAAGATTCTCTGGAAGCTGATTGGATAATAATGATGGATGGTCATATCAGATAAAAGTACATGAACTTGACTCTTTATGCACACCAAAATTTTTCTTTTAAATATTGAAGATATATTTTTAAAATAAATAATATAATTGACCATTGGCTTGGAAATTAATATGTCAATTTTGTGCAGTCCTGACACTAGTTGTAAACATCTCAAATTTGAGGTGAGAATATCAACGGGAACAGGTATATTTCTTCTTGGTTTCTGAAAGGTCTATGAATACTCTTTCAAATGACATATAGATTATACAGAAAATTAATCTGCAACAGGTAGTTAATTTTGGAAAGGTTAACATTGTCGCCTATGGAAAACTATTTAGTTGTTTCTACTCTATAGGAGATTTTCAAATTTTCACTTTTTTGGATATAACTTCTGAAGTTGTTGAATGGTAAAAGTCAGTGGGCATGAATAATCATGAAGGACACCAGTGGGAAATAATAGGTATAGATTTAAAAAAAAAGTCAACCAGGGAGGGATCCAGGGGACTGAAATGGGGTCAGGGGTCAAATATAAGGATTTTTGGCTTGGTATGCTGGATTTGAAGCACTAATTACCTTTTAAAATACACAATTGAGATAGAAATCATATTACATTATTTATGTAATGAGTGTTACATTTATATGCAACCACATTTCATGAAATTCAAGGGGAATAACTCTTCTATATTAGCATAATATATCACCATATGACACTAATGTAAGCCCATTTTCAATAGATATAGGGGGTTTTCTTCCTCATTCAGCCTATGTATTAAATGTAGGTTGTCTTAAATGAGTGATATATGATTGCCCTTGTCTTCTGTAAGGTAGATAACTCTTCCAACAAAAAATAGAATTGAAATATTGAGCTTCTCTATGTTCGCAACTAGCCGTAAAGGGTTCTTCGACAAGTTTCGCATGCGATACTGTGCAACACCTATGTTTGTTAAATTTTACCATTACTTGCTGTTACTTTTCAATGTTTTGAATTAAAAGAATAAGAAATGAATACTTATCCTTTTCAGCCACTGTCCATCAAATTCAGCCACAAATTCATGGTCTAAGGAGTCAAGAGAGGAGCCTGAGTCTTGAGGCTGTGATTTATTTCCCCAGACAGAGCACCCCACCTTCCTTGATGTTGATTGAGTATGTAGCTAGCCTTGTTGATTGAAATATAATTTGCTTCTGCATCTTCCCTAATGAATGTACTTTCACTTGAATCACTTATTATGTATCATCAGTATTCTGTACTCTCATACATTTTATGCAAACCTATTTTTTTTCTTATTTTCCAACATGGCATGTCATAAAATTTACTACACATTTTTGTGTATATGAGCATATCATATAACTATATATTATAAATAAATATTAGCATGTATATGTCCTAAAATAATAATATTGGTCAACCTCATTCAATCTAGTAGGCCAAAATTGTTTGTCAAACTACCCCTCCCCCCTTCTGCATATACAATGAGTTGGTGCACCATGCTTCTTTTATTAACCTCATTGCTTTAAATTACCTTGTCTAAGATCAATGAATGACCTTTAGTTTGTTTACTTAATATTTTTCATGTCAGAAAAGATATTTAGATTTGCTCTAACCTGTATACTGGTCATTAAATGTGATATTTATGTCTATAATTCTTCATTTTCATGATAAGAGCAATATACCTCAAGAGTTATCTGCCCCTTGACAACTTCAGATAAAATTCACATATCAAATGCTGTCTTTTACTCAGTCCTTGTAAATAGGATAGAACTAAAGATAAAGTGTCAAATATTTATTCTGTGAAATGCAATGAATGTTTGTAATACATTTTTTGATATTTGTCATATTTTGACATGGGGGGTAGGGTGTTTGAACCCCCACCCACCAGTGTAGATGATAAGATGATTTGATGAGTGTTCCATGTTTACATCTTGTATACATATATCTTTTAACTTAATGGTCAGATGTCTCATGGAAATGAATTTTGTTCTCTCTATAGGGTAGAAACAACTAAAAGACTAAGATTTTCCACGTGACCAGTTTTGGATACCCAAGCTCCAGCCGCATAGTGAAGATTCTCTGGAAGCTGATTGGATAATAATGATGGATGGTCATATCAGATAAAAGTACATGAACTTGACTCTTTATGCACACCAAAATTTTTCTTTTAAATATTGAAGATATATTTTTAAAATAAATAATATAATTGACCATTGGCTTGGAAATTAATATGTCAATTTTGTGCAGTCCTGACACTAGTTGTAAACATCTCAAATTTGAGGTGAGAATATCAACGGGAACAGGTATATTTCTTCTTGGTTTCTGAAAGGTCTATGAATACTCTTTCAAATGACATATAGATTATACAGAAAATTAATCTGCAACAGGTAGTTAATTTTGGAAAGGTTAACATTGTCGCCTATGGAAAACTATTTAGTTGTTTCTACTCTATAGGAGATTTTCAAATTTTCACTTTTTTGGATATAACTTCTGAAGTTGTTGAATGGTAAAAGTCAGTGGGCATGAATAATCATGAAGGACACCAGTGGGAAATAATAGGTATAGATTTAAAAAAAAAGTCAACCAGGGAGGGATCCAGGGGACTGAAATGGGGTCAGGGGTCAAATATAAGGATTTTTGGCTTGGTATGCTGGATTTGAAGCACTAATTACCTTTTAAAATACACAATTGAGATAGAAATCATATTACATTATTTATGTAATGAGTGTTACATTTATATGCAACCACATTTCATGAAATTCAAGGGGAATAACTCTTCTATATTAGCATAATATATCACCATATGACACTAATGTAAGCCCATTTTCAATAGATATAGGGGGTTTTCTTCCTCATTCAGCCTATGTATTAAATGTAGGTTGTCTTAAATGAGTGATATATGATTGCCCTTGTCTTCTGTAAGGTAGATAACTCTTCCAACAAAAAATAGAATTGAAATATTGAGCTTCTCTATGTTCGCAACTAGCCGTAAAGGGTTCTTCGACAAGTTTCGCATGCGATACTGTGCAACACCTATGTTTGTTAAATTTTACCATTACTTGCTGTTACTTTTCAATGTTTTGAATTAAAAGAATAAGAAATGAATACTTATCCTTTTCAGCCACTGTCCATCAAATTCAGCCACAAATTCATGGTCTAAGGAGTCAAGAGAGGAGCCTGAGTCTTGAGGCTGTGATTTATTTCCCCAGACAGAGCACCCCACCTTCCTTGATGTTGATTGAGTATGTAGCTAGCCTTGTTGATTGAAATATAATTTGCTTCTGCATCTTCCCTAATGAATGTACTTTCACTTGAATCACTTATTATGTATCATCAGTATTCTGTACTCTCATACATTTTATGCAAACCTATTTTTTTTCTTATTTTCCAACATGGCATGTCATAAAATTTACTACACATTTTTGTGTATATGAGCATATCATATAACTATATATTATAAATAAATATTAGCATGTATATGTCCTAAAATAATAATATTGGTCAACCTCATTCAATCTAGTAGGCCAAAATTGTTTGTCAAACTACCCCTCCCCCCTTCTGCATATACAATGAGTTGGTGCACCATGCTTCTTTTATTAACCTCATTGCTTTAAATTACCTTGTCTAAGATCAATGAATGACCTTTAGTTTGTTTACTTAATATTTTTCATGTCAGAAAAGATATTTAGATTTGCTCTAACCTGTATACTGGTCATTAAATGTGATATTTATGTCTATAATTCTTCATTTTCATGATAAGAGCAATATACCTCAAGAGTTATCTGCCCCTTGACAACTTCAGATAAAATTCACATATCAAATGCTGTCTTTTACTCAGTCCTTGTAAATAGGATAGAACTAAAGATAAAGTGTCAAATATTTATTCTGTGAAATGCAATGAATGTTTGTAATACATTTTTTGATATTTGTCATATTTTGACATGGGGGGTAGGGTGTTTGAACCCCCACCCACCAGTGTAGATGATAAGATGATTTGATGAGTGTTCCATGTTTACATCTTGTATACATATATCTTTTAACTTAATGGTCAGATGTCTCATGGAAATGAATTTTGTTCTCTCTATAGGGTAGAAACAACTAAAAGACTAAGATTTTCCACGTGACCAGTTTTGGATACCCAAGCTCCAGCCGCATAGTGAAGATTCTCTGGAAGCTGATTGGATAATAATGATGGATGGTCATATCAGATAAAAGTACATGAACTTGACTCTTTATGCACACCAAAATTTTTCTTTTAAATATTGAAGATATATTTTTAAAATAAATAATATAATTGACCATTGGCTTGGAAATTAATATGTCAATTTTGTGCAGTCCTGACACTAGTTGTAAACATCTCAAATTTGAGGTGAGAATATCAACGGGAACAGGTATATTTCTTCTTGGTTTCTGAAAGGTCTATGAATACTCTTTCAAATGACATATAGATTATACAGAAAATTAATCTGCAACAGGTAGTTAATTTTGGAAAGGTTAACATTGTCGCCTATGGAAAACTATTTAGTTGTTTCTACTCTATAGGAGATTTTCAAATTTTCACTTTTTTGGATATAACTTCTGAAGTTGTTGAATGGTAAAAGTCAGTGGGCATGAATAATCATGAAGGACACCAGTGGGAAATAATAGGTATAGATTTAAAAAAAAAAGTCAACCAGGGAGGGATCCAGGGGACTGAAATGGGGTCAGGGGTCAAATATAAGGATTTTTGGCTTGGTATGCTGGATTTGAAGCACTAATTACCTTTTAAAATACACAATTGAGATAGAAATCATATTACATTATTTATGTAATGAGTGTTACATTTATATGCAACCACATTTCATGAAATTCAAGGGGAATAACTCTTCTATATTAGCATAATATATCACCATATGACACTAATGTAAGCCCATTTTCAATAGATATAGGGGGTTTTCTTCCTCATTCAGCCTATGTATTAAATGTAGGTTGTCTTAAATGAGTGATATATGATTGCCCTTGTCTTCTGTAAGGTAGATAACTCTTCCAACAAAAAATAGAATTGAAATATTGAGCTTCTCTATGTTCGCAACTAGCCGTAAAGGGTTCTTCGACAAGTTTCGCATGCGATACTGTGCAACACCTATGTTTGTTAAATTTTACCATTACTTGCTGTTACTTTTCAATGTTTTGAATTAAAAGAATAAGAAATGAATACTTATCCTTTTCAGCCACTGTCCATCAAATTCAGCCACAAATTCATGGTCTAAGGAGTCAAGAGAGGAGCCTGAGTCTTGAGGCTGTGATTTATTTCCCCAGACAGAGCACCCCACCTTCCTTGATGTTGATTGAGTATGTAGCTAGCCTTGTTGATTGAAATATAATTTGCTTCTGCATCTTCCCTAATGAATGTACTTTCACTTGAATCACTTATTATGTATCATCAGTATTCTGTACTCTCATACATTTTATGCAAACCTATTTTTTTTCTTATTTTCCAACATGGCATGTCATAAAATTTACTACACATTTTTGTGTATATGAGCATATCATATAACTATATATTATAAATAAATATTAGCATGTATATGTCCTAAAATAATAATATTGGTCAACCTCATTCAATCTAGTAGGCCAAAATTGTTTGTCAAACTACCCCTCCCCCCTTCTGCATATACAATGAGTTGGTGCACCATGCTTCTTTTATTAACCTCATTGCTTTAAATTACCTTGTCTAAGATCAATGAATGACCTTTAGTTTGTTTACTTAATATTTTTCATGTCAGAAAAGATATTTAGATTTGCTCTAACCTGTATACTGGTCATTAAATGTGATATTTATGTCTATAATTCTTCATTTTCATGATAAGAGCAATATACCTCAAGAGTTATCTGCCCCTTGACAACTTCAGATAAAATTCACATATCAAATGCTGTCTTTTACTCAGTCCTTGTAAATAGGATAGAACTAAAGATAAAGTGTCAAATATTTATTCTGTGAAATGCAATGAATGTTTGTAATACATTTTTTGATATTTGTCATATTTTGACATGGGGGGTAGGGTGTTTGAACCCCCACCCACCAGTGTAGATGATAAGATGATTTGATGAGTGTTCCATGTTTACATCTTGTATACATATATCTTTTAACTTAATGGTCAGATGTCTCATGGAAATGAATTTTGTTCTCTCTATAGGGTAGAAACAACTAAAAGACTAAGATTTTCCACGTGACCAGTTTTGGATACCCAAGCTCCAGCCGCATAGTGAAGATTCTCTGGAAGCTGATTGGATAATAATGATGGATGGTCATATCAGATAAAAGTACATGAACTTGACTCTTTATGCACACCAAAATTTTTCTTTTAAATATTGAAGATATATTTTTAAAATAAATAATATAATTGACCATTGGCTTGGAAATTAATATGTCAATTTTGTGCAGTCCTGACACTAGTTGTAAACATCTCAAATTTGAGGTGAGAATATCAACGGGAACAGGTATATTTCTTCTTGGTTTCTGAAAGGTCTATGAATACTCTTTCAAATGACATATAGATTATACAGAAAATTAATCTGCAACAGGTAGTTAATTTTGGAAAGGTTAACATTGTCGCCTATGGAAAACTATTTAGTTGTTTCTACTCTATAGGAGATTTTCAAATTTTCACTTTTTTGGATATAACTTCTGAAGTTGTTGAATGGTAAAAGTCAGTGGGCATGAATAATCATGAAGGACACCAGTGGGAAATAATAGGTATAGATTTAAAAAAAAAAGTCAACCAGGGAGGGATCCAGGGGACTGAAATGGGGTCAGGGGTCAAATATAAGGATTTTTGGCTTGGTATGCTGGATTTGAAGCACTAATTACCTTTTAAAATACACAATTGAGATAGAAATCATATTACATTATTTATGTAATGAGTGTTACATTTATATGCAACCACATTTCATGAAATTCAAGGGGAATAACTCTTCTATATTAGCATAATATATCACCATATGACACTAATGTAAGCCCATTTTCAATAGATATAGGGGGTTTTCTTCCTCATTCAGCCTATGTATTAAATGTAGGTTGTCTTAAATGAGTGATATATGATTGCCCTTGTCTTCTGTAAGGTAGATAACTCTTCCAACAAAAAATAGAATTGAAATATTGAGCTTCTCTATGTTCGCAACTAGCCGTAAAGGGTTCTTCGACAAGTTTCGCATGCGATACTGTGCAACACCTATGTTTGTTAAATTTTACCATTACTTGCTGTTACTTTTCAATGTTTTGAATTAAAAGAATAAGAAATGAATACTTATCCTTTTCAGCCACTGTCCATCAAATTCAGCCACAAATTCATGGTCTAAGGAGTCAAGAGAGGAGCCTGAGTCTTGAGGCTGTGATTTATTTCCCCAGACAGAGCACCCCACCTTCCTTGATGTTGATTGAGTATGTAGCTAGCCTTGTTGATTGAAATATAATTTGCTTCTGCATCTTCCCTAATGAATGTACTTTCACTTGAATCACTTATTATGTATCATCAGTATTCTGTACTCTCATACATTTTATGCAAACCTATTTTTTTTCTTATTTTCCAACATGGCATGTCATAAAATTTACTACACATTTTTGTGTATATGAGCATATCATATAACTATATATTATAAATAAATATTAGCATGTATATGTCCTAAAATAATAATATTGGTCAACCTCATTCAATCTAGTAGGCCAAAATTGTTTGTCAAACTACCCCTCCCCCCTTCTGCATATACAATGAGTTGGTGCACCATGCTTCTTTTATTAACCTCATTGCTTTAAATTACCTTGTCTAAGATCAATGAATGACCTTTAGTTTGTTTACTTAATATTTTTCATGTCAGAAAAGATATTTAGATTTGCTCTAACCTGTATACTGGTCATTAAATGTGATATTTATGTCTATAATTCTTCATTTTCATGATAAGAGCAATATACCTCAAGAGTTATCTGCCCCTTGACAACTTCAGATAAAATTCACATATCAAATGCTGTCTTTTACTCAGTCCTTGTAAATAGGATAGAACTAAAGATAAAGTGTCAAATATTTATTCTGTGAAATGCAATGAATGTTTGTAATACATTTTTTGATATTTGTCATATTTTGACATGGGGGGTAGGGTGTTTGAACCCCCACCCACCAGTGTAGATGATAAGATGATTTGATGAGTGTTCCATGTTTACATCTTGTATACATATATCTTTTAACTTAATGGTCAGATGTCTCATGGAAATGAATTTTGTTCTCTCTATAGGGTAGAAACAACTAAAAGACTAAGATTTTCCACGTGACCAGTTTTGGATACCCAAGCTCCAGCCGCATAGTGAAGATTCTCTGGAAGCTGATTGGATAATAATGATGGATGGTCATATCAGATAAAAGTACATGAACTTGACTCTTTATGCACACCAAAATTTTTCTTTTAAATATTGAAGATATATTTTTAAAATAAATAATATAATTGACCATTGGCTTGGAAATTAATATGTCAATTTTGTGCAGTCCTGACACTAGTTGTAAACATCTCAAATTTGAGGTGAGAATATCAACGGGAACAGGTATATTTCTTCTTGGTTTCTGAAAGGTCTATGAATACTCTTTCAAATGACATATAGATTATACAGAAAATTAATCTGCAACAGGTAGTTAATTTTGGAAAGGTTAACATTGTCGCCTATGGAAAACTATTTAGTTGTTTCTACTCTATAGGAGATTTTCAAATTTTCACTTTTTTGGATATAACTTCTGAAGTTGTTGAATGGTAAAAGTCAGTGGGCATGAATAATCATGAAGGACACCAGTGGGAAATAATAGGTATAGATTTAAAAAAAAAAGTCAACCAGGGAGGGATCCAGGGGACTGAAATGGGGTCAGGGGTCAAATATAAGGATTTTTGGCTTGGTATGCTGGATTTGAAGCACTAATTACCTTTTAAAATACACAATTGAGATAGAAATCATATTACATTATTTATGTAATGAGTGTTACATTTATATGCAACCACATTTCATGAAATTCAAGGGGAATAACTCTTCTATATTAGCATAATATATCACCATATGACACTAATGTAAGCCCATTTTCAATAGATATAGGGGGTTTTCTTCCTCATTCAGCCTATGTATTAAATGTAGGTTGTCTTAAATGAGTGATATATGATTGCCCTTGTCTTCTGTAAGGTAGATAACTCTTCCAACAAAAAATAGAATTGAAATATTGAGCTTCTCTATGTTCGCAACTAGCCGTAAAGGGTTCTTCGACAAGTTTCGCATGCGATACTGTGCAACACCTATGTTTGTTAAATTTTACCATTACTTGCTGTTACTTTTCAATGTTTTGAATTAAAAGAATAAGAAATGAATACTTATCCTTTTCAGCCACTGTCCATCAAATTCAGCCACAAATTCATGGTCTAAGGAGTCAAGAGAGGAGCCTGAGTCTTGAGGCTGTGATTTATTTCCCCAGACAGAGCACCCCACCTTCCTTGATGTTGATTGAGTATGTAGCTAGCCTTGTTGATTGAAATATAATTTGCTTCTGCATCTTCCCTAATGAATGTACTTTCACTTGAATCACTTATTATGTATCATCAGTATTCTGTACTCTCATACATTTTATGCAAACCTATTTTTTTTCTTATTTTCCAACATGGCATGTCATAAAATTTACTACACATTTTTGTGTATATGAGCATATCATATAACTATATATTATAAATAAATATTAGCATGTATATGTCCTAAAATAATAATATTGGTCAACCTCATTCAATCTAGTAGGCCAAAATTGTTTGTCAAACTACCCCTCCCCCCTTCTGCATATACAATGAGTTGGTGCACCATGCTTCTTTTATTAACCTCATTGCTTTAAATTACCTTGTCTAAGATCAATGAATGACCTTTAGTTTGTTTACTTAATATTTTTCATGTCAGAAAAGATATTTAGATTTGCTCTAACCTGTATACTGGTCATTAAATGTGATATTTATGTCTATAATTCTTCATTTTCATGATAAGAGCAATATACCTCAAGAGTTATCTGCCCCTTGACAACTTCAGATAAAATTCACATATCAAATGCTGTCTTTTACTCAGTCCTTGTAAATAGGATAGAACTAAAGATAAAGTGTCAAATATTTATTCTGTGAAATGCAATGAATGTTTGTAATACATTTTTTGATATTTGTCATATTTTGACATGGGGGGTAGGGTGTTTGAACCCCCACCCACCAGTGTAGATGATAAGATGATTTGATGAGTGTTCCATGTTTACATCTTGTATACATATATCTTTTAACTTAATGGTCAGATGTCTCATGGAAATGAATTTTGTTCTCTCTATAGGGTAGAAACAACTAAAAGACTAAGATTTTCCACGTGACCAGTTTTGGATACCCAAGCTCCAGCCGCATAGTGAAGATTCTCTGGAAGCTGATTGGATAATAATGATGGATGGTCATATCAGATAAAAGTACATGAACTTGACTCTTTATGCACACCAAAATTTTTCTTTTAAATATTGAAGATATATTTTTAAAATAAATAATATAATTGACCATTGGCTTGGAAATTAATATGTCAATTTTGTGCAGTCCTGACACTAGTTGTAAACATCTCAAATTTGAGGTGAGAATATCAACGGGAACAGGTATATTTCTTCTTGGTTTCTGAAAGGTCTATGAATACTCTTTCAAATGACATATAGATTATACAGAAAATTAATCTGCAACAGGTAGTTAATTTTGGAAAGGTTAACATTGTCGCCTATGGAAAACTATTTAGTTGTTTCTACTCTATAGGAGATTTTCAAATTTTCACTTTTTTGGATATAACTTCTGAAGTTGTTGAATGGTAAAAGTCAGTGGGCATGAATAATCATGAAGGACACCAGTGGGAAATAATAGGTATAGATTTAAAAAAAAAAGTCAACCAGGGAGGGATCCAGGGGACTGAAATGGGGTCAGGGGTCAAATATAAGGATTTTTGGCTTGGTATGCTGGATTTGAAGCACTAATTACCTTTTAAAATACACAATTGAGATAGAAATCATATTACATTATTTATGTAATGAGTGTTACATTTATATGCAACCACATTTCATGAAATTCAAGGGGAATAACTCTTCTATATTAGCATAATATATCACCATATGACACTAATGTAAGCCCATTTTCAATAGATATAGGGGGTTTTCTTCCTCATTCAGCCTATGTATTAAATGTAGGTTGTCTTAAATGAGTGATATATGATTGCCCTTGTCTTCTGTAAGGTAGATAACTCTTCCAACAAAAAATAGAATTGAAATATTGAGCTTCTCTATGTTCGCAACTAGCCGTAAAGGGTTCTTCGACAAGTTTCGCATGCGATACTGTGCAACACCTATGTTTGTTAAATTTTACCATTACTTGCTGTTACTTTTCAATGTTTTGAATTAAAAGAATAAGAAATGAATACTTATCCTTTTCAGCCACTGTCCATCAAATTCAGCCACAAATTCATGGTCTAAGGAGTCAAGAGAGGAGCCTGAGTCTTGAGGCTGTGATTTATTTCCCCAGACAGAGCACCCCACCTTCCTTGATGTTGATTGAGTATGTAGCTAGCCTTGTTGATTGAAATATAATTTGCTTCTGCATCTTCCCTAATGAATGTACTTTCACTTGAATCACTTATTATGTATCATCAGTATTCTGTACTCTCATACATTTTATGCAAACCTATTTTTTTTCTTATTTTCCAACATGGCATGTCATAAAATTTACTACACATTTTTGTGTATATGAGCATATCATATAACTATATATTATAAATAAATATTAGCATGTATATGTCCTAAAATAATAATATTGGTCAACCTCATTCAATCTAGTAGGCCAAAATTGTTTGTCAAACTACCCCTCCCCCCTTCTGCATATACAATGAGTTGGTGCACCATGCTTCTTTTATTAACCTCATTGCTTTAAATTACCTTGTCTAAGATCAATGAATGACCTTTAGTTTGTTTACTTAATATTTTTCATGTCAGAAAAGATATTTAGATTTGCTCTAACCTGTATACTGGTCATTAAATGTGATATTTATGTCTATAATTCTTCATTTTCATGATAAGAGCAATATACCTCAAGAGTTATCTGCCCCTTGACAACTTCAGATAAAATTCACATATCAAATGCTGTCTTTTACTCAGTCCTTGTAAATAGGATAGAACTAAAGATAAAGTGTCAAATATTTATTCTGTGAAATGCAATGAATGTTTGTAATACATTTTTTGATATTTGTCATATTTTGACATGGGGGGTAGGGTGTTTGAACCCCCACCCACCAGTGTAGATGATAAGATGATTTGATGAGTGTTCCATGTTTACATCTTGTATACATATATCTTTTAACTTAATGGTCAGATGTCTCATGGAAATGAATTTTGTTCTCTCTATAGGGTAGAAACAACTAAAAGACTAAGATTTTCCACGTGACCAGTTTTGGATACCCAAGCTCCAGCCGCATAGTGAAGATTCTCTGGAAGCTGATTGGATAATAATGATGGATGGTCATATCAGATAAAAGTACATGAACTTGACTCTTTATGCACACCAAAATTTTTCTTTTAAATATTGAAGATATATTTTTAAAATAAATAATATAATTGACCATTGGCTTGGAAATTAATATGTCAATTTTGTGCAGTCCTGACACTAGTTGTAAACATCTCAAATTTGAGGTGAGAATATCAACGGGAACAGGTATATTTCTTCTTGGTTTCTGAAAGGTCTATGAATACTCTTTCAAATGACATATAGATTATACAGAAAATTAATCTGCAACAGGTAGTTAATTTTGGAAAGGTTAACATTGTCGCCTATGGAAAACTATTTAGTTGTTTCTACTCTATAGGAGATTTTCAAATTTTCACTTTTTTGGATATAACTTCTGAAGTTGTTGAATGGTAAAAGTCAGTGGGCATGAATAATCATGAAGGACACCAGTGGGAAATAATAGGTATAGATTTAAAAAAAAAAGTCAACCAGGGAGGGATCCAGGGGACTGAAATGGGGTCAGGGGTCAAATATAAGGATTTTTGGCTTGGTATGCTGGATTTGAAGCACTAATTACCTTTTAAAATACACAATTGAGATAGAAATCATATTACATTATTTATGTAATGAGTGTTACATTTATATGCAACCACATTTCATGAAATTCAAGGGGAATAACTCTTCTATATTAGCATAATATATCACCATATGACACTAATGTAAGCCCATTTTCAATAGATATAGGGGGTTTTCTTCCTCATTCAGCCTATGTATTAAATGTAGGTTGTCTTAAATGAGTGATATATGATTGCCCTTGTCTTCTGTAAGGTAGATAACTCTTCCAACAAAAAATAGAATTGAAATATTGAGCTTCTCTATGTTCGCAACTAGCCGTAAAGGGTTCTTCGACAAGTTTCGCATGCGATACTGTGCAACACCTATGTTTGTTAAATTTTACCATTACTTGCTGTTACTTTTCAATGTTTTGAATTAAAAGAATAAGAAATGAATACTTATCCTTTTCAGCCACTGTCCATCAAATTCAGCCACAAATTCATGGTCTAAGGAGTCAAGAGAGGAGCCTGAGTCTTGAGGCTGTGATTTATTTCCCCAGACAGAGCACCCCACCTTCCTTGATGTTGATTGAGTATGTAGCTAGCCTTGTTGATTGAAATATAATTTGCTTCTGCATCTTCCCTAATGAATGTACTTTCACTTGAATCACTTATTATGTATCATCAGTATTCTGTACTCTCATACATTTTATGCAAACCTATTTTTTTTCTTATTTTCCAACATGGCATGTCATAAAATTTACTACACATTTTTGTGTATATGAGCATATCATATAACTATATATTATAAATAAATATTAGCATGTATATGTCCTAAAATAATAATATTGGTCAACCTCATTCAATCTAGTAGGCCAAAATTGTTTGTCAAACTACCCCTCCCCCCTTCTGCATATACAATGAGTTGGTGCACCATGCTTCTTTTATTAACCTCATTGCTTTAAATTACCTTGTCTAAGATCAATGAATGACCTTTAGTTTGTTTACTTAATATTTTTCATGTCAGAAAAGATATTTAGATTTGCTCTAACCTGTATACTGGTCATTAAATGTGATATTTATGTCTATAATTCTTCATTTTCATGATAAGAGCAATATACCTCAAGAGTTATCTGCCCCTTGACAACTTCAGATAAAATTCACATATCAAATGCTGTCTTTTACTCAGTCCTTGTAAATAGGATAGAACTAAAGATAAAGTGTCAAATATTTATTCTGTGAAATGCAATGAATGTTTGTAATACATTTTTTGATATTTGTCATATTTTGACATGGGGGGTAGGGTGTTTGAACCCCCACCCACCAGTGTAGATGATAAGATGATTTGATGAGTGTTCCATGTTTACATCTTGTATACATATATCTTTTAACTTAATGGTCAGATGTCTCATGGAAATGAATTTTGTTCTCTCTATAGGGTAGAAACAACTAAAAGACTAAGATTTTCCACGTGACCAGTTTTGGATACCCAAGCTCCAGCCGCATAGTGAAGATTCTCTGGAAGCTGATTGGATAATAATGATGGATGGTCATATCAGATAAAAGTACATGAACTTGACTCTTTATGCACACCAAAATTTTTCTTTTAAATATTGAAGATATATTTTTAAAATAAATAATATAATTGACCATTGGCTTGGAAATTAATATGTCAATTTTGTGCAGTCCTGACACTAGTTGTAAACATCTCAAATTTGAGGTGAGAATATCAACGGGAACAGGTATATTTCTTCTTGGTTTCTGAAAGGTCTATGAATACTCTTTCAAATGACATATAGATTATACAGAAAATTAATCTGCAACAGGTAGTTAATTTTGGAAAGGTTAACATTGTCGCCTATGGAAAACTATTTAGTTGTTTCTACTCTATAGGAGATTTTCAAATTTTCACTTTTTTGGATATAACTTCTGAAGTTGTTGAATGGTAAAAGTCAGTGGGCATGAATAATCATGAAGGACACCAGTGGGAAATAATAGGTATAGATTTAAAAAAAAAAGTCAACCAGGGAGGGATCCAGGGGACTGAAATGGGGTCAGGGGTCAAATATAAGGATTTTTGGCTTGGTATGCTGGATTTGAAGCACTAATTACCTTTTAAAATACACAATTGAGATAGAAATCATATTACATTATTTATGTAATGAGTGTTACATTTATATGCAACCACATTTCATGAAATTCAAGGGGAATAACTCTTCTATATTAGCATAATATATCACCATATGACACTAATGTAAGCCCATTTTCAATAGATATAGGGGGTTTTCTTCCTCATTCAGCCTATGTATTAAATGTAGGTTGTCTTAAATGAGTGATATATGATTGCCCTTGTCTTCTGTAAGGTAGATAACTCTTCCAACAAAAAATAGAATTGAAATATTGAGCTTCTCTATGTTCGCAACTAGCCGTAAAGGGTTCTTCGACAAGTTTCGCATGCGATACTGTGCAACACCTATGTTTGTTAAATTTTACCATTACTTGCTGTTACTTTTCAATGTTTTGAATTAAAAGAATAAGAAATGAATACTTATCCTTTTCAGCCACTGTCCATCAAATTCAGCCACAAATTCATGGTCTAAGGAGTCAAGAGAGGAGCCTGAGTCTTGAGGCTGTGATTTATTTCCCCAGACAGAGCACCCCACCTTCCTTGATGTTGATTGAGTATGTAGCTAGCCTTGTTGATTGAAATATAATTTGCTTCTGCATCTTCCCTAATGAATGTACTTTCACTTGAATCACTTATTATGTATCATCAGTATTCTGTACTCTCATACATTTTATGCAAACCTATTTTTTTTCTTATTTTCCAACATGGCATGTCATAAAATTTACTACACATTTTTGTGTATATGAGCATATCATATAACTATATATTATAAATAAATATTAGCATGTATATGTCCTAAAATAATAATATTGGTCAACCTCATTCAATCTAGTAGGCCAAAATTGTTTGTCAAACTACCCCTCCCCCCTTCTGCATATACAATGAGTTGGTGCACCATGCTTCTTTTATTAACCTCATTGCTTTAAATTACCTTGTCTAAGATCAATGAATGACCTTTAGTTTGTTTACTTAATATTTTTCATGTCAGAAAAGATATTTAGATTTGCTCTAACCTGTATACTGGTCATTAAATGTGATATTTATGTCTATAATTCTTCATTTTCATGATAAGAGCAATATACCTCAAGAGTTATCTGCCCCTTGACAACTTCAGATAAAATTCACATATCAAATGCTGTCTTTTACTCAGTCCTTGTAAATAGGATAGAACTAAAGATAAAGTGTCAAATATTTATTCTGTGAAATGCAATGAATGTTTGTAATACATTTTTTGATATTTGTCATATTTTGACATGGGGGGTAGGGTGTTTGAACCCCCACCCACCAGTGTAGATGATAAGATGATTTGATGAGTGTTCCATGTTTACATCTTGTATACATATATCTTTTAACTTAATGGTCAGATGTCTCATGGAAATGAATTTTTTTCTCTCTATAGGGTAGAAACAACTAAAAGACTAAGATTTTCCACGTGACCAGTTTTGGATACCCAAGCTCCAGCCGCATAGTGAAGATTCTCTGGAAGCTGATTGGATAATAATGATGGATGGTCATATCAGATAAAAGTACATGAACTTGACTCTTTATGCACACCAAAATTTTTCTTTTAAATATTGAAGATATATTTTTAAAATAAATAATATAATTGACCATTGGCTTGGAAATTAATATGTCAATTTTGTGCAGTCCTGACACTAGTTGTAAACATCTCAAATTTGAGGTGAGAATATCAACGGGAACAGGTATATTTCTTCTTGGTTTCTGAAAGGTCTATGAATACTCTTTCAAATGACATATAGATTATACAGAAAATTAATCTGCAACAGGTAGTTAATTTTGGAAAGGTTAACATTGTCGCCTATGGAAAACTATTTAGTTGTTTCTACTCTATAGGAGATTTTCAAATTTTCACTTTTTTGGATATAACTTCTGAAGTTGTTGAATGGTAAAAGTCAGTGGGCATGAATAATCATGAAGGACACCAGTGGGAAATAATAGGTATAGATTTAAAAAAAAAAGTCAACCAGGGAGGGATCCAGGGGACTGAAATGGGGTCAGGGGTCAAATATAAGGATTTTTGGCTTGGTATGCTGGATTTGAAGCACTAATTACCTTTTAAAATACACAATTGAGATAGAAATCATATTACATTATTTATGTAATGAGTGTTACATTTATATGCAACCACATTTCATGAAATTCAAGGGGAATAACTCTTCTATATTAGCATAATATATCACCATATGACACTAATGTAAGCCCATTTTCAATAGATATAGGGGGTTTTCTTCCTCATTCAGCCTATGTATTAAATGTAGGTTGTCTTAAATGAGTGATATATGATTGCCCTTGTCTTCTGTAAGGTAGATAACTCTTCCAACAAAAAATAGAATTGAAATATTGAGCTTCTCTATGTTCGCAACTAGCCGTAAAGGGTTCTTCGACAAGTTTCGCATGCGATACTGTGCAACACCTATGTTTGTTAAATTTTACCATTACTTGCTGTTACTTTTCAATGTTTTGAATTAAAAGAATAAGAAATGAATACTTATCCTTTTCAGCCACTGTCCATCAAATTCAGCCACAAATTCATGGTCTAAGGAGTCAAGAGAGGAGCCTGAGTCTTGAGGCTGTGATTTATTTCCCCAGACAGAGCACCCCACCTTCCTTGATGTTGATTGAGTATGTAGCTAGCCTTGTTGATTGAAATATAATTTGCTTCTGCATCTTCCCTAATGAATGTACTTTCACTTGAATCACTTATTATGTATCATCAGTATTCTGTACTCTCATACATTTTATGCAAACCTATTTTTTTTCTTATTTTCCAACATGGCATGTCATAAAATTTACTACACATTTTTGTGTATATGAGCATATCATATAACTATATATTATAAATAAATATTAGCATGTATATGTCCTAAAATAATAATATTGGTCAACCTCATTCAATCTAGTAGGCCAAAATTGTTTGTCAAACTACCCCTCCCCCCTTCTGCATATACAATGAGTTGGTGCACCATGCTTCTTTTATTAACCTCATTGCTTTAAATTACCTTGTCTAAGATCAATGAATGACCTTTAGTTTGTTTACTTAATATTTTTCATGTCAGAAAAGATATTTAGATTTGCTCTAACCTGTATACTGGTCATTAAATGTGATATTTATGTCTATAATTCTTCATTTTCATGATAAGAGCAATATACCTCAAGAGTTATCTGCCCCTTGACAACTTCAGATAAAATTCACATATCAAATGCTGTCTTTTACTCAGTCCTTGTAAATAGGATAGAACTAAAGATAAAGTGTCAAATATTTATTCTGTGAAATGCAATGAATGTTTGTAATACATTTTTTGATATTTGTCATATTTTGACATGGGGGGTAGGGTGTTTGAACCCCCACCCACCAGTGTAGATGATAAGATGATTTGATGAGTGTTCCATGTTTACATCTTGTATACATATATCTTTTAACTTAATGGTCAGATGTCTCATGGAAATGAATTTTGTTCTCTCTATAGGGTAGAAACAACTAAAAGACTAAGATTTTCCACGTGACCAGTTTTGGATACCCAAGCTCCAGCCGCATAGTGAAGATTCTCTGGAAGCTGATTGGATAATAATGATGGATGGTCATATCAGATAAAAGTACATGAACTTGACTCTTTATGCACACCAAAATTTTTCTTTTAAATATTGAAGATATATTTTTAAAATAAATAATATAATTGACCATTGGCTTGGAAATTAATATGTCAATTTTGTGCAGTCCTGACACTAGTTGTAAACATCTCAAATTTGAGGTGAGAATATCAACGGGAACAGGTATATTTCTTCTTGGTTTCTGAAAGGTCTATGAATACTCTTTCAAATGACATATAGATTATACAGAAAATTAATCTGCAACAGGTAGTTAATTTTGGAAAGGTTAACATTGTCGCCTATGGAAAACTATTTAGTTGTTTCTACTCTATAGGAGATTTTCAAATTTTCACTTTTTTGGATATAACTTCTGAAGTTGTTGAATGGTAAAAGTCAGTGGGCATGAATAATCATGAAGGACACCAGTGGGAAATAATAGGTATAGATTTAAAAAAAAAAGTCAACCAGGGAGGGATCCAGGGGACTGAAATGGGGTCAGGGGTCAAATATAAGGATTTTTGGCTTGGTATGCTGGATTTGAAGCACTAATTACCTTTTAAAATACACAATTGAGATAGAAATCATATTACATTATTTATGTAATGAGTGTTACATTTATATGCAACCACATTTCATGAAATTCAAGGGGAATAACTCTTCTATATTAGCATAATATATCACCATATGACACTAATGTAAGCCCATTTTCAATAGATATAGGGGGTTTTCTTCCTCATTCAGCCTATGTATTAAATGTAGGTTGTCTTAAATGAGTGATATATGATTGCCCTTGTCTTCTGTAAGGTAGATAACTCTTCCAACAAAAAATAGAATTGAAATATTGAGCTTCTCTATGTTCGCAACTAGCCGTAAAGGGTTCTTCGACAAGTTTCGCATGCGATACTGTGCAACACCTATGTTTGTTAAATTTTACCATTACTTGCTGTTACTTTTCAATGTTTTGAATTAAAAGAATAAGAAATGAATACTTATCCTTTTCAGCCACTGTCCATCAAATTCAGCCACAAATTCATGGTCTAAGGAGTCAAGAGAGGAGCCTGAGTCTTGAGGCTGTGATTTATTTCCCCAGACAGAGCACCCCACCTTCCTTGATGTTGATTGAGTATGTAGCTAGCCTTGTTGATTGAAATATAATTTGCTTCTGCATCTTCCCTAATGAATGTACTTTCACTTGAATCACTTATTATGTATCATCAGTATTCTGTACTCTCATACATTTTATGCAAACCTATTTTTTTTCTTATTTTCCAACATGGCATGTCATAAAATTTACTACACATTTTTGTGTATATGAGCATATCATATAACTATATATTATAAATAAATATTAGCATGTATATGTCCTAAAATAATAATATTGGTCAACCTCATTCAATCTAGTAGGCCAAAATTGTTTGTCAAACTACCCCTCCCCCCTTCTGCATATACAATGAGTTGGTGCACCATGCTTCTTTTATTAACCTCATTGCTTTAAATTACCTTGTCTAAGATCAATGAATGACCTTTAGTTTGTTTACTTAATATTTTTCATGTCAGAAAAGATATTTAGATTTGCTCTAACCTGTATACTGGTCATTAAATGTGATATTTATGTCTATAATTCTTCATTTTCATGATAAGAGCAATATACCTCAAGAGTTATCTGCCCCTTGACAACTTCAGATAAAATTCACATATCAAATGCTGTCTTTTACTCAGTCCTTGTAAATAGGATAGAACTAAAGATAAAGTGTCAAATATTTATTCTGTGAAATGCAATGAATGTTTGTAATACATTTTTTGATATTTGTCATATTTTGACATGGGGGGTAGGGTGTTTGAACCCCCACCCACCAGTGTAGATGATAAGATGATTTGATGAGTGTTCCATGTTTACATCTTGTATACATATATCTTTTAACTTAATGGTCAGATGTCTCATGGAAATGAATTTTTTTCTCTCTATAGGGTAGAAACAACTAAAAGACTAAGATTTTCCACGTGACCAGTTTTGGATACCCAAGCTCCAGCCGCATAGTGAAGATTCTCTGGAAGCTGATTGGATAATAATGATGGATGGTCATATCAGATAAAAGTACATGAACTTGACTCTTTATGCACACCAAAATTTTTCTTTTAAATATTGAAGATATATTTTTAAAATAAATAATATAATTGACCATTGGCTTGGAAATTAATATGTCAATTTTGTGCAGTCCTGACACTAGTTGTAAACATCTCAAATTTGAGGTGAGAATATCAACGGGAACAGGTATATTTCTTCTTGGTTTCTGAAAGGTCTATGAATACTCTTTCAAATGACATATAGATTATACAGAAAATTAATCTGCAACAGGTAGTTAATTTTGGAAAGGTTAACATTGTCGCCTATGGAAAACTATTTAGTTGTTTCTACTCTATAGGAGATTTTCAAATTTTCACTTTTTTGGATATAACTTCTGAAGTTGTTGAATGGTAAAAGTCAGTGGGCATGAATAATCATGAAGGACACCAGTGGGAAATAATAGGTATAGATTTAAAAAAAAAAGTCAACCAGGGAGGGATCCAGGGGACTGAAATGGGGTCAGGGGTCAAATATAAGGATTTTTGGCTTGGTATGCTGGATTTGAAGCACTAATTACCTTTTAAAATACACAATTGAGATAGAAATCATATTACATTATTTATGTAATGAGTGTTACATTTATATGCAACCACATTTCATGAAATTCAAGGGGAATAACTCTTCTATATTAGCATAATATATCACCATATGACACTAATGTAAGCCCATTTTCAATAGATATAGGGGGTTTTCTTCCTCATTCAGCCTATGTATTAAATGTAGGTTGTCTTAAATGAGTGATATATGATTGCCCTTGTCTTCTGTAAGGTAGATAACTCTTCCAACAAAAAATAGAATTGAAATATTGAGCTTCTCTATGTTCGCAACTAGCCGTAAAGGGTTCTTCGACAAGTTTCGCATGCGATACTGTGCAACACCTATGTTTGTTAAATTTTACCATTACTTGCTGTTACTTT
This sequence comes from Pinctada fucata, assembly GCA_028142955.1. Taxonomy (NCBI): domain Eukaryota; kingdom Metazoa; phylum Mollusca; class Bivalvia; order Pterioida; family Pteriidae; genus Pinctada; species Pinctada fucata. Next base: position 27,205,201 of record AP027105.1, on the reverse strand, counting down.
TCAATGTTTTGAATTAAAAGAATAAGAAATGAATACTTATCCTTTTCAGCCACTGTCCATCAAATTCAGCCACAAATTCATGGTCTAAGGAGTCAAGAGAGGAGCCTGAGTCTTGAGGCTGTGATTTATTTCCCCAGACAGAGCACCCCACCTTCCTTGATGTTGATTGAGTATGTAGCTAGCCTTGTTGATTGAAATATAATTTGCTTCTGCATCTTCCCTAATGAATGTACTTTCACTTGAATCACTTATTATGTATCATCAGTATTCTGTACTCTCATACATTTTATGCAAACCTATTTTTTTTCTTATTTTCCAACATGGCATGTCATAAAATTTACTACACATTTTTGTGTATATGAGCATATCATATAACTATATATTATAAATAAATATTAGCATGTATATGTCCTAAAATAATAATATTGGTCAACCTCATTCAATCTAGTAGGCCAAAATTGTTTGTCAAACTACCCCTCCCCCCTTCTGCATATACAATGAGTTGGTGCACCATGCTTCTTTTATTAACCTCATTGCTTTAAATTACCTTGTCTAAGATCAATGAATGACCTTTAGTTTGTTTACTTAATATTTTTCATGTCAGAAAAGATATTTAGATTTGCTCTAACCTGTATACTGGTCATTAAATGTGATATTTATGTCTATAATTCTTCATTTTCATGATAAGAGCAATATACCTCAAGAGTTATCTGCCCCTTGACAACTTCAGATAAAATTCACATATCAAATGCTGTCTTTTACTCAGTCCTTGTAAATAGGATAGAACTAAAGATAAAGTGTCAAATATTTATTCTGTGAAATGCAATGAATGTTTGTAATACATTTTTTGATATTTGTCATATTTTGACATGGGGGGTAGGGTGTTTGAACCCCCACCCACCAGTGTAGATGATAAGATGATTTGATGAGTGTTCCATGTTTACATCTTGTATACATATATCTTTTAACTTAATGGTCAGATGTCTCATGGAAATGAATTTTGTTCTCTCTATAGGGTAGAAACAACTAAAAGACTAAGATTTTCCACGTGACCAGTTTTGGATACCCAAGCTCCAGCCGCATAGTGAAGATTCTCTGGAAGCTGATTGGATAATAATGATGGATGGTCATATCAGATAAAAGTACATGAACTTGACTCTTTATGCACACCAAAATTTTTCTTTTAAATATTGAAGATATATTTTTAAAATAAATAATATAATTGACCATTGGCTTGGAAATTAATATGTCAATTTTGTGCAGTCCTGACACTAGTTGTAAACATCTCAAATTTGAGGTGAGAATATCAACGGGAACAGGTATATTTCTTCTTGGTTTCTGAAAGGTCTATGAATACTCTTTCAAATGACATATAGATTATACAGAAAATTAATCTGCAACAGGTAGTTAATTTTGGAAAGGTTAACATTGTCGCCTATGGAAAACTATTTAGTTGTTTCTACTCTAGTAGGTGCTCCTCATATCACAAACTTCGAATCAAGAACGGAGCGAATCAGGTATTCGTTCGAGATGACTGAGGACTTTGTTTACCTTACCGAAGAAGATCGAAGAGTCGAAAGAAGTTCCAGAATATTAGAAGAAAGAACCTTTGAAAAGTTTGCATTAACCTGTGTACTCGCAATCATATTTTCACTAAAACATTGGAGAATATGGTTGCTGAGTGATCACTCCGTAATTATCCGTGGTATCTTGATTTAGGTCGAGTTTCCTCATTCCTGCATGCTACAATGTATATCAGTATGTACATCACATTACACATGTTATGTGTACAATTCAAGCAAGTCAATGATAAGATGCAGTACAAACTTTAGCATTTCGAACTGATAAGAAAACAACTTAGCAATAGCATGGATAATTTCTTTCATATTTGATCCATCAAAATTATTTTCATAAAATTTGTAAATAGTGACAAATATAAAATTTGTAAATATTGACAAATAATAATGTATCAGCATATTTGACAGCTTACAAAATTTTGAGTTTTAACTTAAGATGCTTTGGGTTGTTGTACTTTGCTGTATATAGAAACACTTAAAAGCCTAGAATTTACAAGTGTCACTTCTTCAAATGATTTTAAAAATATTGTATAGAAAACTGTAACGCACTAAATTTGAGTCTTCTATACATGCAGTAGTACACAATATTTTGATATTGGTCCATGCTTTGATTCTTTTATTGGTCGCATCCAAAAATTGACAGGTTTTTTCCCCCCGTAATCATTGACAGGATATTTTATCCTGACTTACAACTTACAGAATTTTTTTCTCCCGTAATGACAATTGACAGGATAATTTATCCTGTCAGTACCTTTTACAGGATTATTTACCCTGTCTTTAAATTGACAGGATTTTTTCTCCCGTCTTTGATTGGGACGGGATAAAAAATCCTGTCAATCCAAAGTCAGGATAAAAAATCCCACGGGATTCACAAAAATCCCACGGGATTTTTGACGGGATTTTGACAGGATAAAAAATCCCACGGGCAGGCCCGTGGGATTTTTTTTTTCAAGTGGCTCTAGCTCTCATACCTGTTGGCCTAGGTAAATCAAAAGTTTATGAAACACCTTACTTTGATCAGTACTTCATAGAGAACAACTCAAAATTTTCCTAGAAATAGTAGTTTAGGACCTCAACTTCGGAAAAATGTCCATTCCGAAGTTAAATGTCCAAGTGTTATATGTAAATTGATATAAGTAAAACAATCCGTGTTCTGCCGCCGCGAGCTCATGTATGTTATCCTCCGAGGAGTCCGACTTACATTCAGAGAGAACAGGTGGTCGGGGCCCAGTCTTCTCTAAAGAGGTTTGGACAGGGCCCGTCATGGAGTTCCGTCGTCACAGTCAGTCCGAGTGCAAGTTTTAAGAATTCGCTGGTACAAGACTGTAGATTGGCAAAGTCAAGCCTAGTGTCCGTCTGGTGACAACATCCAACATAGCCTACATGTATTGAAATGATGAAGAAAAGAATTTGACACACTTAAGTAGTAAAAGCGAGGCGTGGAGGTTGTGATAAGGTACCTACCAGGTAGTCTGAAATATCTTACCAAAACCAAGCATGGGCGGATAGTGGCTGATATATATTTTTTTTTGGTAAAAAAAAATCCTATAGGCAAAACTTAAAATTTCATATTCCTCCGAAGAGTAGAAATTTCACCCCATGTATCTCCACCTAAAAGCAAACTTGCAACTTTTGACACATTATAATCACCAACCGAATGATACATATAACCACGTATGTTGTATTATCGGTCAGATATTGCCGTAATAAGGTAAAATATTCTGCCGTTGGATTTAAAACAAGAAAGCACATGATGGAGGCGAGTTTGTGCAGAATCGAAACTTTTCACTCGTCATGATAACTGACCTTGGAAAATACAACATAGGCGGGTTAATAAATCATTCAGTTGGCGATTGTGATGTGTCCAATATAGTTGGTTGTATTCTTTTAGGTGGAATAAGAAGGGGTGAACGTGTGACTCCTCGGAGAGGCTTTGTCCATTAGATTTTATTTTAAAAGAACCTAACAACTATCCATCCAGTTAATCGTCAAAGGCTTGAATTGCGTACGATATTTGGGATTAGCACCCAGGGAAAGTATGTGTCCATTGCTGCTGTTTCACAAAAATACTTACGAACAATTTCAGGAGTTTTCGTAACTTTTGATCGCTTCGCACTTCTTATAAAGTAAAAACAGTTACGTCTTGTTTCTGAATTTATATTATATATATATGACAAATATGGATAATGACCATATTCCTGTATACAGCACAAAATCGAGAATTCAGAAACTGAAGGCATACAAAATCAGGATAAAACTTTGTTTCTAAAATGATTCCTTGTTTTATTCGGTTTTGCGTCCTTTATAGCCTGAGATAACAAATATGGATAATGACCATATTCCTATATTACAACACAAAACCGATAATTCAGAAAATCATAAACCGAAGGCATAAAAAATCAGGATAAAACAGGAACGAAAGCAAACAAACAAAATCCTCCACCATGTGAAAAGAAGCGAACTTCCGATATGGGAGTGAGACCAGGTATCCAGGAAGAGTAAGTATCTCCTGCTTGCATGCAACACCCGCCGCTTCAATTAGGTAGAATTGTCACATCCGGATACTTCCATTTCGGAAGACATAGAGTACAATCTTTGGTTAGATGGTTCAAATGGTCTGTGACAGAATATCGTCCATATTTATCATCCATATATGGTATAAGAAAACATGATACAATCTGACTTTAAAATACTTTGAACCTTTTTCTAAAAGACGAAAGTTACGAAAATGCCTTAAAATTTTCGTAAGAATTTTTGTGAAACTGGGCACTGATCATATCGGCTGTATTCTGGAAGCCAAATAGGTCTCAAAGAATCAAAAGGTCCTTTCCCATTCATTTTCGCAAAAAATATTCTGTCGGATATGTTTAATGAATGGGTACAAAATTGATCTAATACCATATTTAATGAATGGGTACAAAACTGAGCTTTACTTGCAATTTTGTATCGTAGCTTAAAAGCAAAAGAAAGTATACACGTACGTTCATATTCACCTATATACACAATGGTCAAAAATATTTTATGATAGAGCGCTTTCATACTTGCACGACCCAAAACAACATTCTTACATATAACTACATGTATACATATTATATCATATAAGTAGCAGATATTTTGACGAATTTATGATAGGTCATTGACTAAGATTCGATCACCGTGGTTTAAAAGCATGGATGAGCTGGGTAATTTATGCCGAAATATGTCCCTCTTACTTACTGTGAAAGAAATTTACATCACCTCTAAACATCACAGTAATTAATATGGGGGATCACGGGGTGAATTAAAGAATATTGTCATATAACAAGATGTACAAATTCTGGAATGCGATTAGAAGGAAAGGTATCGGGGATTGCCTTACAAGTAACCGATGGCGTCTACAAATTCTGTTTCAGTGCCATCCTCAAATTCATTTTGTGGAAACACAGAACTATGGGTAAGCTTAAAATTAGAATGCTTTCATCCAAGCAATTTTTTCCATCAGTTATGATAAATGTCGACACATTATGAATGTATAGATCTAAAAGATAGGAGGGGATCTCCAACCAAACCCGGTTGCAGTACCAACAGGAAAACACCAAAAACACCCGATGCGAAAACACAGAGAAGACGAGCAAATGAAGAGAAATTTCATTTGCTCGTCTTCTCTGTGACGAGAAAGAGAAAGAGACATACGACATAGAAACATTAAACACAAAAGACTGCACATAAACCAACGAGACCAATGGGCCACCGGTGCTGACTTAGAAGCAAATATTGTAGGTATAAGTGGCAAACTGGTATATATGATTATACTTGTACAGGCGAACTTTGTGAGAAATTGTTTTAAGGCTATCATCTAAAAAAAAAAAAAAACCGGAAGACTTAGTTATCTGAAATATTGAATATTCGACGCCATTTCAACAAACTTGGTGATATACTTGTATGTGGTGAAACCTCGTCCATTTTGTAAAATAAACATTAAAGAATTTCCCATCAGTTATTCAGTCTCAAAGTCGAGAGGGCAAGGCAAAATAATTAGAATCTCCATAGGAGCGGTTGCGAACCCCAGAATGAACAACATTCCGAAGTGAGACCAAGCGCTCACTTGTTGGTTGTAAAAGTTAGTTCCCATAAAAAAAACTTTTTCACACGACGCGATTACAAAGTAAATTTTCTTTCGGTCATTTTGCGTTCAGAGCGAGTTTCAGTGAATTGCACCGTTCTGCCACTACTTTTCAGTATTAATATTGAAGGAAAAAGAATACAATATTTTATTTAAAGTATTAATGTTACACGTCTTCAAATTCATAGCATCATTTAAGAACAGATAAATTTGCAGCATGAACCAGACATCCGTTTCGGGTACTTCATCCTTGTCAGTGATCCTCAATCCAAAGAATGAAATATGGCCAGAGACTGAATGTTATGTCCAAAAATACCAAAAGATGTAACATCACATGACGACAAGAAACAAGGAAAAAAATCCCTAGGGTTTTTTCTTGTAGGTGCTGCAACCAAGCTTTGTTGGAGACCCCGTCCTTTCTTTCTGAACATATCCACAGGAATGCTACAAATCATGGAAATAACATCGGTTAACAGCTTAATACACCAAGAAAGCCAATTGGGCTCATTTCAAATGGTATTCGGAACATCTTCTCGTACATTTAATAATAGAAAAAGTATTACCAGAAAATTGATCATAATCACATCGTATACACAGGACGAAACCCCAGCAAAATGAACAATAAAGAATCTAACCTATCTGCACCCTACTTTGGACGGCCATGCACCATGTGATAGCAAATGGAGTGGTTACATGTATCTAGATAACGTTTCCACATACCTTCCATTCAGGTACATGTAAAGCCATTCTAGTGTAAGAGGACACCACAAACAAGACAGTAATTAAAGCACTAGGTGACTAAAAATTGGGCATATTGAAAAAAAAAGTCCGTACTCTGAGATTGCTTGCTTCCAGAGACCATTGATATTTTGTAGAATTTAGCCATGAATAGAAGCTGTCATTTGTTTTGTTTTGTGTTTTTTTCATAGATCTTATGCCCATAAATTGTTGTTTTTGATTCTGATTTTTAATTTTGTATTTGACTATCATTTATACATTTGTACCTGTAGCATGATAAAATATTCTCTATTCGGTCTTTTCGGAATACAGAGTTACTTCCCATTTGAGACGGTATATGACGTAAAACCATTATGATGTCATGAAATGGTATGGTAACGTCTTTTTCTTACCATGACGGTCGTTTCCAAGGGTTTTAGGACCGTTTCCATAGAATTTGATGACGTCACAATAGTCTACGTCAGATGCCGTCCCAAACAGGAAGTAGCTCTGGTTTTCGAAAATACCGAATAGTAATTGTTAGATTGATATACAAAAAGTAGAACATAAAATTTACTGGATATACAGACAAATAAAGCAATGTCGACTTGTATGAGCAAAATTGCAAAGATAGTATGTGATATTCTAGTACAAATTGGTCCACTTTTTTCACCTGTGGAAATAACCGGGTTAACAAAGATTATTGTAACTATAAACGTGTATATATTATATTTATAGGACATTGACAAATATGCATTTCCTCATACTTTAATATGATAAAGTACATACCGGTATCTCTAATTATATCATTTTATAAGACCTTTTCTTATGGACTGTCATGTGCCTACTGTTCAAATTCTGTTGAAAAATGCACGTAACTTGTGTTTCAAATGCAGGACTCCTAATTATGAGTAATATTAAGGACAGTTCATGTCACCTTTACCTGTACCTTTTTCTACGTCAACAATGATAAGGCACGGAAGCTAGTAAGATGCTTACAAAACATTTTGTTTGATGTATTCAATTTCAGAATGATGACGTATTATCGGGAGATGCTCCAGCTTTCACGCCCTGTTTCCAAGACACAGTCCTGGTGTATATACCGTTCGGATGGTTGTTTGTCTCCCTGCCTTTCTTTCTACGATACCTCGTGAAGGCACCTCCAGGGTTTAGTCTGCCAATTACTGCATTCAGTGTGATTAAATCGGTCAGTTTCCAAAAGAAAATTCGGAAAAAACAATATTCGTCCATGCAAATGTATCATACTTATTTTAGATTTCTCTTGGTTCTTCAAATATGGTTTGGCAAGGGGTTTTAAACATGTATGTTAACAAAAGTCAACTAATGTAAAAATGAATATATGATCTTGACAATTATACAAAAGATATCTTCCCATTTCACTTGGTGCATCCCTATATGCATCCCTTTGGTGCATCCCTTACCTGGTCCCTCCTATAGCTTGCTAGGGTCCGTCGATGCTCAATTTGGTGCTCTATTGCGAGTGCTGTGGATATTGTCGTAAGGATCTTCAATTCATTATCTTATTTATAAACATTTCGAAAAAACGTTGTGCATTTCATGGTGATACGATAGGTTAACTTCATTTTCTGAATCATATATTTTTGTATCATTAGTTTTACCAGAATAATTGTAACGTACGTATATATATAGTAAAAGCACAAAGAGCAAAATGCACAGATTTTCACCGTTATGACCTTTTCCAAGTTCAAGTAATAATTAATATCTTGGAATTTTTAATCGTATGCTAAATATGAATATTAATTTTGTTAGGAATACAAACATACTGTTGCTTCTTTGATTGAGTGAATGTCTTGAGACCGAAATGTATGTACCTAGATCTGAGTGTTCGTAATTCCGTCTGTCTTTGAGGTACTGCATGTTTATATCATTGTATAACAATACGTTGTAAGGCTTTCTTGTATACTCTTTTCCCAGGTTCTGTGTGCCATATTGCTGGTGCTGACTTTGTTAGAAGTCTGGGCCCATGAAAAATACGGATACTTTTGCCAGTTCGGCGATGTACCGGTTTCATACTACGTTGGTTTTGTCATTCGCATCGTATTTTATGTAAGTATTTCTTATTTCCATACTAATTGTAAGACAAGAATAATATAGCTCCTTTTTATCAGTGCTTGATTGGTTTATTTTATTAAAATCTATTTGGCCAAAAGGAACCCCCCAAAAAAACCCCAAAAAACAAATAACAAATAACAAAACAAAACAACCCCCCCCCCCCCAAAAAAAAAAAAACAACCAAAACAAAAATCGAAACAAAAAACAAAACAAAACAAAAAAATTAAATAAAATTTAACGGAAAAAAGTTGATGTAATGGATAATGATAATATTTTTCAAATAATTTATGATCAGATATACAGGTTGAATGTTGTGAGAAAAAGTATATTCTATTAGGTTCATGTTTAGATTGTTCTGTAAAAATGAAATGTCCATCGACAGATTTCAGAATTATAGAAAATATCTTATCGTAAGTTATATCTTGAAATACATTCGTTCTTAAATCAATTGGCTTTACATGTACTGTAGATACAAGCTGTAAATGTTTCAAAACATAACATGATTTCTCTTTCCTTTACTTTTCAGTTCATCGTCACTATTTTCATTCAGTATTTAAGGACAAAGCATATTTACAGTTCCGTAATTTTATATGCGTTTTGGGTACTTCTATTTCTATCGTCTATCATTCCATTACAATGGAGAATATCGTTTCAGGTAAGCAGTTACGAAAATGTAATATAAATAAATCATTCATGCTGCAAATTTATATGTTCTTAAATGATACGATGAATTTGAAGACGTGTCACTACTTGTGGACCAGGAGTCCTCTAGGGCACATGTAGCCAAGGTTGATCGTTTCTTCAAATGCATTCGAAAAGATTTCTGTTCACAAATTTTCTCTTTATTTCTAAAACGTGGGTACTGTAGCATCAAATCCCATCCTTCTTCCTACGTCTTTTGGTATTTTTTTGGTCATAACTTTCACAGTCTTTGGGCATTTTTCGTTGTTTAATTTGAGGATCACTGACGATGATTAAGTATCCGAAACATGCATGTCTGGTCAATGATTAAGTATTCGAAACGTGCATGTCTGGTCACTGCTGCAAATCTATCTGTTCTTAAATGATGTTATAAATTTGAAGACGTGTAACATTAATGAGAATTGATATTCACGCCTCCTCGACTATGAGACTAAATAACTGATGGGTACTTCTGTAATGTTTATCATGATACCTACCATAGGCATATTTATTTTAAACATAATATACCGGTATGCTTGTATTTATAAATCCATATCCAAGCTCTGTTTATCTTTGTACCAAATCGTTTTTCTCCGATAAGATTTGCTTCTTAATCTAAAAAAAAATGATTTGAAATATGCATGCATATTGATTACAATAGACTTGAAATATATCTAAATTCTCCGTTAGAAAATAAGATAAATTATTCTAGAACTAAACCTATTATCTTCAACGGCATAAACTTGACAAGTCCTTAACTTGTTCTTTGGCATAATTCATATGAAGAATTTTGCTCTATTAATATATTTTCAATATATGGATTAAATTTTTCTCTATTTGGGCATCGAGCTTCACTGATGAGACATAAATTGTTGAATAAATTGTTTGCCCATATGGTGCACTGATTTTTTAAAAAATTAATGTATATTTCAATACTGATAGCGTATATATGAGAAATACAAAGCAAAACGGGAAATGATGTGCACATGCTTAAAAGCAAACCCTTTGACGCAAACCGAATATTGGAATGACTGTACATTTGATATAAGCACAAATACACAAAAACATAACTTTTTAATACCTCTTGCGAATCCTGGTTTTTAAATTGACGTCAGATCAACAAAGTAAAGTAAAAAAGATCCTTCAATCTTTTACTTGTACTGTAATGAAAAATTGGAAAAAAATTCTTCTTACTACTTTTTACCAGATTTTTATCGTGAATTTGTCACTATACACCATCCAGTGATTCAGCATATTACATACAAAGGATAAAATTGATTATAAAGAGAAATAAACGAAAATATCCAGATCGTTTTTCCTCATTTAAGGTATTCAATGGGTAATGAAAGATATTATGCTAAAAACATTGACACTTGGTGTATTTTTCTGTGTCATATGAAGTTTTGAAAATTCTTATACTATCCTAGTTTATTGAAGTAAGAAATATTTTGAATGGGATCATATTTAGGAGTTATCTCCCCTTGATGAAAATATAAAAACATTAATTGCTGAAAAAATAATTGGTAAGGCCATACCAAATTAATAAAATGTTCTTTGGATTTTCTTGTGAAAAAAAGGGTGCGAGCGGGCGAAAATATAATTATTTTATTTTTCTTTTAAGTATTGTATTTTTTAAGGTGCGAGCGATTGAAATAATTTTATTTTGATATAGTTTACCATAGTAATACATTTATGATGTTTTCCGTACTCATAAAGGAATCCCCATAGGAATATGGTGACTAGGAAGCCTAGCACATAGCAGTACGGAAAAGATTTTTGAACATTCTCCCCTCCTTGACTTTCAGTGCCATGTATATTGGACAACAAATTTGCTCCCAACAATTTCTTTTTTCAAATACAAGTAGTATCGTTTTCTTCAAAGTTTGCAAAATCTGAGATTTCTAGAAGCTGTAAGATTTGCAGAAATCAGAACCGACCCTAAAAAATTCGTGAGCCAGAAATTTCGTGGTGCGGGCGAGCATTTTATTTTTATAATATTATTTTTTGAATTTTGAAAAATATGGTGCGGGAAATCCAAAGAACATTAAATTAATTTGGTATGGCCTAAACATTTGATTTTTTAGAATTGTTTGACCAATTGATATTTGATGCCCGATCATTCTGTTGTAAATTGAAAAGAAAAATGCCATAGATTTTAATGTAAACTCTAAGGGCTCATAACTCTTTATGAAACAAATTTCTTTCATATCTAAATTGATAAAAATTTTGAATTGATTATTACATTATATTTATGCAGTTATTTTGGGTGTCAGGAATCCATAAATGGGTGGCCCAATTACTTCTCATTACCCATTGAAGACCTTAGTATAGCAATGTGGGTTTTTTTTTCAGCCTACGTGTCCTGTCAGTATTATATACTACATCTACTTTGGTATCATTGTTATAGAGTTAGTTCTTCATTCATTTGCCGACAAACAACATAAACCTGGTTATCAAGACTTAGGACAGGTACATATGGTTGAATTTGTATACCAATGCAGTAATTTATTATACTGCACATGTAGAATTCTCTTTGTATTGAATTTTGATTTTTTATTTTGGTTCAAGAATTATGGAGTTTTAATTTTTCTTAATGCATCAAGAATTTTCCCGTTATCAAACGATCAACTTCAGCATGATACCAAATACTACTTTCCTGGATTTTAAAATGACATATTAAATATATTTTCAGAAAGAAGTTTGCCCTATTAATCGTATTTCAGCGCTGAGTAAGGTCACATTTTGGTGGATGAATGAGTGTGTATTTTTTATCATTTCTGAATTTTCTATTCCCTATTTTCGATAACCGGAGTTACTTCTTCCCGTTTAGGACGGTATCTGACGTAGAGAAATTATGACGTCATCAAAATCTATGGAAACGGTCATTGAAGTCTGGGAAATGACGGTAAAAATTCATACGTCATAATGGTTTTACATCAGATACCGTCTCATACTGTCTCAAATGGGAAATAACTCTGTATTCCGCAAATACTCAATAGAAATGACAATTTTGAAATAACAATTTAAGAGGAAAATAGATAAAATATGTATTTGAAATATATTTCGAATTTCCTGTCATCAACTTAGACCTAAATTTCCCTCATTGCATAGCACTGTCCTTAGCTGGGTTTCGGCATTATTTTTATAAAATATATAATTGAAATATATTTCAAATTTCCTGTCATCAACATAGACCTAAATTTCTTTAACTAAGGGGTACATGTATCTCCCTAAGTGCATAGCTCTGTCCTTAGGTGGGTTTCGGCATAATTTTTCGGTCATGTTTAGTATTAAGCTCCTTGCGTCTACCCTCCAACGATTTTTGGCCATATTTTTCAGTTAAATACGCTTCTGAATAAACCGTACACAAAATTTGGAGCCGCGCAATTTGGCAAGAGGAAATAGAAGCTCAGTATTGTAGATGGCGCTAGGAAAATTTACTTTGTCTTTATTTAAACTGTTTGACATGAAGTACTACTGATGAGGATTAAAATATCCGAAACACGTGTCTAGTACAACAAAATTGGTAATAAAGAACATATATTTCAATATTGACAAAATAAAAGAAGCCGAAATTCTTGCAAAGTCAAAAAGAAAACAATAACGTTTATATCAACTCTGAACATACCATTTGATGTTATTACAAAGTTCAAGGAAGTATTGATATTTTCACTGATTTTTATGTCACAGTGATATATATTTAGATATTGTCAAAATTTCTATCATTAACTAAATAATTTCAAAGTCTTTCAAAAAACTTTTGAAAATCACGAAAATGCATGAAATGATCTTAATTTTAAGGTCCTTAGATGAATCTAATAATTCGAGAAGTATATGAATGCGAACATTTGCGTCTTACTTTGCAGCACTGTAATAACAGCGTATAAAAGGACAATAGGGATAAATGATATGTGGGAGCAAACACCAGACTTACGATCAGATTTCTGTATTTCTAAACTTGAAGATGAATGGTATAAGGAAATTGAACGTTGCAAAAGGTGAAAACTACATTTTAAAATATAATTCAATCAGCTCTTTTCTACGCTTTGATATTTGAATTTAAATGAAAATAAATCTGACCATACTCAACACAAAATCGAAAATGCATTTGACCGCTTGACCAATTATATTACGGGCATAACTGGCCTAGCCAATCAAATGTCGATGTACACTTCAATTAATTTAAATCAGACTGAAATGATATGGTATTTTCGAGTTATAGAACATACAAAAATTCTTCATTCTGTGTTTTGTTTTATCATCAAAATGCTGTATGAGAAAATCACTAATTGCAGAAAAGAAAAATCATATCTGAACACTTTTATTTTTCAAGCGAACCAGGAAATGCCCATACAGTAACATACCATCGACGTTCCATGTCCAGTGGCAGCTCAGGGTCAAAATCGGGGTCAGAGGACGAGTCATCTCCCCTTTTGTCGGAGAAAACATCAGCTGACTTTTATAAATATGAGAAAATAGAGTTGAAGAAGCCGTCACTGTATAAAGCGCTCTGGAGAACATATTGGAGACAATGGTTGCTATCGACTATTTTAAAAGTTATTGATGACTTCTTCACCATTGGACAACCGCTACTGCTAAAGTATGTTATTATTTCAGTTTTACTCATTGAAAGCAAATGACAATTTCAGGAGAAAGTTCCAGTCAAAACTGGCAAACTGGGGTTGCTTTGTCTGTATGTAGAGCGCGGGGTGTTTGAGTCTGTCACTTTTGAAATATGTATTTTGACCAGAACTACAGAATATCAAGACGCTTGAATTCCTTATCCGCATTTCTCAAAAGGAATAATTATGAGTGATACTATTGTGCAAAGTTATCATCAATGGCTATTAGTTTGAAATAGAATATATTTTTGTATTACATTTACCGTTTCTGTTCACAGGTATCTCATTGCTTTCATTGAAAGCAAAGAAACCGGCGAGTCACCATTATGGACAGGATATACACTAGCTGCTTTATTTTTCCTATTTGGTATAGGGAGTACCGTCTTCTTCAGTCAAGCAGCTTACCACATCATAAGACTCGGGTTGGAGATGAAAACTGCCATCATAGGACTTATATATAAAAAGGTACATGTATAAAGAACGCATTGAATCCATTTGTATAACTCTTATTGTGAATCCAATAAGAAAATGAACAAAAAGCTTATTTCCTTTATTGTCCTTTCCAACGATGCTAAAAGCCAAACAAAAGAAGAAATGAGGAAATATGCCGACTCGGAGAGCTAACTCCCGTAAAATAACATTAACCTCTCTAAATGTGTAAAAAAAAAAAAAATAAAGGGAAAATGCCGTCCATTAGTGTTTTTTTTAGCTTCTATGGGACTTATTTTGTTATTTTATGAAACCATTGACAAAATCTATTTTCTTGTTTTATATATATATAATTTTATATATTTAGGCTCTAACCATGAGTAATGCATCTAAGAAGAACTATTCCGTCGGTGACATTGTGAACTTAATGTCTGTAGACTGCCAAAGAATTCAAGACGCATGTCAGTTTCAATATGAGTTGATCTCATTTTTCACCGTTCTCATACTCGGCCTTTTCCTTGTGTGGAATGAAATGGGCTTAGCTACACTTGGCAGCGTTGTTGTCATAGTTGTTGTAGCGGTAGTCAACTCACTGCTCGGCAAACTCCAACAAAGATTGCAGAACATGGTTCTGAGAATGAAAAGCAGTAGAATTAGACTTCTGAAAGAGGTGTTGAATGGTATAAAGGTATGTAAGATGATATTAAGATATGATATTAAGATATGTATGAAACATATTTACATTTTTTTCTTACCTTGTTTTAAAATAGACATGACACCGAATTTGATACATTTACTGGGATTTTTCTTCACAGCTTAAGTGACAGGTCAAATTTCTATGACAACACGTGTAACACACGATCATTATGTAACTTACAAGCAACGTCAAAGAGACAAATGACCCAGTTAATCATATGTATAATGAAAATATCCTTTATATTGCTTCCACATTAAAGGATTAAGATAAATTTCTTTAAATTTCTAAATTGTGTGTCCTGTAGCACCATATCCCAATCATCCTTCTACGTCTTTTGGTACATGTTTGCATATAACTTTCACACTCTTTGGCCATATTATATTGTTTAGATCGAGGATGAGGGTTAAAGAAGTTCTCTAGTCGTGGAGATTTTCGTATATATTACAGTTCATATCAAACTAAATTCCAACAAGAAATTTCCTTATTATGTAATCTCTTTCAGAGCTGATATAGACCAATTTATATTTTACTACCTTTTCCAATTTCTCAAAATAGCTGTACACACCGGAAGTACGTCAGAAATGTGTAAAAGGGAACCACGTTTCATAATGCTATATATAGAAATGTACATGCATGTTGTGGAGACATGTACTAATGTACTCTTATAAATGCCAAAATAAAGGACATATCAAATAAGAGTGTATGAGTGATAAATATGATAAAAGAGCATTTAATAATAAAACCTAAATATTTACATTAAAGCTACTAATGTACATAATTTATTTATATACGTACGTACATGTGTTGATATATTTTTAACTACTTCCAGAATCCTAAAGTTTATCTCAGAGAGGGATTCTAAGGCATATATAGATAAAAAATCTTAAGGGAATCAACCTTCCTTTCTTCCCTAATGGGGGTTGAGGTAAGCCGTCTTTTTCGAAAAAAAAACATACTACATGTAGTAGTTAGTAAAACAAAGAAAAAATCTGCATTTTTGGCGAATCCAAGGGGTCATGATGTCCTAACCGTCTAGATCACGCTTGTAGATGGTATCCTATTTACAAAATTCTATAATTTCCGCGGTAATCTGACTCCCTCCCGTTCAGCCTATTGATACCACCCGCCTTTGTTTACATTTGTACCTCCCCACTTCCAGTCGACACCTACGTACTTCAATAAATATTACCTTCCTTACATTGGAAAAAGCATGCCATGTACATGTTAAAAGAGGGAGAAATTATGTCTGTGAAATATCGGTGAGAATTAAATGTAAAAAAAAAATATAAGTCATCGACATGTTCAATGTACTTATTTTTGTGAGCGGGGAAAAAAGAAAGAAAGAAGGAAAGATACAAGCTAGATTATTTTACATATATACAGGTCCCAAGTGCCGAAAAAAAATTTTCTATTGAATGTAAACAAATAAATGTCCATCAAATGTTTCATCAAACCGGCAGGGATCATTTTGGGGCGCGATTTTGCGAGATTCTCGCATCTTAAAAAGTCGCATTGATTTTACTTGGATGCGAGAATTCTCGCACACATCAACATCGAATCCTTTTTTTTTTGTCCCAAGGATTTTCTATGCAATTTATGCCCGCCAGATCGAAAATAAAATGACAGTGTCGTGTCTGCAAAAACAAATTTACCCACTGACTGACCACTTAAGTTAAAATGACATGATAATTTTACGGACGAACGCATACACACGTACCTGTACGTAAATTTAAGATACGTAAGTGGACGTTGGAGATTTAAATAAGGCGCAGAGCATGTTGGAGAAAAATCAATATTGTATCATAATAGTAAAGAGCAGATGCCTACGTAACAACGTAAATACAAGAGATTAATTTAAAAGCCGAAAATAGACACGGTCACCGTAGAATAATGTGTACTAGGGCGCAGCGAGTTGCCGATTTAACGTGCCATTTTTTATCGGTTTGGGACTATGTCGCATGGCCTTCCCTGCCCTGGAAATTGTCCAACTGATGAGTTCGACTTCTTTCCCCTTTTACGAGAATTATTAATGAACGGTGTCCTAAGTACTACGTTCCGTCTATTACATGCTTATGACGAAACCTGGTTTGAAACGGATCCGTGTGGAACATCGAAATACGCAAGAACTTCAGTTTTCAATATGCAGAGCATAACCTGTTACATGTTTACAAAATTTTCGATAGATTGGGGTGGGGACGTACATTTTAACTGCGGAAGGAGTCGCGACTGAATTTCGGAAAAAAATATAATTTATAATTTTATAATCATAAACAAGATACCATATCAAATACTTGTATATGTATTCCGGATATCTATTTTCTTATTGTTCTGGGCAACACAGAAATCCTGAACGTAGCTAACTTTCCACTGAGGCCATATCATTTATTTTTTTGTCGACCCTAATCATTTAAATTTTTCTTACCTTCACAACTTTATATACCTTAAGAAAATAAATTTCATATTATCTGAAACGGCTAAAAAATGTGTCGTCAATTAAATGACATTTATTTTCATTTTTCACCCTCTTCCTAATACAGTTGCGCCCCCCCCCCCCTCCCCTCAATCCTAGCTATTTATAAGCTGATTAGAATATCAATTTGAGATCCCATCTAGAAAGCTAGGATAGGCTTTACTTGGGATTTCATATCCTATAAAATTTCGATCTCTCACCCTCCCTTCATTATTTAATATTTTCCGTGGTCATATAAGTCTTACCAGGAATGGGGAAGAACCCCCCCCCCCCCCACTCCACCTGGATGGATCCGACAATGAAATTGTACAGGTCTTTTAAAAAAAACACTGATGTCTAATTTACTTTGAAAATGGTTAAACCGAAAAATAATTATAAATGTACCATATAAACAAAGAGATACATGTACTATGTTTCACATTACGTCATCGTGTGAATGTGTAGTGTATACACACATCTGACGTCACGAATTTGTACTTTCAATATCGGCGGAAGTTGCAGACTAGCTCTGTGTTAAATCGCTAGCTTGTTGATATGGGCCTATAAATCGCTGTTTCATGGATAAACGAGACAATATATTTTATGGAACTACCAATACTTTGTAATTTGAGTTTGTCCGAGTATGTGTAAGTGAAAATACCCACGAGTAGAGGACTTCTTTAAGTAGTACCCGAAACGTGCATGTCTAGTCCATGCTGAAAATCTTTTCTTAAATGATGTTATTGAATATGAAGACATTTAACATAGAGTCGTTCTTCTTCAATTTCATATGCAATATCCAAGGTACAAATAAAAGTAAATAATGACTGTATTTTAGGTTCTGAAGATGTACACATGGGAACCAGCCTTCACTTCCAAAATACTGAACATTCGTGAAAGTGAGATGAGAATTCTCAGAAAACTTGCTACTGTCCTCTCCTTTACCATCTTGATATCTGTTCACAGTCCATTCTTCGTAAGTACAATGTTTATCAACTCTTAATCTTCTATTATCGAAGACCTCTTTGGATATATTCTCGTTTTCGTCGTCTCTGTATCCATAGAACAGTAAGAAGATTTAGTATATAAAAGAGAAGTTAGGTGAACCTGGATTTTGAAATATGATGTCAAACTCATAAATATTCCTTTTTTAACACCACAGACATGTATACAATACATAGACAAGGACATTTTTTGTATATAATCACAGAACATTGAAGAGTATATGTCGGCCGACCCGTGGTCCTAGCAAGGCTCGAACCAGCAATCTTAAGTTTACAACCCCTTTCTTGGTTCTGGTTAATAAAAAAAGTCTACGAATATGTAAGTTTGATCAAAGTCAAAGATTCCATGCTTTTCTTCTACAGATGCAGTTTTCCATTCTCCTTTTATATGTCTTACTGTCCACAAGTAGCTACCTCAGCGCATCCAAAATTTTTGTTGCCTTGTCGACCGTCAACATGCTACGATTTCCTCTCACAATTACCCCTTTCGTTATTTCGGGACTTACACAGGTACATGTACTAGAAAACGTTTGAACAAAGTTATATATACCCGACAAAAATGAAACGTATCACTTTATTTCTAAAATGTATGATATAATGTATTTCATTCCTTTCAATAATTAATCTTAAGTATATTAGTGACTTATTCTGTAAAACGCCAAACAAATCCGACTTAATCATCAGACACAGCGCCATGATAAAGACACTTGGTTCAAAAAGCAAAGTCACAAAATGGCTTATAAGAATTCCGTTCAATTTTTAGAAATGTTTAAAGCTGTTTAAACTTTCAAAATTGTGAAAGTGAAAATGTATGCTATAGAGAAAAGAAATGAAACATTATAAGGAATAGGCATAAAAATGAGCAACAATGTTCATTTGACAAATACACGTATGTATCGCAAACAACAATTTTTGACGTCTCCATTTGAATTCCTACGTATCGAAAACTTTTTAATGAAGCAAAATACATTTTCCCATTAAAGTGATTTTGTAACATCCCTTTACAGTTACATGTATCGATTGGACGAATCCAAGCTTTTATGTGGAAGGAGGACATAGATACAGATAATGTAATGCACCCTATAGAGGCAGGTGAGATTGGATCTCTGATTACATAACACTTAAAGGTCTAGCTTCAATATTTCGCCAGTGCCAGCCACCATTTTCTCTAGATTGTCGGAACATCCGTTTATTTCGTGACGTATTTGGAAATCGTAAAAAACAAGGGTTACTATGGAATTTACTACCGTAACGATTTCCAAATAAGGAATGATACGTAACGAAAGAAAGCGGATGTGCACACGTTATAGAGGAAAATGGCGACTGGCACGGTTTTCAAAACTACTCAAATTTATCGGCGGATAGCGGGACTTCTACAGGTAACTGTATCGATATGAAAGCAAATTCCACTTGATAATAAGGTAGAAAATGGATATCTGATCAAAATTATCTCGTTATCGTCCGGGAACATGCGATTGTGATATACAATCGGCTCGCACAACAGCGATCTATGGGGCGCATTTGAAGCCCCCTCTCACACAAAAATAATCGAATAAAATTGTCAATAATGAACTATATGTTCCATAGTACCAATTTTATTGTCCTAGTAAGACACGTGTTTCGGATATTGAATACTCGTCAGTTGTACTTCATGTCAAACAGTTTAAATAAGCCAAAGTGAATTTTCCTGGCGCCATCTACAATACAGATTTTTAATTTCTCTTGCCAAAATGAGCTGCTCCATTTTTTGTAGGGTATATTCAGAAGCGTATTTACAAGTAAGTGACAAATATGACCAAAAAGCGTAGAAGCTAACCGCTAAACATGACCGAAAAAATTATGCCAAAACCCAGCTAAGGACAGAGCAATGCAATGAGGGAGATACCCTTAGTTTTAGAAATTTAGGTCTAATTTGATGATGTAAATTTAGAATATATTTCAATGCAGTTCGTAAACACTAAATCTAGATGAGCGATATCCTAGGGGACTTACAGTTCACCAGCAGCGATACCAGCCTAGTGGTTGAAATTGTCAATATTGAAATATATGTTCCATAGTACCAATTTTATTGTGCTTGACATGTGTTTCGGATATCGAATCCTCGTCAGTAGTTCTTCATGTCAAACAGTTTTAATGAAGCCAAAGTGAATTTTCCTGGCACCATCTACAATACAGACTTTTAATTACTCTTGCCAAAATGAGCGGATCCAATTTTTGTGTACGTGTTAGACGGACAAAATATTGAAGCTATTAAAGTTCATTTCCCGATGTAAACTCAGTTGTTACTTTATGGAGTAAAGACAGAAAATAAAAAAAAATTAAACGAGGAAGTGGAATGTAAAATTACATATTGGATTCTTCTTTAAAAGAAAGGGATTGGAATGCATATTTTCTCTTGCATAATGTACACGTACTAATGCTCTACTCATCAGATCTTATGAATAACAATTAGAGCTTCTCATTGGTTCGTGTTTATTATTCAACACGACAAGGGTTTTAATTTTTCTATCATTTTGCTGTATAAAATGACAGATATAATGATACAAAACAAATCTTCTTCATCTTGGGATATAATGCAGCATGCAATTTTATGTTCAGATTACGCGGTCTCAATAGACAATGGATCCTTTACTTGGGACAGGGATGATCCAAATATTACACTTAAAGAGTAAGTTTTGTTTATTTGTATTTTAATGTTTTATTTTAAATCTTGATGTGAGTATACACAGACAGTCAAAAGAAATACTTTGATTATTTACCTTTTACTTTAAACGGTGATGAATTTGATTCAACAGAATTGACCATGGCACTTATTGTCTTCCATCTGAAGTATCAATTAAAGTAAACTTAACGTCTCGTTTATCATAAGAAGTTAAACGCACAGTGATAATAATGATATCAATCAGTTAACATGCACATAGAATCTTAACTTCTGACAACTTAATTAATCTATAACGGGAAGGAACACAAAAACTATATTGTTGGAGATGCCATCCTTTCTATTGTACATTTGGTGAAGTCAGCGGACTTGAAAATAGGTTTCCTTCAATTCTAGATATAATTTCCTATTCCGTTATAAAGATTAAATAACGTGAATATGACTTGAGAATATATATGAAAATCTTTATCCTCAAGCATTGATGTAAAAATCCCCGAGGGAAAACTTGTAGCCGTTGTGGGACAAGTCGGTTCAGGAAAGTCATCATTGGTTTCAGCGGTACTCGGGGAACTAGAGAAACTTGATGGAGACGTCAATGTGAAGGTACAGTTACATGCATAACAAAACTTTAAAAATATCTTTGTCACATTTTCACAATTCATAAACTCTTAGTAAGTCCAAATGAGAAAAACCACAAGAAAATTCTTCTTAACGTATACATACTTCAGATATAAACGTTAAGGCCCTTTTTCTTTATCTTAAAGTCGAGGGGCATTTGCAAGTAATGTACTTTAATTTTGTGCTTCACAAAATGCATATCAACTCCGAAGATAATTTTCATTGACTATTTGATTACTTCGATTCCATAAACCTTTCACTTTGAAACCTCTTTTTCAAAATGAAGGGATCTGTTGCATACGTGCCTCAGGAAGCATGGATTCAAAACCTAACTGTAAAGGATAACATACTTTTTGGCAAAAAGCTAAATGAACGGAAATATCAAAAAGTGATCAAAGCATGCGCACTGCTACCGGATCTAGCCATATTGTCTGCTGGTGACCAGACAGAAATAGGAGAGAAGGTGAGCCTTGATAATTTTGTAAAAAGTATTAGCTTTTCAAAAAAGCTTGCCTGACCTTAACAAAATAACAGCGGCCCTTCTCACCCCGTAGTCTTGACTTCATCAATGGGCCCTTGGGAAAATAAAACAAACAGGAACACGTTGAAATGAACCATAACTCAGTATAGTATACTTTCCTGATAACGCCGTAGTAATGTACAGAAGTCCCCCCATCCACCAATAACAAACAAAAACACGTGTATCTGATGTAAACAAAACGAGGGCTTCTGATTTGTAAAGTTGTACGCTATCGTGTGCAACAAATATGTACTACATCTACCATCAAACACAATACTTTTTCATGTTTGCAACTTGCCACGATTTTGTACATGTATTCCCACGTTTTCGAGCTGAAAATTAAAATGAAATAGTGACCGCGTGAAATGTAAAGGAAATAAAATTTTCCAGAAATCGTCCCATATATGACCAAACCGGGACTCGAACCCCGGTCCTCTGCTTGGGAGATGAACTCCTTGACCACTCAGCTAACTAGACATATTACTTCACAGAAAAAACTTCGCGTATTTTTATAAGCGTACATGTTAAAGGAGCGATAACTCTTTCAAAGAGAATGCTTTTTTTCTGATCTTGTGAATGTTTGTAAACGGCACTTTCATCATAATATTATTACATGCAAAAGCCACATTGACGTCTTGTTTTGTGTCATGCATTTCAAATCTAGGTGTGAAATATGAAAAATAGTCCGAGGCTTATTATTTTGTAATCACTCGCATCACCGTTTGTTAATCTGAGAATTTTCCATAATTGAATCCAAAGATTAGTTTAAGAAATGTGCATACATATATTGTACTTAACACATACTGAATAATTCAATGAAGATATGCTTTAAAACTAAGTCTTATGTGAAAAAGTGTTTTGTTCTTTGAAGGGAATAAATGTAAGTGGAGGCCAGAAACAGCGTATTAGTTTGGCTAGAGCTGTTTACAACAATCGTGATATATACCTATTAGATGACCCATTGTCAGCCGTAGACAGTCACGTCGGCAAAGAATTGTTCAACAATGTTATAGGAAACACAGGACTTCTCAAGAATAAGGTTTGGTAGTATCCTTATAGTTCTACTTTTTCGATACTGTATATATTTGACCTAATTGTCTAGATAGTAAAAACGGATTACATCAATTTTATTAGAGTCATTCAGTTGGAAATTCATGATAAATTCATGAATTCAAGTATGAAATTTGTCATCATATGTTTTTAAGTAAACAATTGTACTTCTAATCATTCTTGAATTTGCCTCTTTCATCTAGGGCCATTTTTAAAAGATAAGTTCAACATAGAAATGTTTACTTATAAACTCCATTTCTCTGAAATATTTCATTTCTTACATTGATTTCTCTGTTCTTTTAGACGAGAATTTTGGTCACTCACGGTGTTCACTGGCTACCCATGGTTGATACCATTATCGTCATGGACAATGGACGAATCCGGGAAGTAGGATCGTATGAAGAACTTCTACAATACAATGGTGTTTTTGCACAATTTCTTCAAACTTACCTATTACAAGGAACACAAGATGAGGACGAAGAAGATCAAGAAAGTAAGTATCTTGATTCTTGATACATTAATGAATCAAAGCAATGTGTTCCGTATTCTACATCCAAAGCCGGTAGCGTCGCAAGCAATAGGGAATAAACAAGATGTGTGTATAAAATTATGCCTCAATATTTTGTCTAAGAGCGTCTCAGTCATGATTAACTTTTCTTGTAGTATCCCAAATGAAAGACCAAATATGGGAAAAGGTGCAGGCTGTTCTATCAGATTATGAAGGAATATCAGCAGAAGAAAGCATATCAAGAAGGTACTGTTTGACGACAACCAAATAATTTTTGGCTCGTACATCTAATATGGTATTAATATTTCAATACTTAGCCTTACATCTGCACACAGTATAAATTCTGTGTATGTTAATTCTACTTAGATAACTATAAACAAGGTTTTGACTTTTGCATTCTATTCACTATATTTAGTTATGCAACTTTTTTTCTTTTTTTTAAGGAAAGCCTCATTAGCTCGAAGCTTCAAAGATGACAAGCAAAAGAATCTGGTCGGCCATGACGCACTGACGTCAAGAAGGGAAAAAATAACGTTACAACGTCAAAAATCTGAGAACCAAAATGCTCTCACAGAGTCACTTACACGAGGGAATGTCGGCACTTTACACAGACAAATATCAGAGGGTAGGAACATACCGTTTGAAGTGGAAAAAGAGGATCCTACCCCCAAGGCTTCGGGTGCACTAACCTCAGAGGAAACAACTCAAGTTGGAACTGTAAGCAATTTAATCGATTATACATGTATTTTTTCTTTTAGAAAAAGTTCTTTCTGTGTTGAGCTTCATCACTTTATTAAGTTTATTTATGTTTATGAAATATTATACATATGTACTTGTCATTTGTTTACTGATAGAGGCGAAGGAACAATGTTTTTATTAATACTACTTCTGAAACTTCTCCTTATTTTCAATAACCATATCAGTTATTTTTGTGTTTGATAATAGCAGGGTATATCTTCACATTATATTTTTTCAGGTCAAATTTACAGTTTTTGCCTCCTTCATACGAGCGATGGGATCCTTTTGGGCATTGATCTCTGTACTTTCTATGGGTGTTTTCCAAGGCCTAAATGTCTATGGCAACTTTTTCCTCGCATTTTGGACGGAAGACGAAGTTTTGAAGAACCAAAGTCTCAGCAACACAGAGGAATATGAGAGCAGGAATATTTATTATCTAACTGTTTATAGCGTGCTTGGTGTCATACAAGGTAATTCACATGATTTACGAGAATTTGAATGAGTTAGGAATTAACAACTACTGATATTGGGTGTATTGTCTAGTTATTCGTCGGGTTGCATGAACAGATCAAGTCATCTCAGAGCTGCTTCACCGAACAGCTTCGTCGAGGTTATACTTTGATTTGCTTCTGCGACGAGAAGACAGAACAGATCTGTTATGAATAGGTTTTTTTTTTTGTTTTTCTGCATAATTCTTCAAACGACAAAATAAAATCTCTTCATTGACGGTGAGCGGTACGATGGAGTTGTAAATTGCAGATTATCTAAAAGAAATTGCGCCTTACTTTGACTGGGATATGATTTGTTCATATTTCAGGAAATATTATACCTTAGAAAACATACCGTATATCGGGTAATTTTCGCGTCGGGTAAATTTCGCGAAAATGACCCTAAAAAGGTGTGTCTTTTTTTCGCTGAGTCTAATTTTCGCTAATCTACTAATATCAAAAATTCAAAAAATGTTCAAAGATTTATTTAATGTGAAATGAAATACGATCATGCATGATTACCTATACAACTGCGAACGTTTTACTACTGGGTTTACGTATCAATACACGTACTATAATACAAATATACATGATACAGCTCAATCGTTTAAAGCATCGACGATGCAGGCTTTTTTAAAACCCTTGGTTATATAATATCTGGTTTCCCACGCAAGTATAAGTCATATAATTTTGTGATCCAAAAAACGCCTTCTACCCCAAATCATTGTTTATATTTAGTTTCTTGCGTGAAATACACGGGAAATCAAAAGGCTAAATGTCATAATTACAGAACGACAATAGGTGGTTTAAAATAAAAACCGACATGCATTCGATCGATAATTGTTTGATTTACGCTGGGTAATTAAATTAATTAATGTTACATGTTATCTGTAAACATAATTATCTTAATCAGACGAGTACTCACAAACAGCCCGGGACAGTTACATATAACCGTACCTCTAAGCGTTATTAAGAAACATTAACAAGATCAAGGGTTAAGATCTGTGTCTTTTTTTCGCTATGTCCATTTTTCGCGATTTGATAATGCTCGCGAACTTAGCGAAAATTAGACACACGCGAAAAATTCCCGATATACGGTACATGTTTTATCTATACCCTTATTTTTATGTTTTGTTCTCTGGATGTTGTTGACATCTTGATATTGACAAGTTAGAATAAGTCCCTGAAGTTGTCATAAAAAGAAAATGTACACATTCGTATTTCAGGGTTGTTCCTATTCCTGTATGCCTTTCTTGGTATGCGTTGTCTTGTGAGAGCTTCCGGTGTCCTTCACTCGTCCATGTTGCATTGTGTCATGCGCTCTCCGATGTCATTCTTTGATACGACCCCTCTTGGAAGAATAATGAACAGATTCTCCAGTGATATTGACATCCTTGACGACAGAGTTCCTAGGACCTATAGGTTGATAACTATCATGATTGCCAATCTGATCGGCATTCTTGTCGTAGTTAGCATTAACACACCTATTTTCCTTGTCGTCATTGTGCCAGTTGGTATTCTTTATGTTTTTATTCTGGTAAGTATAAAAAGCATAATTATTAACGCTGTCTAATGAAAAGAAAAAAATGTTAAATGTAATGTAAAATCCAAAAGCATCATTTAAGAACAGATAAATTTGTAGCATGGACCAGACATGCATGTTTCGGGTACTTACCCCTCCTTGGAGATCCTCAATCTAAACAATGTAATATGACCAAAAAGTGTGAACGTTATTATGTCCAAAAAATGTACCGACAGACGTAGGTAAATTTAAGGAATAATTTGACAATTTTCAGAGTAACTATAGTAAGGTTCAATCTTACATTCATTTTCTATTTGCGGTTATAGACATACGCAAGAGTAGATGACTATATGAATCTTAGAGTTAAAAATGTTTCTTATGTATTCGAATTATATACAAAGAAATGTAGAAAGATGAATATCAGCCAATATCTTTTTTACTAAATTTAATGTACAATATTTACTTTTCAGCGTTTTTACTTGCCTACCGCTCGTCAACTTAAAAGAATTGAGTCTGTTACAAGATCCCCGATTTATAACCACTTTAGCGAAACTATTTCCGGTGCAAGTATCATCCGGGCGTTCCGATCGGACGACCGTTTCATAGATGTTTCCCACAACCGTGTAGACAGAAATTCAACTTTCTACTTTGGCGCAATTTGTGGTGCATGGTAAAGATTTTAAAAAGAATATTACAGGGAAACCCATAACCAGAACTCATACCCAGTCCATTTTTCTTATATCATATAATCATAATCCTTCTGTAACAAAATCTTACTACTGGTCTGTGTTACTATCCAAACTATAATAACTTAAAATATTTTACCACAAGATCTATGTTTGTGTCTTTTTTAAATAGCGTAAAAAACGAATCATAATCACTCGGCATTTTAGAGACTTCATATCACAAAAGAAAACATGCATTGAATTCCTCTCGTAACGTCACTTTTCATATGGCGCCGTATTCGACATCATTGATGTTACGACGTCATTGATTATATGACATCAAGTACACTTCAAAATCAAAAATCTTTATGATTTATCAAAATCATTAACCAATTGTAAGTAATTAATTCATTTCCACCCGATTCTAGACGTAGAATCGAAAGCGAAGCGCACAGTTGTGCAATATCATTAAATACGGAACCTCTAGCTAGCAATCTTATTGGTTGATACAAATCACTAATATAATATTAAATGAGGTGTGATGCTTCATTCAATATCAAAAGGAATAATATATCTCTGCTACTTAGCCATTATACAGCTTTAAGTTGATGAATTTTCTGTTAAACTTTATGGGCATTTTAGGACAAACCTGTATTCAATCTTTGACATATTTCAGGTGGATATCTGTACGCCTTCAGGTCCTAGGTAACCTCCTTGTATTGGCAGCTGCATTGTTCTCTATTATACAAACTGACATCAATGGTGCCGACATAGGTCTTTCATTAACATATTCCATGCAGGTGCGTACCAATAGTTTCGGTGGTTTGAAAACGGATATCGAAATTTCAAGTTTTTTTAAAAGAGTGAAGGCATTTGTATTTCGAGATTTGATGTTTATTCATTCCCAATGGCTTAATGCTCGTCAGATGATATTTTGTAAAACCTCGTATAGATGAAATATACAATTAATATTAACAAAAAACTTTTAAAAGGACTTTTCATATGGCACAACTGTTTCCTTTTTTGATAACACAATAGAGCATATTTGCCGTAAAAAGCATTGGCGCGCTGAATTTGAAAAATAGAAAAAATAATAAAACAATAATTATTTTAACGTTTTAATTCGGTCCATACCTGGAATTATAGACCAGAATAGATAAATTATATGGACCTCGAACTTCGTCCTCGGTTAATATGATTGTTTCGGGTCTATAATTCGAAGTATCGACCACATTTATGTGCTATAATTGTATAATATACCCTCATACGTACACAGCTTATGATATATGTTTAGATTATTGTTGCCCTGAACGTTGTTGTACAAGCAGTGAGTGAGATGGAGATGAATGTTGTTTCTGTAGAGCGTGTAGAAGAATATACAACACTTCCTTCAGAGGTACGTAGATACAAGACAAGTAACGTAAATGGTGAACGAGAAAAACAGATAAGAATAAAGATTTCTTATGAATATGAATACTCTCTGATCATCTGGTAGGGAATAAAAGGTACAGACAGTAAAAATGGTCGTATATTGAACGTTTTGTTTTATACTTCTTTTATTTATTGTCATACTCGTATAAATGTATACTGTTTATATGTATTTTTTATATCACTTCACATGTTCATTTTATATGTTTGCCATTCATGCTTTGATGATGTTGAATATCCATTGTTCCTCTTGTCGCACATCGATGTGCCAGAGTGTACTAATAAAATCGTAAATTATATATTAAAAAAAAAATTTGATAGATATGTTTTATTCCGAGGACGATGTGTAAACGGTTAATGACATTTGACTTTACTATCCTACTCCAAAACAGGCTAAATGGGTCATACCCGATCATCGACCAGCGTCATCTTGGCCAACAAAAGGCTCTGTCAAATTTATTGACTATACAACAAGATACCGACCCGGCTTAGAATTAGTATTACGAGGCCTGAACTGCAGCATCAGTGATGGCGAAAAGGTAAATTCACTTTCTTAGCACCATGATAAATAGAGGATATTCTCTTGGATGAATAAACTTTTGTTGACAAGGTCAAGCCAATTTATCTTAAATTTAAATATATTCAGATTTTAAAGTTAATTTGACTATACTCTTACCTTTTGAACAATTTTACAAATGATACATATATCAAAGTACAATGGGACAGGATTGAAATCAGAGGGATAGATTTCTTAAATTGTGGACTCCCTAGAAAAATATTTTGGATTAAAACCAACTGAGATATATATTGTTTATTATATATTCCATCATGCGGTAAATTTACCATAGAATGTATATGTAGTTAATGCTGATGCTAAAAATAAGTAAGAAAAAAAAAAGAACAGGATTGAATTGTTTTAACGATTTCATACGTTAATATTGATGATCTGTAAAAGTTTTAAAAGTTTTCTTTGCAGCAACACGTAGGACTCTATGATGTTTCATCGTGTCACAGCAAAGATGGTAACTTTACATGTAGCTCTTTGACTTTATTTATAGATAGGAATAGTTGGTAGAACTGGCGCTGGCAAGTCCTCTATAACTTTGTCTTTGTTCAGACTGATAGAGGCCGCTGGTGGAGGTATAGATATTGATGGACAGCGAATATCTGATATAGGACTTCATGACCTAAGGTCTAAAATCACCATTCTTCCTCAGGTTTGTTAATGAAGTTAGATGCATTTTTCAGCATGACATACGGTTCTTCATTGCAATGCAAGATAGGAGCTTATAAGAGACATAAAAGAGATTCATAAAAATGTATATAGTACTACGATACATAGTATTTTGATTTTGGATTTTCTTATTTGTTTCGAATTAATTCTTCCGGTACAAAATGTAAATGATAGGCACACGATAAGACGTAGTGGAATTCTGAAACATGGTATAAAGGCGTTCGACGCAGAACAATTTTAAAATGTTATCTAGTTTCTTACAGGTTCTTCACTTAAAATATTCACAAAAATGACTACATTTTAAAAGAACAAAGCCATAACGCAAGTACCTTTTATCCCAAACAGGATCCAATATTATTTTCCGGGCCTTTGAAACAGAATCTTGATCCATTAGATGTATTCAGTGACGGTGACATGTGGCTTGCTTTAGAGAGAGCACATCTCAAACCCTACATAATGACCCAGCCCGCCCAGTTAGACATGGAATGTGGGGAAGGTGGTTCTAATTTTAGGTAAATCTCCTCATTTCAAAAGACGTATCATAACAGAATTGTCTCTGTAATTAGCGTAAAGGAAAGGCACTGTACATTAAGCAGAGAAAAGTATGCATAACCAATATTCATCATAAATAAATGTTCGATTTTAGGTCAAAATAAGCAATATCTAACCATTGATTTACTTTTAGGTCATTTCAAGGTAAAAACACGGTCGATAAAATTCCAAAACTATTGTCTACGGAAAATAAACTGAATTGATTTCGGTATTTCAGTGTCGGGCAGAGACAGTTGGTTTGTTTAGCAAGAACACTTTTGAATAAAACCAAGGTGCTGATACTGGATGAAGCTACGGCAGCTGTTGACATAGAGACAGACGAACTGATCCAGGAGACAATACGGACGGAATTCTCAGAGTGTACAGTACTAACTATAGCTCACAGACTTAACACTGTTATGGACTATGACAGGTAAGCGTCATATTATAGTCATTTTTTTTGTAAATAACCTATAGATTGATATAGAGACAGACAAACATATCTAGGAGACAATACGGATGGAATTCTCAGAGTGTACAGTACTAACTATAGCTCACAGACTCAGTTATTGATTACGACAGGTTGGGATAATATAGTACATAATTTATTAACATAAGCTTTGAATTAAAAAAATGTTTACCATTGTCTAATAAGATATTTAGAATTGATAACAAGTTTGAAGATAAAAGACTCTTGGTGTGGGTCTGCCAGTATCAACTATTTTAACTTTTCTTTTTTATTGATATTCACAGAGTGATGGTTATGGATAAAGGACTCATTGTAGAATTCGACACACCCTCGCAGCTTCTCAGTAGTAAAGACGGAGTGTTTTACAAAATGGCTAGAGATGCAAATCTAGTCAGTTAGAGACATTTGTTTGGAGATTATAAAATGTATTTGTATGATTATAGATCCTTTATTTTGATATAAAATTTTTGATCTATTTTGAAAGTAAAACAAAAATTAAAAATCTATACAATTTGTGAATTGTTTTCTCTCGACATCAAAAATTTCTTTAACATGATTACTGACGGGGTTTTGACTTGAATGCATGCTTGCGATGCTGCGTCTGACCTACTTAACCTTGATTACATGCATCATTTCAACCAATGCTTGTCAAATGAAGATAGAAACTTCATATACTCCCATTTTACATCAATATGGAGTAGACAAAAAGCGTGTCTCATGGTCAAAACGACTTTTTGAGTTTGCAACATTTACTTTTCAGAGAAATCTGAAATCCACTTCTGGATAATCTGAAAAGTGGGAGGGTTGTGCGCAGGTAATTCAGGGTAACCACACCGTCTGCTACTGACGTGACAGATGGCCCATTGGTCTCGTTGGTTTATGTGAAGTAATTTGTTTATGATGTTTCTCTGTGTTTTGGCGTTCCATGTTACATATGCATCTCTTTCTGTGCGTGTCTGCTTTGTGTTTTTACAGCGGGTGTTTTCGGGTGTTGCTGTTGGTGCTGCAACTAGGTGTTGTTAGAGATCCCATCCTTTCTTTTCTATGTATGTTAATTTCGACCAGCACAAAGCTTATCTTTAATAATACTTTTAGCCAGATACAAATGTAACCTTAGTTATTTACAATTAGGCTAGGGAATTTATGAATGGTGATGAGGCAGAATCAAGCATTGAGAGCAACGAGTATCTTCTTTGAAATATGGAAAGTATTTTGTTGTTTTCATAAGGAAAATTCAGGTTGTAAATTAAAATTTTTGTGCATTCTCTGTAATTCAATAAACAAAATTTGGCTCACGCGACTGCCAATCTATTCGAACGGATGTAGTTCTATCGTCGTTAGTATACTCACTAACAAATAATTAGCTTACAATGTGAACTTGTGTGTACAGTCCTGATATGTTCTTACATAAGTTTATTACTATGGTATGCTGTTCCGTCTAATTATATGTTGAATAAGTATATAGATACTAATGTTGTATTTGTATGGTTATAGTGAACCAAATGTGCTCAATCTTAAATAAGTTTTAAGTTTAGAAAAAAAAAATCAAACAAGAGGGTGCTGCTAAAACAAATTTGGCATTGTCTGATGCACCATTTTCATTATGTATAGTGAGTGCATATGGGCAGTTCTATCGAGAAAGTACAAGGAAAGGATTTCCAACAAATCGACGTTGCAGTGAAAAATCGAAACGTTCGTGTTTTACAACAAACAGTGGACAAAACGCAAAACAAAAAAATCGACAAACATCTCAAAACAAGGAGACAAAAGAGATCTTATCAAAGTGATCAACTAACAAGTACACTAAGGATTGACATAATGTAACATAACAAATAGCACGTGAAACAAATGGTGCAACCGGAGCCAACTTTTGACTGCAATATGCTGTATGAATAACATGGTCATCCGGAGTAAGAGCTGACAACCCTTAATTATCTGGATACTCAAGAAGCCCATTTGTTGTATGGACAATATGGCCAACATTTTCTCGGTTAGATGATATCACAAACAAGGCAGCAACACATGAAGGCAATGGGAGCCACCATAACCTACTCAATAAATAAATACAAAAAAACATTGGGCATTTGGTCTGTGTTCTGTTTAATAATATAGAAGAAGCGAGTCTATATTTCATCCCTCTTGAGAAATCTGATCATTTCATGACATTACAGAAATCTTGACCCAGTATTCCCTGACGAAATTTTGACAATACCCGTCATAAGTCCCATCGTCAAGTTAGTCAATGAGCAAATATGCTGGAACAGAGTGTACCATTGGTCAGTTAATGACTATTGTACTTTTTGCGATTTCGGCTCGATAGTGTCGACAGCTGTCTTAACGCAAAAATAAAAAGAAGTCTTGTTGTCACTATTTCGTCCTCAAGCCTCAGATATAATAAAGGGCGAAATGTCGCAAACATAGATAAGTATACGTTCCATTTGCGGCCATACAACAATAAATAATCAATGCAGAACAAATATTGTAACACATGAATACAAGGTAGTTTGAAGTTACCCATTAGTATATGCAGGTGCAATTGTGCTGTCATATCCAAGACGACACAAATTGTTAGGACCAATAACATAGCTTAAAAAAATACTTGATATGAAAATGGCATTGTATAGTTTGAATATTAAAACTAGTCTCTTTTAAATTCTGTTCAGTTCTCAATGTTTTTGTTGATAAAAATTATTCGTCTCTATGTTACAAAGAAAAAGGTATTTGTAATTACAATTTTCGTCAATGTATTGCGTGCACGGTTATATTTATTATCTAATTCGTCTTTGGAGTATATTGAAAATCTTCAATACTGAGACGTACCTTATCCTTTTAAACACATTTAAAGGTACAATAGTACGGAAGCATAGAGGGGACATGTGCGATTTTTTTTTATTATCTCGTGGCCACGACTTACTAACTCGTGGCCACGACATAATTATCTCGTGGCCACGACTTATTATCTCGTGGCCACGACTTAGACTTATTATCTCGTGGCCATGACTTACTCACTCGTGGTCACGACTTAATTATCTCGTGGCCACGAGTTACTATCTCATGGCCACGACATAATCCTGCGTTTCTATTGGCTGATTATCTCTTGTGCACGACTTACTAAGTCGTGGCCACAAAATAATTAACCAATGAAATTTTTAGAAAATTATACATGCGTTTTATTGTTTCTTTTTAAAGTCATATTAGCTCACTGGACAAATATTCCTAGAGTCATTGTCGTACCTAGCAAAACCAACGGACGTGTAGATAATCGTGAGATACGTACGTGTCTTTTCATTACACGTTGTAAATACATGTACACTATAAGACTGAATGTATACTTTTCATTGAATTGAGAGATTTCGACTCTTTTCATTAAATACCATGTTCTCGTTCATATTTTTCTCGAGAAATAAAAAGGCAATACAAAGCGGAGAGACCAAACTTTAAGAAAAAAGTTGAATGTCGTGACTTTTTTGTGCTTAGTCATATGAATTACGAATTTTTTCTGTCAGTACATGTATTTGAAAAAAAATTACTAACACTTTCATAGGGTTGAGTGTACCAATGCACCCCTATTTAAACAAATTTCCAAAATACATTGATAAAGGAATTAGATAGTACATGTGAAATTTATTTCATTAATGCCAATCATCTTTCAATCATATAAGTCATTTATCAAGGAACCAAGCGGGAGGAATTGGAATTACTTCTTACTACAATAAGTCGTGGCCACAAGTTAATAAGTCGTGGCCACGAGATAATTTTAAAAGTCGTGGCCACGAGATATTAAGTGGTGGCCTCGACTTATTATCTCGTGGCCACGACATAATAAAAAAGTTGCACACGTCCCCTCTATGCTTCCGTACAATAGAGTAATAAGACAGAAAATATTCATACTCGTCTTTCCGCATTATTCGCTCCAGCAATTTCAACTCATTTAGCAAAACCTACCAGTATTATATCTTTTGTTAGCTATATTTGAATATGTCAAATTGCGAGGTTCTTTTGCTGATGCATTTTAGAAGATTTAAGTTATTAGGACCTTCAAACGGTGACTTAGAGAACACTAAAAATGTAATATAAAGGATTGTATATATGGATATAAGGATTGTAGCTTTTGTATGAAAGAAATCAACAGAGATGGAGCCCCTGTATAAATAGTCAAACACATGTTTCACAGGTAATATATGCTACCTGCTTATTCTTAAAGTCCCTTTTTTTTTCTTCTTCTTTTTATTTTCTTTTTTCTTTTTTTTTTTTTTTTTTAGATTTTCAGTTTTTTTTTGGCAATTGAGAATTCTGAACAGAAATAGAACATATATGTCAATATTGACGATGCTTCTGTTTTATGATAATCAGATATTGCAACGTCAATGAAATTATTTCAAAATACCATTTCAATTTTTACTATCTCATTAAGTTTGAAAATGACACGAAAAAAGAAATAAAACAACTATATGTTTCTTCAGGATTTCTTTTCAATGTGATGATACATGCATCAATGGCTACCTCTGCAGATACCTCAACAGCGGAATCAACAAACATAAAAAAGGTTAACAACATCATAATCGGTCCATGCACATGTCAACTACGAGATGTATTACGTCACCGTATACGGCCTGAACATTTTTCAAACATTATCAATACACAAAGTGCATTCCTTCCATCTTTTACACGACGTCAATTGAAATCGATATTACCGGAAAATGGAAAATATACTGGTAACTATGACGAAATGGATATTTCTTTAATATACACACTATTGCGAAACATATGCAATATTAAACCACATGGTAAAGGCTGGGGAAAAAATCCTAATCCCGAAGACGACTCTCTTTCTGCAAGCATTGAACGAATTCGCATAGCCAGAAATTCGATTATTCATTCTTCAAATCTATCTACCGAAAGCCTAGATTGTATTTTGGAAACAATAAAATCTGCAGTTAAAGATATGGACAAGTACTTGAACAACGAGAACAAGTATGAAAAAGAAGTGGAAAACATTTGTAAAGAAAGTTCTCTAGTTGAGGGTAAGTCATACTACTTATTATCAATCGAATTATCATGAATGGTTTGATCCTTTTCCTTTGTTTTTGAATGTGTAATGACGATTAATCATTTACATCTTAGCATAAAATTGTTTAAATCTTAATAATTTCTTTTAAATAGATAAGACACCAGACGTTGATAGATTAAAACAGAGATTAATTGAGATCCACGACCTTACAACAAGAAATATTCCAGTAGCGGGTGTAGAAAATGGCGTTGATGA
Source organism: Pinctada fucata (assembly GCA_028142955.1). Classification (NCBI taxonomy): domain Eukaryota; kingdom Metazoa; phylum Mollusca; class Bivalvia; order Pterioida; family Pteriidae; genus Pinctada; species Pinctada fucata. The sequence continues at coordinate 27,169,133 of AP027105.1, read as the reverse complement.
ATTACCGTTAGAGCAGCTGTTCTCATCCGTGGTTATTCAAGAAGATCGCAAAGAGACACGTAAGAGGAAAACATCAAAAAAAGATAATGAGCAACATTCCGAAGAACGCAAAGAAGTAAAATCACCTGATGACATACTTTTAAAGAATGGTAAGCCAGTATCCCGTATATTCATGCTTGGTAAAGCCGCCCATGGTAAAACGACTTACTGCATGTGGCTTCTAAGTAATTGGTGTAAGGCTATGCAACCGTGTTCAAATGGAGGTTCATTAGGTGAATGGGCAATCGCTCTTAGTCGCTTTGACTTTGTCTTTCTCTTACAATTTCGTCATGTGGATAAATCAATGACCAATGTTACAGAAATGATCTGTCAAGATATTTCCGGAACCGATTCTAATCTTCAAACAGCAGTGAAATATGTCTTATCTATCGACAAACATAGCTGCTTTATCATAATGGATGGTTTAGACGAGTGGAAGCCGGACGAGGCTGTCATAAAAAAGCTCAAGTTCAAAGGTATGCCTAACATAGATAACATGTCAAACTGCCTCATTTTTACAACCATGCGGCCTTGGAGATTTTCAGATGTGGAACGATTTGTACTTGATAATGATCTAGTTATTGAAATACTGGGTTTGGACGACACTGGTATTGAAGACGTCATAGAAAAAGTACTTGAAAATTTCTATGGATTGAAACGAGAAACTGGTGAATATAAGAGAAAATGCAGAGAAATAAAAACTAAACTTAAAGATGAAACGATTAAATCATTTATGAAGATCCCTTTATTAGCTGTGGTCTGTGTAAAGCTATGGTATGAAAAGGAAAATATTGGGGACACAATGGCAAGTTTCTACGTAGCAATGGCTAATATGTTGATTGAAAGAGCAATTCTTAGAAATCAAACACAGAATCCACGAGAAATCCAACCGGAATCACAGGTTATCCCTGCAAATTTGATGAGCATGCTGTCTTCAAAGAAATACATGTACATTAACAGCAATATTGACGTATTGATCAAGTTTGGAATGATAGCATACGACGGTCTCACATCACCAAAGGACATGAAATTGGTCTTTGAAAGACATGAACTTGAGAGAGACTTAAGTTACAAGGAATTACAGTTTGGCCTCGACGTAGGTTTGATCAGCGAGAGAGAGGCGCCAAGCATAATGACAAGGACGACGAAAATTCAATTTTTACACAAATCTGTACAAGAAGTTTTAGCTTCGATACATATTTTGACAATACTGAATGGTATAGATTCATTCTGTGCAAATTTCAGCGATGTTAAAACGATAATGGAGTTATCAAATGTTATTACGTTCATATGTGGCATGTGTCCGCCCTTGGCTAATGTTATATTACAAAGAGTTGTGAGTGTGGCAAACACTGACATACAGATTTCCAGGATTAGAGAACCTTATAGTGGTAGCACAACGTCCCTGGAACTTTTCAAACTACAGGTGCGTTGGCACAGAGAATTACAGAAAAGAGATGAAGACAATCAAATTACACTTTACGTATCAGATATAAGCATTGATGAAAACAGTGACAAAGAGACTATAGATATGACAAGGCTCATCCTCTCTAACCACTGTGAATATTTAAAATGTCTGTATTTTGAATGTGTTCCTACAAATACAGAGCATGGTATCTCTAACGTAGAACTGAATAATTTTCTGTCTGATTCAAACAAAACAGTATCGCTAATCAGTCTTTATATTAATGATTATCACGTAACAGATAGGTTTGTACACCCAATATGTATACCGACACTAAAATTCTTAGAACTTAATTCCATTTCAATTCGAGATCGAGATTTGACTTCCAATATACAAAATCCTTTTCTAATGAATTTGCCAGCGTTACAGAAATTAACTATATGGAATATGAATCTCGGTGACAGAGATATGGGACTTAATTCGGAAATGATTAATATACACAAGATTATATTACGTAGAGTGAAGATGACAAAATCAGGTTGGGGACAGTTTGTACGATCTCTTATGAACATCAACCATAAGTTTTCTGTTACGCTAATGGATACAGACATAGACAACGATTCGAAAGAAACGATCTGCAGATCTCCGCACATCAATGTTGTTAGAAAAAGACGGCTTATGGACATTCTGATGTTTGATGTCCACTACAATGACAAGAGGGTCCATCAGAATCTAAGTACATGGATCTTCTAGATCGAGAGAGTCAAATCAAATAACAAATATAAAACCATTGCAATAATTTCCGATTTATGTTTATCTATCAACAGAAACAAAGTTAAAACATAAAAAAGAATTGGTTGAAGCGAAATGTTCAAAATACGGAATAAAAAATATTGCTCTATAGGACCAGAGCCACGAACGGCGATATCGGCCTAAAGTTTTCGTATATTTTCAAACACAGACAATGTTTCTGAATTATCAACAAAAGGAAAGGAGAACAATTGTCTTTCGAAAACGTGCGAAGTTGTGAGATTCCGGACATGTCTTAAGAAGATATAGAGCCCAAAACCAAGCCAGGATTGGCATTTCCGGTATTTTTGTGAGATATCATGAAATTTGATCGATGATTTCGCATAGGACCGGACATTCTACCAAAAAAATTATTATATTTAAATATTCTTTGATTATACTTGTGATTATTTCGATGAAAATTTTTTTGGTAGAAGGTCAGGTCGTAGTCGAAAATTAAACTTTTATGGCACATTTCTTGACAAATTGTTCATCAAAGATGGTTAGAACGTCATGAAAAAGACTTCCCAGACGATGAAAATGAGAAGTTGTATTTCAAGATAGGTAGTAGATAATCTGAAAGCTTTTAAAATTATGTAAAATTTTATAAATTTGGCGGTTGATTACTTTTACACCTATTTCAAACTATTCCAATCCTTCAGAAAACTGCTCCATAGTAGATAATATTTGTGACGTCATTTATACCAATGACGTCATCAAAATTCAATTTGACGTGTATGAATTTCCTGAAATGTCAAGTTGTGCACTCGAGTAGTTACGATACATATTTCCCTTATACTTAAATCTTTTGAACCACTCTATGTCTTCCCTGTATATATCGGTATGTATAGACGTGATGCTACGAGGAAAAAAATAAGAGAATAATTTAAAATCTTTTAAAGAATACATATATAATGTATGTTGGATTTTGGGGGTTTCGGTTTATTTGTTTGTTATATATGTATGGTATTTCCTAAAATGTTCCTAATACGGGAATAAAATATGTAAACAAAAATGCATCGGCTTTCTACAATTATCCTATACGACAGAGAAATTGGAAGATAAGGGGTAGAAAACGTGATTGAAATAATGAGAATTCGAAACATAAAAGAAAGACGTATTCTAATGCACTCCGTTTGTAACGCGCATTCTGATTGGCTGAGCGATTAAAAAACTGCAAGGGGATTCACGTTTCACTGCAGTTTTTGCTATGACGTCATGCGTTGCTATGGCGACGTCGTTAGAAGCATACGTTTTCTAGCTTCTTACTGACTAAAGCATTAGAATAGGGTTACCATACTGATGTTTTATAAAAACTGACAGGGTATCGTCGAATCCCCTGTCAGAAATATCCGTTTTACCGCTCGGCTGACGCCTCGCGGTAAAACTCAATTTCTGACAGGGGATTCGCCGATACCCTGTCAGTTTTTGTAAAACACACACATGGTAACCCCTAAATATGAATGCAGCATAAAGAAGCAGAATAGATCGACACCCAAGAAGAAACATTTATGACCTAATTCTTTTAAAGAGGAGGTGGGGATTTTGAGGACAAAAAAAAAAAGATGGAAAACTTGAAATCAAATGATTAATTTGAAATAGATGATTGACGAACGATATCGAACCAGCGAATTTTGATTGAGGTTCAGTCTATGCTGGATCAATTCTCTGTCCGTTTATTTTGATGTAATATAAAGTCCAGCGCCCAATATAATGGATAACAGGGGATAGGAGACCGTGATATAATAATTTATTCAAAGAAACCATTTCCCTGAAAATAAATTTTATTGAAAACGTTAAATTTATTCCGACGGGTCTAGGATGAGAAAAAAAAAAGAGACATAAAAAGTTTTATTTGAAAATATGCAGCAACGACCATAATATTGTCGAATTCAAAAAATTATATCTCCATTTACCTCTAGTATAAAAACACAATACATTGTAGGTGGCGCCAGCGAAATGAATTAGAGCTGCGCACCCCAAATTAAAAAAGACGTTTTCAAACGGCTATAGCAGCGAATGTATGCGTTAGATTCGCCTGAAAATTTGAATTTATACAAATGAGAACTTAAACTTTCATATGGAAAGAAAGATTTTGCATTTAAGACTTTTGTAAAATGAAATAATTTTCAAGGACACCGTACTGTTTTAACAGCTTTATCATCAAGTTCTGAAAACAAAAATCACGTCATTAAAAAATGTTGACCGCAAAAAGGGGAGAGTCTAGAACATGCTTCCCTTCTCGCTCTGGCCTCATCCATCCCTTTAGATTCGCCAATTATCCGATATTGCAAAAATGTGAGAAAAAAATTGATTCTTAAAAAGTACGCGAACGCTGCAATTCATAACATTCGAACATTAATCACCTTTGCTGCAGTCCATCGATCCAGAAATTAATAATGTTGTGCATCTATGACATCGTTTTGTCACATTCATGGTACTGTTCTGGCAAATTTGGATCAGTGGTTTTCTTATTCTTGTAACGTACCTTAATTTTCATTCCTCTAAGCGCGAATCATTACGTACATGTATTCGTATTCCATACCTCGATCTCTGTCTTGTTCACTTTAATACACGCTGTATTACTGTAACGATAGTCGCAGCCATCGTCGCTATCGTCTCTAAAATATCCAACTCGCCGACTATCGATTCTATCTCTGATACTCGATTTATCGGAGTAAATAGGTCTACACTTCTTTGAAAAATGTTCTCTCTTCACACAAAATGACACTAAAATGTATCAGAATGGGAGTCATGACAACGGATTCTAGTTTACTTATGGAACGATTATCGCTGAAGATCGATTATCGGTCGTTGAATGGCCAGCGATGAACATTACTAATCGATGTTGAAAATCAAACGCGATTGTCGCCGACATCGCTGATTACCAGATTGTCCAATTTAGTGTCTTGGTTTTGATAAATTCGTGTATTTCCCTTTTATACTATTATTTTTTTCCTTGTACTTCAAAGTACATACTAGTGTATGCCATTTTCTGTTGCATGGTATTCTAGAAAAAGAAACTTGAACGAATTGATAGGGTATTCATAGTAGTTGTGACCGAAAGTGCTTTACTCAATAAAACAATTTTATTCAAAGAAATAATGATTTGGTGTTTATTTCAATTAATTTTTGGTTGCAAAATGAAAAAAAGAAATGTTTTGAATTTTCCGATTATAATAATAATGGGCTATGCCCATCCGATTATTTCCGCTTATCGATTATGATTTAACTTCCGAATGCCCAACACTTATACTAGTACTAGCACATACATGTGAGAAGAGTCACACGTATTTCTCTAATCAATAATTATATATGTCATGATAAGAAGGGCAGCATGAAAAGTAATTTAAAATACGAAATATTCAAAATGCAACCATCATTTTTTCTCTATATTCAAAGTCCGCTACCATTGACCCGAAATGGACCCTTCCCTTTTGTGTTAGAAATATCTCGCCCCCTTATTCCTGTATCCGCCACAACCTCTGCAAATGGGTATTACACACTGATTTTAGAAGGAAAATCATGCAATGAATGAAGACATTATTAGGTCTTCCGACTTCCGTCGGAAGACCTATTGTTTTCGTAACCGTGGAAAATTGGATCAGCGATTTCTCAAGAACCCTGTAAGCTAGGACTATGAAAGTTCTCCAACGTTACGTTTGGAGTAAAAGCTAGATTGGTCTTTTTTATTTTTGGTCTCTGTTATTTTTTTTATCATGTTTTTTAGTAGATTCAAATATTTGACGGGAGCGTCGAATTACTCAAAAGGACCGAAAATTTCATGTTTTGCTATTTGTAAGCTTAAATATCTCGTATTTTGCTATCTACAATTTCCATTCTTTTTGAAAGTCGACAGCCATGCAAGATATGAAATGCTAGATGCACACTGTAACGATTTATTACGATGACGTCCTTCACCGTCCTTCATATTTCCAAATTCAGAAGTTCATAGGAGGAAGACACTTTTTTGCTTATAATAGTAAACAAAAATTAAGCTTATGAAGTTTCCTAAAAATTTCAATATTATTATTTTTTATCCATATATCTGTCTTATTTAGTCTTTCTGATTTTTCCTATCTCTTACTGTTGAAAAGATATGAGCATCGAAATTTTGAGTTGGGTATTTCGATACACCTTCACGCCAACAGATCGGGCGCACACTAAAATTGGTAGTCCGAGTCCGACTCGAGAAAAGCAGTGTTGAGATTTTCAAATTCCGATTTCACGGCAATGATGAATATGCATTTCATAAATACATTTCGATATACACAATTTGATTTTAAAACAGTTGATTAATTTAGAAGAGATCAGCTACAAACCAGAATTTACACACAAAAAGTGGTAGTTTGATTCCGATTTCTAACCTACAAACCTGTTTCTAAACTTCAATAACTATATTTTGAACATCAAGTTTAATTTCTAATTCTAGCAAACGTTCCAACATAATTTTCGGTTGGTTTATTTACAAATTGATGAACAATTTCTCCAACATTCTTCCCTCCCCTCGTTTTTCGAAAACAGTTCTGTTTATATTGAACGATGTCGCCATGATGGAAATTCAGAATAAACTTTGAAAAAAGGGAAGGGGGGGGGTCCAAATTTGAACCTGCACAGCGAGAACCTCATGGTATTTATATATATATATTGAACGTAACTTGTTATTACCATTTCTCTTCTCAAGAAAATTGGTTCTACAGCTACGAGCTCGCCTTTTTTATGGGGGAAGGGGGCAGGAAGAATTTGCAAAAAAAAAAATCCCGGCTCTGAAAAATGCTGAAAAAAATATTCCGGCCCAAAGGGCCGGCAATTTTTTTTTCCCGGACCATGCAAAAGTAAGGATACATTGCATGATATGGAAATTTTTGCTGGCCCTTTGTGCCAGACAATTTAAAGTCAAAAAATTAATTAATATAAATACAAATTGTTCACATAGCTGTATCTACCAGAGACCTAATACGCATAGGCACAAAAATCTAGAAAAGGTTCTATTTAAACATCATACAATCTGTCTGAAATTCGCTAATTGCAAACAGACATCTGAAGGAACGGTTATTAACTCATACTCTGTAACAGCGGGGAGTTTAACTTACACAGACATTCACAACATTTGACAATTTGTTTAAATCCGGCCCGAAGAACCGGCGAAAATTTTTCTCCGACTCTGGTAATGGCTGAAAAAAATGGCCTGCTCAGAAAATTGCTGAAAAAATTTTACCGGCTGGCAATAGAATTCCTGCCCCCCCCCCCCCCCCCCCAAATTAAATGGTTGCTCACCAACAATTATCGGTTTGAAAATTTAATGTTACTGCTATTTGAAAACTTAAATATATAATATAAATACATGTAATGTGACGTCCTTCATATTTCCAAACCAAAAATTGTATAGGAGGAAGACACTCTTGTTGCAACCGCAACAAGAAACCTTTCTAGTTTTTATCATTTTTCAACTCGAGTTTTAGTTATAGTTTAGACTTATTCATATTGAGTCATTGACTCATATGCACCGAAGTGTACGGAAGGGGTTTTCAATTTAGCCGATGTATTATCTCTGTCTAGTCCAGCAACTGACCGCGAAATTGGATTAAAAACTGATACGTGTAATTTCAGCCTACTAGTTCAGTTTAGGAACAAATTTGAAGTACTTATAGATGTCAAATTGAGTTACATCAATGTTTATCTTCATACATCGCCAACAGTGGTGTATCTACGGCAAAATTAAGTGAATGCTTTAATTATCTAGATCAGCAGCAGATATAGAACCGTGTTTTGATGTTGTACAGGGGTATTCACTTTTGATTGGAGATGTTCTTACAACTTTATTTCGAGAAAATCTTTGAATTTAACGGTATTTCAGAAATTTTCGGAAAAAATGAAGAAGCATACATGGTATTCCTTTGTCTGATCTGATACAGCCTAACACTCTTCTAGGACAGTTTGAACGTATCGGATCCGTGATTCATGAAGATGGTAAACATGAAGTCTTTCTTTGATTTTTTTTTTTCATATAATCATAAATAATCATAGTCATAAATAATGACATCAATTTCTTGTGGATCGATGCAGCTTACATCTTACGCGATTTAAACGAATACAAAAAGGAAAAGTATTACATTGAAGACACGCATACTGTAGTTCGAGGACGAACATTTTCAGCCTATGATTTCGAGCAAAGGCAAAACAAACACGGATTGTACATAATAAATTGTACACATAGTGTATTTTTAGAAATTTTAAAAATATGTTTTCTTTAAATTAATATTTCACACTTTTTCTCAATGTAGAAATATCTCTTATCATTTCTAATACTTAGTAATTCATGGTACTTGTCCTGACATTATGCGACGTCATATGTGAAAATGACGTCAAATGACGTCAAATGACGTCGCAAACAATATACCATACCCTCAATTCACATTAAAATATTTTGCTTCAGGAAGGCCGTAAATCACAAAGTTGGCCAGTTCTGAAGTGCTGAAATATGGTATTATCAAAATATAAAAGATGAACGTTGTGGCAAATTAGGCCGATTTTGCCGTTCGTGGCTCTGGTCCTTTGAAAATCAATGTTTTTTTTATAAGATGATATCTTGAAGTAAAGGCCTATATATACTTTTATTGTATCAAATCCAATCTGAGCTCGATCTTTAAGTGAACGTATCTCATTATTGAAAGTAAGATTTATGCAAAATATTTTGATTCGATCCGAAGTCTTATTTCATTACAACATGGTACTCATCTACCATTGCCTTTATATCATTTTTGAATAAATACCAGCAACATCAGAAGTAAAGGTACAATGTATGATATGTTTTATTAATGGGTGAGGAGGGTTTGAATACAAGAACAATTCTTTCTTTTAATATGGATGAAAATAATTTCCTAGGGCATGACAATAAAACAATTATTTCTCTTACAGGTTTTTCTATACATATGAGGCATCCTATGAAATAAAATTGCAATAATGATCAATACATGAAATATCTTGGACAACCGATTGTTTACTGAGTTGAAATTCTCTCACTCTTTCTCTCTTTTTTTTTTTCTTTTTTTGCTTTCCTTTAGAAAATGTATAACTTCGACAGCTTAGATTCCTTTTTGCCTTCGACTTCTTCTTACAGGTTGAACGATAACTTGTTTATAATAATATTACATTCAGTTAATTTTCTTTGGAAAATAAGTATTTATGAGAACGAATTTGTCATTTGTTCTATTTCATTTATGTATGCCACATAAGTTTGTGAAAGTTTTATATTAATATAAAAAAAAATAAAGAATAAAATTACTTTACAGCTTCATTATGTGAACTTGTATATGTACTGTCTCTTAGGGAGCAACCATTTGATTTTTATAGGGGGGGGGGGGGGCAGGAAAACCTTTGCCAGCCGGAATTTTTTTTTCGGAAATTTTAAGAGCCGGATAGTTTTATCGCCGGCCGCTTCGGGCCGAATTATTTTTCTTGATAATTTTCCAATGTTGAAAATTACTCTAAAGTTTGAATAATTCAGCGTGATTTTTCGGCAATATTAAACTTCAAATGCAGAATGAGTTCATCTCTTGCCAGCAGATCACTTCATTTTAATTTCTTGAATTGCATATGATGCCTATAATCTATTTACTTAAATGATACTCAACGGAGACAGGCTATATGGTGCTAATGACTTTTGAATTTGATAAATTCACTCCAAATTGCATAAAGTTTGTTCCATTTTTTTTATACTTAGTTAATGATACACAAAAAAGTGTTTACTGGGCAATGGAAAGGTCGGAAGAGAGGGGGATGGGGCAATTTCATGATCCGGAAATTTTTTTTTTCGCTGGCCCTTCGGGCTGGAATTTTTTTTCCCCTAAAATTTCGATCCGAAATGTTTTTTTTTTTTGCAAAGTCTTCCGCCGCCCCCCCCCCCCCCCCCATAAAAATCAAATGGTTGCTCCCTTATTCTAGTTGAGTGTTAATACCTAGACTCTCAAAAATTTAAATAACAAGCCACGGCTTGACCTTCCAATTCAAGTTATACACAATAAAATAACATAATTTGAATTCATGAAGAAACAAAACTCTTTACGTTGTTAAAATTTCTGTATAAAAAGAATTTTGTTACATGTCGACATGGAACTTACAAAGGTTAAATGTTTCATCACTGACTGCGATAGATTTAACTGTTGTCTGATTTGTTTTAATCATTTTACCTCTATGAATTTTGAGTACTTCAGGTAGAGTATCCCTCAGGTCAGAATTGCTAGTAATTTTTTGCCTAGATGACCTACGTTTTTTCTTCATAATATTGTTCAATATGGTTTTGGGAAAAGAAACCGTTATAGTTACATTTTATCACCTCTAAAAGGGATTTTTCTTACTTTTCCCGTAGGATCCAATGTTAAAGTTCAAACGGCTTTAAAAGTTATCGGTATAATCATGAAACCACAAATTATATTTTGTTTTATATCAGGTCTAACATAAGCTTTGAATATAAGTTGTTATTTTAGAAATATGAGCATTTGAGACCTGAGGGATGCTCTACCTTAAAACAGATGAGACAGGAAGATTTAAAAATCCGCGACATTTATATCCAAAGTCCACGACCATACAAACAAATTGCTAAAGACTGTGTACTAAAGATATTTTAAAAGGGATTATTATTCATTGTTTCATTGTTGGAATGTAACACTATGTTGTACCAGAAACAGTGTAAATAAAGGAGAACAACAAAATGAAGGTTTTCAAGTTGTATTTGGGGGGAGGGAGTGGCCGAGGGAGCTTTAAATAATCTGAAATGATGAATTGTCATTACGCTGTAAAGAACTAACGCAACATACATTTATAAAAATGTTATGATCGCCGAGCGATATAAGTCCCCTACCGGCGTCATATATATTAATTAAACTTACTGTCTGTGCAGCTCAGTTCTGAGGTTAATTTTACAAATCAAAGTTATATGATCCTTTTTAGTCCCCTACCGGCAACGCCGAAGGGGACTCTTAGTTTCCTCTCGGTCTGTCTGTCCGTCTGTCCCTCCGTCTGTCCGAAAAAAAGGATCATATCACTTTGATTGTACATCCCATTGTTTTATTAGTAATCAGTGAATGAAAGTCAAACACAAAAGCCGAGGACAGATTCCAAGAGCCACAATCGGAAGGCTTACGAAATTTAGATAAAAAAAAATAACAGAACTTTCTCGCACAAAAAAGTAAAAAAAAAAAAAAAACGACGAGAAGATGGAGATAATGACATGGCTGCACAGAAACACAAAGGGCAACGTATCTCATGAACTATCGCCAGTGCACGTGCGGAAAACATTGAAGAATACATTGTAGGTGCGCTGTTGAAATGCACCGTACAAATTATTTTCAAATATTGCATGAATTATGTTACATATCTAATGTGTGTTATAGTATCCAATTACATGTAGGTAGGACCAAAAGGACGCCCAAAAGCCATCCTAATTCCAGTCTTAGTGTTACCCAAGGTAACGCTCATTGTTTGCATAGAAATCAATGGAAAATGTTAAAAAGAATGAAAGTAGTGTCCTCCGTAGGGAAGTTTAATATAATAAATAACAATGAACACTCTATATCCACAAATTTTCGTCCACTCGGCCTTTATCAAGTGGAAAAGCACTAATACAAAAGAATTCTACGTAATATCCATAACTACTGGTAAACAAAGCCCAGCGTAGTCGTATGATTTTACGCTGGGCTTTGTTTACCAGGAGTTATGGATATTACGTAGAATTATTTTGTATTCGTGCTTTTCCACTTGATAAAGGCCGAGTGGCCAAAAATTTTTGAAAAGTTTAAAGTTTACAACATTGCCCTGTTCGCTTAATCCAGAGCACCCTGTTCTAGCGATTTTTTCTGTCGTCTGAAGAATTTTTCTACTAATTATTGTTCCAAAGAATTAACATTCTTTAGCAGTGTAAATGGAAATTAACTTCAAATTACCCTCAACTGCCTTCAAACTGCAATTATATGAAAATTAAAATGTCTACGGGAAATTCCCATGTTTTATGTCAAGCCGCCACCATATTGTTCTCCGTGTCAACAATGGTAAACAGTGACGTCAAAACCTCCGACGTCTCAAATTTTCAGCGATTTTACTGTAGAAAATACCCGTAGACTTATTATTTTACGTCCCATTTATAACTTAATAACTGACGAACAACCAAAACAATGGTTTCTGTTACGACTAAAGGAATACTATAAAACTGATATCTTTTTGGAATATGACTTTATCATATTTTAGAGAAAACCGGGAAAACCGGGTGCTCTGGAATTAGTAAACAGGACAGTAGTAACAGAATGCCATTTTCACAAGAAGTATGCATCATTAAAACAAGTTTTCTTGCCAAGTGGGGCTCTGTAACTCGGGATTGAAGAAAAAACGAAAAAGGGTGATGGGCTATTTTTCAACTATCGATCTTTAAAAATCGTCAAAGTGATAAAAGTCGCAAATTCCTTCTATTTATCAAGTGGATTAAACCATTCTGAGTGCATTAGTATGTAATAAACAACAGTTACGAAAGAAATAAACGATATTAAGTTGTCTGTTATGACACAGTGTGTATTTCGCGCCTGACAGCGTACAATCTAGCTGTTTAGAAAAAAAAACTTGGACGTTTTTCAGTTTCCGGATTGCTGAGTTCGACGAGTTGTCCTTACCCCTTAATGCGATCATGTTTAGGCTATAGAGAACAACTTGTACACATCCGTAATCGAAAATTATCATTATTTGATCTCGTTTTATGCTTTTAAATGTATAGATTTGAGTTATGTCCCTCTCATATATAGAGGGGGTACCACTGTATAAAGCTAGAAGTATACCAGAGAAGAGAACTTTACGGAAGACTTTAGTGTTCCAATCGTACTTCAGGAGTAAAAGATCTAGGGAAAATGTGTTATTCTCTATTCACAAGGCAATTGCGAATTCCACAATGGAGGCAGGACCAGGTGCCCGGGAGGAGCGAGCGTCCTCTGACTGCATATAACACTCGCCAGGAATGCAAAATAGAAACGTGTGAAATCCAGTTAAAAGATGGTAAATTGGATACGTCGTACTAAATAATGTCCTATATTTACCTCCATAGGCAAATGTTGAAATGTGCTTATCTTTGCGACCTTCCTCAGAGACATCTTATGCCATTCCCATAAATAACCTTGTGCAAGCAGGATATTGGCGAACCTCTTTTCATTTTACTTAAACATACACAGCGTAATAGTAAAATGAATACGCCATACGCTGTCGAAGAGGGAATAACATGTAATTTTAATTGAGAGGAAATACTGCTGCACATGAAGGGGAAGTTTGTGAGGGTGTATTTATCATAAAGAGAGGTGTTCAAATGACCGTTGTGACTGAGCAATAGAAGTATACATACGAGGGCGGTTCTAAAAGTTCGTGGACACATGCCTTAAAAATCACATTTGAAGTCGGATGCGAATGAAATTTCCTAGAAATAAAAGGGAAATATTCAGAAAGAGAAAGCAAAAAATATCAGGTTAAATAGATTTACAAAAATGACGTAATTGTCACCTTTATAAATGAAGGAGAGAGGTTACGGAGCAGTGAAATTTGAGTTGCTGAAATGTTTTCCCCTTAATGGTGACCTGACTTTGAATGTTGTAAAGATGAAAGTACATTTTGATATACTTTAATTTCACTTGTAATCAAGGATTTCGATTGGTCGTTGGAAGCATATTATACCTTCATAAATTGGTTTGCTTTATATTGGACACGCCCACTTCCGGAAATGCTTGCCGGAACTAATTCCAACCTAAAAATACCGTAGTTGCACTAATTTCCTGTACAAACTGACGTATACGTGACGTACAACCTATTGTGACGTGCTTCGCGGATTATAAAGTGTACACCACCTCAAACCATCTCAGTAGATTGCAAAATTGTTAAAGTTAATCCTTAAATAGAGGTAGAAATGTACTTCAAAATAGAACATGTCTTCCTTATCAAAATACATGATTAAATATCTAAATTTTGTACAGATGAGAGGTATTTTATTAATTTTAAAATGTCTTTATGTTGGACATCTGACGACGTTGTTGCTTTTTTGTGAACTGCTCCGTGACAGAGAACATAGCGTTGTTCAAAAAGGGATTTGATAAGTTGTTATTGACCAATCTTAATGAAAAGTCGTAGATGTGTTTTAAATTATCTGCATTATAAGGAAATCAAGATGATTTTTTATGAAATTCTCTAGAGCTTTCCTAAAATTGCGTTGTCCATGAACTTTCGGAACAGCTGTCGTTGGTCAGAGGCTGAAGTGTTGCTCTCAGTTGTTTCTTGATTTCCAATACACCGAGAAAGTGCCAAGGTAATCCTGAATTATTGGATTATTGATGGAGTAAGTAAGTCCAGTTGAGCTGCGATGCAACCTACTTTTTTCTGTTTGAAAGCATAGACTGTGTAAATTCTGAATAAATGAAATATCCGCTTCTTTAATCGATTGAACAATTTCTTTGAATATTTGGCCTAAAACTACCACGGAAATATTGTCTATTAAATATTCATTAAATATTCAAGCATCGTGATGATGTCGTCTTCAGTGTACTTGCGTAATCATTACTACTTCTCAGCTCTGTCGCCTTAAAGAAGCTCTGCTTTGACCCTTTCGTGAAATTTACATCATATGTATTATTTTGCTATTTTGGAAACGTGTCATTTCATCCTAAAATATCATCGATATTAAAGAATGTTAACATCTGATCATAATCCATCCGGTACTATTTTTGTCATTAATTTTGTTTGGCTGTGCTTCTGAGTCGACCCTGAAGGGTTTGGTGCTAAGGATTAGGCTAAAGAAATAAAACCAGGGGGCGCTTCTGGGATGGGTTTTGGTTGTAAGAGAGGGGCATTTTGGCTGGAGACATAAGTGGTGGGGACTTACTGTCAAATGCGCGTCTCTGGTGCATTAGGGTTGGTTTGAGGGTTTCTTCGAGAGGATGAGGGGCTATGGCATATCCACGTTATTATTATTAACACGTATTTCCTGTTGCAGTGTGGAACAGTTAAACTGTTCCACGTGACTCGATGTTTGAAGTGTAATAATTACTTCTTTCCAGCTCTGTCGTTTGAAAGATGCTTTGTTTTGACCCTTTTGATTCTCAATTTGACATCATATATATATATCATTTTGCGATTTCGGCAACTTGTCTTTTCATCCAAAAAAACCATCGAAATTAAGGGAGGTTAACGTCTGAGCACCATCCCTCCTATGATATTTTGGTCACGGATTTTGCTCGGCTGTGATATATCCTGGGTCGAGCCTGCAGACATGGCGCGCTCTCTGCGAGGAAGGACACATGTTTGGGAAAAAGAGAGAGCGCAACTGGAATGGGTTTTTGTCATGTCGGAGGGTCGCTTGGCTGGAGGCATCACTGGTAGGGATTTGCTGTCCGAGGCGCGTGTCTGGTGACTGAGGATTGATTGGATTGAAAGGTAATTTCTTCGGGCGGGTGAAGAGTTGAGTCATTTCTGTGTCATTGTATTCTGAGTCAGAGATCCTTTAAAATGTAAATCTCTAACGTCCTAAAACGAGGTATTTGTATCTGCAATTGCCACTATTGTGAACGAAAGAGTTTTTTTTTTATTATGGAAGCAAGCCTAGTTTTAAGTTTTTGATGAGGTATGGTGGTATACAGAGAGAAAAAATTGAATGCTTCTAATGCCTTCTAAAATTGGAGATTTGAGATGGTCGAACAGTTCTTTTGATATTTGAGAATCCACATCTGGTTGACTCCCCCTTTATGAGAGTTTGCTGCAGCACAATACTTCGAAAGATCGTCTTTGATGTGAGTGAGAATTGCCGTAAGCAAAATCGAGAGAGGGTTTATCGAACAAGCCATGAATGGTTGTATGTATTAATTTTTCTGCATCTAAGAATCCAGTATAAGTATGGTAATACAAAATCGAATTCATTTGTAGGGATGCCAAATGAATGAATCACAGATTTGTGGTTGTCTAAAAAAATCTGTGATAGAGGCTGCTAAAGATGAGCCCTATATCCTCCACATTATATACTGTAATTTGCACATGATACCTAGTTGTAAGATGCTTTGTCTGCTGTAACCATGACATAGTTATTGTTGAGGAAAGAGAATTCCTCCTCGGCAATTACATCCTGGACAGTTTTATGGTTGCTCTGGTTAAGGACATCGATTCTTTTGTGTTCGAACTTTATGTTAATGAATGGACAGTTCATGCTTTCCTGACTTAAGCTTACTATGCTTTTCAAAGCAGTTTTAGTAAATTGGTGCGTATATCAATTTCATTTGACACAAATCGGAAAGTAATACAGAATAATTTGAAACAAGCTAAGGAAATAAGTATAAAATGTAATTTTACAAAATGCAGGAGTTGAATGAATTAAATGCGTAATAACAATAACTTACCGATATTGGAATTACACGCTATAAGCGAATGTCACAAATCAAGCTAATTCCTTCCGTAATTACATTTATTTCCTCCTATTACACAGACCAGGAGTCCCTGGGGCACATGTAGCCAAGTTCGATTAACTTCAGAAGATCGTTTCTTCACCCATTCGAAAATATTTGTCGTAAAAAAATTCTTGAACATGGGTCCTGTAGCATCATATCTCATCCGTCCTGCTACGTCTTTCGGTGCTTTATTTGGACATGATAACTTTCACACTCTTTGGCCATATTACATTGTTTAGATCGAGGATCACTAACGAAGTTTAAGTACCCGAAACATTCACTTCTGGTCCATGCTGCAATTTCATCTGTTCTTAGTTGGTTCTATTGAAGGGAAGAGTCAGGTAAAACAGAGGAAATTCTATTGTAGGGTACATGCGAGCCTGTAAATAATTATGTTTCTGATGTTCTGATTGGACAATAATTACAAAATATGTCTTTTTAGAATAGAAACATTTTTTGCTTTACATTAATACAGAGAAAATTCCTGAAAACCCATTCATTAATATCTAAAAGCTGTAGAAATTATGCTATTTTAGGGGCAAAAATAACTGCTCCATTTAGTGCAGATTTTAGGGTGACCTTGAATTACACTTCCTGTCTTCTGGTTCTAATGGTAAAACGTTTTTATTCTGACATATTTTGACTCGCTAGCATTTACGGTTAATTTCATGTATAGATTGTAAGCATTGAAGTTGTATATGTGAAATGCTACAAGATTTCGTTAACATTGCGGCCTATGGGAAAATGGACGAAAATGAATTACTGGACTCTCCCCTGTATATGAAGACGTTTTAAAACACATATACATGTACATTTTAGTATCAATGATTTAAATATCCTGACGATAGTCTCAACAGCACTCACAATAGACCACAAAATTAAACATCGACGGACCCCTAGCAAGCTAGAGGTGGGACCAGATGCCCGGGAGGAGTAAGCATCCTCTGTTGGCTAGCCGCATCCGCCGTCGATGTCTAAGTGACACTGGCTCTCGGAATAGATAGGATTATATACTCCGATGAACATAAGTTTCGTTCATTTTTGTTGATGATTTTGATTAATTTTTTTCTGTTTTCTGTCCTGTTGGTAGAATTTTACCTTTCTGTGTATTCACATTTAATATAAGTGTTTGAAGGGTTTTGCAGTGAAATTTTGTTATATATCCCTTTTTCCTTCTTTATTTTGTTTGACAGTTGTCGTTTTGCTTTGTCAATACATATTACACAATAGCCCTGCAGATTAACAGGAATATTCAGGGTAATCTTTCACTTTGTGATACAAGCACCAAATTTGGTGTGGACGTAGATTATACCCTTCGTATGCAAAAACAGCTGTTAGCCACTTCAAAAATCCAATATGGCCGCCATTTTTCAATATGGCCGCCATCCTATGCAGATTCGAACTGAAAATTGTAGATGGACACTTAATTTTGTTCATATTGGAGCCAAATTTGGCACATACGATGGGGTTTTTTCTTTTCTTGCGGAAGCCTCTTATTGACCAATAAAAAATTTCAAAATGGCCGCCATTTTCCAAGATGGCCGCCATTCTTTGCAGGTTTGAACTAAAAAATCATAGAATGACACCTTACTTTGTTCAAATTGGTGCCAAACTCGTCACATACGATGAGTATGCCCTTCTCATGAGGAAGTCGCTTTTTTCCCATTTAATAAAAGAAAAACAAAATGGCCTCCATTTTTCAAAATGGCCGCCATAATATACAATTTCAGACTTAAAAATGTAGATGAAAGCTCATTTGATCATATTTGCATCAACATTCGCTTCAACGATATAAACATACTTAAAACAGAATTTCCGACCCCCAAAACCTTAAAATAACCAGGTCTCATATGAACAACTGTAGAAAGTGGTATACGATAGACCGAATAGGGGCACTTTCATCTACCATGACAATCAGTCCGACAGTCACACTTTGTAAGTTGTAAGCAGCTTGTCCATCCAACTGCCCAAACATCATTTTGTTTCATCCATCCCCAATTGTTTTGGGTTCTCATTTTCCATATTACATACCAGCGCCAATCCCCATATGCAGCTAGCCTGAAATGTTGTCCTTTTCAAATGTTCCCGTAAAGCTACATGAGTAGGTGGAATGAATTCGTAAGATCTTTGTTTCCTTGCAAATAAGTCAAGCCTAGCTTCCACGGCTGAAAACGCATTACTTGATCTGTCGAATATCGCAATGAAAAATGATTAAACAACCTTCTGGCTGTTTATGTGATGATTGCAGGGTACTTACTTAGTTTAAAAAATGTTTCAGATACTCTGGGAAATACTCTCCATGTTTGCCATGCAGTTTTCTTTGCTAATTTCCCTCAGAAGTCAGACACATCACAGCCGCTAAATGCATGAAAGAAACTAATGACATTTGCTTTTTCTTGGCCATTAATATTGTCGATTTCGTGTATTAGAAGCCATCTCATATATTTTCTTTGTCAGAATTCAACCCAAAGCTGTTCTAGTCAAAGGCCTTTCAGAAGTGCACAAAAACTGACAACAAAAAAGACAATATCTGTGATATTTGCCTTTATCTTAACGATTTTATAACATACAGAAGCAGCATGTCTTGTATGGAGGAATATTCTTGTTTCTGCTTCCTCGTGATTACATGTAGAAATACCTTGGAGGTCATGCTGTTGACTGCAAACAACTAATTCCTGTCCAGTTATAAACACAATACCATCTGAACAGACTGTTGCTATTTTGTCAGCTAAAAAGGCGAACAGCTCAGATTTGTTTGTACAAATGTATCATTTCTCATGAAAAATACCAATTTTGAGGAATTTTTCTACTCTCTGTAACCCCTCTGCAGGACCCAAATCCTCTTTTCGATCTTGTTTCAGCTTTTAAGCTGTCTGTTTTGTAAACATAAAAAATTAAGTCGACCCTTTTGTATTTTGAGCTGAAAGCTTTATCTTATCTGCATATTCATTAACAGTTTTTTAGATCTGTGGAACACATGCATTTACCAGGAAAAAACCATCAGTAATTTTCACACCCGCGTCTGGAATAGAGCCAGGAAGAACAACTTGATTATCAAAAACTGACACAAGTTGAGATTGTTTACAAGCGTGAAGGTTCCCACTATCACTTTGAGCAGCACGGGGATTCTGATTGTCATGTTTGAAGAATTCCTGCAGTTCACATTCTCTAGCCAGGCAAGAAAAAAAAAGCTAAGAGAACAACATACTGTTATCTTTTGCTACTGTATGTTTCAAATCTTTCGAAGATACATGTAGTTCTGCTTGTTGTTTTATTCTTCTCGATTGCCACGTAGAATTTGCCTTCCTGTCTTTCCTTCAACTCTCTTGTGAAATCAACGTACCCTGAACTTCCAGTCTCTAGATGTAGAATCACCTTTTCAGCAGCACTTGGAAGGGCAGCATGGGTGTTCAAACAGTGTCCAAAGCATTCAGCTCATTTGCTTCTTCCATAAAAGGATTTGCCATTTCTTTCAAAACTGAGTACAATTTCTGCACTCTTTCTTCAAATACTTTCTGAACCCGCTAAGTCTGCTCATGGTGCTTTTAGATTGATTTCTATGCAGGTCTTTTGCTCCACATTCATGTAGTTTCCCACACTGAGAGACAAGCCATCCATTCCTTAGCGCTGCGGGATCCTCTATTACATCCATGGCTCCGCCTACGTCATTTACATGACTTTTTTTGCTCGTGAGCTTGATCAATTGCTATGAAAATTCCCTGTTAGTTTTATGCACCACAAAATATTTCCTTTCTGAAATTCACTAGCAATATTTGGGTGGATGTCTTTCAGTAAAAGCATGTCTCTGGAATGAACAGGAAGCCACTTTGCATAATTAATGTTGTTGTTTGCAAAGAAGCATGGGCTCACTTCATGTAGTGCTTGAATAGTGCTTTTGACAGTGTTTTAAATGTCATTCCCTGACATAGTCGCCATAGCACTTTATATATATAGACATTACCTCAGACAATGCATGTTTTTGAGATATTATTTTCATTTTCGTAAGCAGACATCCACGGCAGGCGCGGCTAGCCAAACAGGGGATGCTTACTCCTCTGGCACCTGATTCTACCTCTAGCTTGCTAGGGGTCTGTCGATTATCAATTTCGTGCTCTATCGTAAGTGATGTTGAGATTGTCGTCAGGACCTTCTTTATCTCTCGAATGTTTAGCTCCAAATTCTCTGCTCTCAACAGAAAATGGTAAATTCATTTAAATCCCGTGTGATTTGTACACCATTCGGATAACTACAGCTCCATTATCTGTGGCTCGCTCGCGCGCTGGCACATCCTGTCAATTCAGGTGCGGCTACCTAGCTTTAAAAATCACAATCACATACTGGTTATATATGCGATTATTTTGGTGGGTATATATTAAGGTAGCATTTTGGATACTAAATTCCCAAAATGGAACAATTAGCTGAAACTGAGCCCATGCTGAGTTTTACAGCAGTGATATATCACCAGTGTGCACTGGTAGCGCTAAGGCATACACTCTTTTAAATCTTTCCTTTGAATTATAGTACAACCTGTATATTGAAGTATTTTTAAAATGTGTTATTTTCCAGAGATTTGATGCTAAATGGCATTTCGAAAACGTATTTGAAATCATACCACTCAAAAAAAGAAAAATATAGGAAACATTTGGGATTTATCTAGGAAACAAGGTTTTCTTGTGTTTTATGGCGGCCATTTTGACAAAATGGCTGCCATTCAAATGATTTCTTATAATATGGAACAAAAGGGAATGTAGATCATGTAACTAAAGTCAATTGTTCCAGTATTTAGCTGTTTTAAGGTGAATAAGTACACGTTTATCTAAAGAATAATACAAAAACTGACCAATTTGGCCACCATCTTGAAAAAATGGCGGCCATTTTGAGTTTTTGAGTGGCTAACAGCTGATTTTGTAAAATAAGTACTTCTTTTACCTTCATACCAAATTTGGTGCTTGTATCACAAAGTGAAAGATTTTTCCAGTAATCTGCTGGGCTACAACATTTACCAATAATTAAAACAAATCATAGAAACTGTTGTCTATTTACTTTATTGTCCATTTGAGCCATTCAGTGTTTATTATAGACGTAATGTATTATTTTTTCTATCCACTTTTCCGAAAATTGAAGATTGTCCTGCAAATTCAAATACAGTACAAATATGCATACTGGTCATAGAAAAGACTGATTTATCTTTATAATAAAATTGATTTGTTATTTCTGTCCACAACTCCTAGCTGACCAGATTTGCGTCCTTTGCCATCTTGTAGAACACCCCTTCTCTGTTACTTAGAAGTTCCTTTGGAGAATTGAATTCAACTATCAGACCTTTGTCTAAAACCATTATCCTGTTTGAAAGAGATGATAGGGAAAAAAATGTTTGCTTAGAACCATCTAGAAATATTCTTATTCCTCGTTTAAACTTCCGTTTGTATTTGTACATGACCCTATTCTGCTGTACATGTATTTGTAGCAGAATTTTTTTCGATCCATTCATTGTCATGAATCAAAACACGTATCATAGACCAGGACTGTGTTGAGTCTGTCTTTATATTAATCTATAGGCTAATTACAAAATATTGACTATAATATGACGCTTACCTATCATAGTCCATAACTGTGTTGAGTCTGTGAGCTATAGTAAGTACTGTACACTCTAAGAATTCCGTCCGTATTGTCTCCTTGATCAATTCGTCTGTCTGTCTCTAAATCAATTCATGTATTAAGTTTATTTTGAAATATTGACTATGTATTGTATTATTGTCACTTATTATAGTCAATAATTGTTTTGAGTCTGTGGGCTTTAGTAAATACTGTACACTCTGAGAATTCTGTCCGTATTGTCTCCTGGATAAGTTCGTCTGTCTCTATATCAATCAATAGGTTACTTCAAAAATATTGACTATAATATGACGCTTACCTATCGTAGTCCATAACTGTGTTAAGTCTGTGAGCTATAGTTAGTACTGTACACTCTGAAAATTCCGTCCGTATTGTCTCCTGGATCAGTTCGTCTGTCTCTATATCAACAGCTGCCGTAGCTTCATCCAGGATCAACACCTTGGTTTTATGGAGCAGAGTACGGGCCAAACACACCAACTGTCTTTGACCAACGCTGTGGGATGTAAAGACGTACATCTTTCATACGAAGTCAGGATGGAACAATAAAATTTGATAAAACTGTAATGCTTGCAATAAAACATATGGGTTTTTTTTCAGAATTTTCCCTCAAAAGGGACAAGAATGATTTTCGCAATACAATATCAACTTAAGCTTAATTCACAAATGATGAACATACACGTAAACCATGGAACTAGCACAACTACACATGTACCTCAAAAACAATGAAAAGACAATAAATGTCATTCCTCGGAGTATGTAAGCTTGGGGTTAGCTATACAGATTATATGCATTTACAGTGACAAATATGGATAATGACCATATCCCTGTATACAGCACAAAATCGATAATTCAGAAAATCAGAAACCGAAGGCATACAAGACCTGGTTTTATACATCTACCCGTCTATATATACACTGAATGAGTTATTGCTTTCTTTTACTTTATTCAAGTTTTACCTGAAATTTGAGCCTCCCTCGCCACATTCCATATTTAGCTGGGCTGGTTGAGTCTGTATATAAGACTTGAGATGGGCTCGTTCTATAGCTTGCCACATATCACTGTCAGTGAAGATCTCCAGTGGATCCAGGTTCTGCTTTAACGATCCAGAAAACAAAATAGGGTCCTACAAGTAAATTCAGATAATTCATGCCTAATTTTAATCTTTTGACTTTCTCTTTCCTCTTGTTGGTTAGAGCTCCTTATAGCAGTTTTTGTACAGTTATATGATTTTGAGATCTCCCCTTGATGATTGTGAACGCGACATGACATGACTTCAAATGAAAGCATAGTTAGCATAGACTAACGCTCTATCAGAAGTATTTCACTATCTATAGATAATGAGATATGAATAAAAACCTTATAGAGATATCAAATTTAATTCAATTCAAAATGAGTAAATCATACTATTCGATGATTGGTACCAAATGTTTCATGATCTCCGCTCGCAAAATGAATTATGCTTAGTATGTGATCATGTATATTTACCTGAGGAAGAATGGTAATTTTCGATCTGAGATCATGAAGACCTATGTCAGAAATCCTCAAGTTATCTATGTCTATCCCTCCACTAGCGGCCTCTATCAGTCTGAACAAGGAAAGTGTCATTGAGGACTTACCAGCTCCAGTTCTACCAACTATTCCTATCTGTTCAAACAAAATACTTAAAGATTAAACAAGAAAGACCAATGCTGCCGATTTTTATTGCGCTGTCATTTTATTAGAATATTAATCTATTTTTATTTTTTTGTATAGGAAAGCTAAAAATTCCTGGTTCTTTTCCATTTCAAAAATTAAATCTGCATATTGTAGTCTGTTTATGTACTTATATAAACGAGATACATATTTTAGAGGAGGCAGCACTGTTTAGACTGTGTTAACTAAAGAGAACGCAAAATCGTGTTACTTATATTCATTATAATGGAAATCAAGTAAAGTGCGCTAATATTTAGAAATTTTCCTTTGTTTCGCCGTGTGTCTGCTAAAATTTGGATGTGCTACGATAAACACATGTTTGGTAGCTGATTTCAAACAATTATACCAATTTAAATTTCACTCCGGTTGTGGCTTACTTACCTTTTCTCCGTCCCTGATATTACAGTTGATGCCCTTAAGCACCAAGTCTAAGCCAGGTCTGTATCTCGTTGTATACTCTTTGAAATCCACTTTCCCCGTTTGAGGCCAGGTGGAAAGTGGGCGGCGGGAAGGAATTATCCATTCGGCCTAAGAATGTGAAAACTATTCTATAGTCTAAAACATTGTATCAGCAAAGGCAATGGTATATGAGTATATTGGGTTATATAAGATCCTCCATTAGATTTTGTAGTGATCGATTCCTTCTTATTGTCAAATTGTTTTATTCATACATTAATTTTATGGAAGAGAAAATATTTCTTTCAAACGTTTAACATCTTTTTTTTCAGTATGGCAAAGAAATTGAATGATGTTCTGCATTAAGAATCTACATGATAATCTTGTAAATTTTTGCCGAACTGAATTGACTTGTACAGGATCTTCCTTTACTCATTTGTGTCTCACTTATGCCCTTTGCCGCGTGGAGCTTGTAAAAAAGTTCCCCTCGTGGGGTTTGACAATAAGTGTTTTGAATGTTTTTTCCCTGACATGATCGCCATAGAACTTTCTATATAGACATAAACTCAGACAGTGTATGTATTTAAGACATGGATTTCATTTTCGTGCGTGAACATCGACGGCGGGTGCGCCTAGCCAAACAGGGGATGCTCACTCCTTCCGGGCACCTAGCCAACCTCTAGCTTGCTAGAGGTCTGAAGATGCTCAATTTTGTGCTCTATTGTGAGTGCTAATGAGATTATTGTCAGGATCTTCTTTACTCATTTGTACCAAGCTAGAATCTCTAATTAGCTATCCGCTCTATGTTTGAGATATCCTTTAGGTTAATAACTAGTATTGTTGACTGCCAGCATTTCATTTCTTAAATGTTCAATTTTAACTGGTTCTGTCAGCTCTTTGATAAAAGTTTTGTATTTTAAATTTCATAATCTTATAACTGTAACCAGCATTGTAACTATATAACTGAAATAACACATTCAGATGATATTCACCTCTGGCTGTAATACTGTGTATTCTTCCACTCGTTCCACAGAGACAATGTTCATTTCAAGTTCACTCACAGCTTGTATCACAAAATTAAGAGCATAGATAATCTGAAAGAATACATTTTTATATATTCATCTGATTTTAAGTTATATGTGTAACAGCGGTTTCTATATAGATCTGGATCCTGATAAATTTTATGAGAAAGATGAAGTGTTTAATTCGGTTACCATAGCATCTCAAGTAATGAATCATCAGGTTTCTAAATAGAATGATATAGACAGGGGAATTTCATCCGAGTGTAAAAGATTTCAATCCACGATGAGGTTTGTAAATTTTTTTTTTTTGCACGAGAATAAGATTCCCCTGTTTCTCAGTCGCAAACATTGTCTTTTTATCTCACTCAGCTCATTTTATTATCAATAAAATTATTTTAAACCAGAAGCAATACCAAAATGTACACAAATCTAACGATGATGTGAAGTAATATTCTATGACGTCATAATATGTAACGTGGAGTGTGAGACAAGAAATTTACAATTGCCACGTCTACTTTATGTCTTCAGTCTCAAGACGTAAATGAGTGAGAAATCAAAATCAGTCAAAAAAAAGACCTATATGTTCGGGAACGTGTACTTCAAATAAAAAAGACTTTACATGCATTTCGAATCATTACGATGCATTTTATTCTACAAAACAAAAGGATCCTTAAAAATCGGTTGAATTTGTTAATATTACATTAATACCAATACCTGCATTGAGTATGTTAAAGATATACCAACGTCTGCACCATTTATTCCTGTTTGTAAGATAGCAAATAGGCCAGCCGCTAGAATCAAAATATTTCCTAGAAATTCCAACCGAAAACCAATCCACCTAAAATAACATAATAGGACGATCTTTATACAGAGAGCGTATGAAACAGGATATAGATATTATGTATATTTCTATTGAAAAAAAATATGATAATTCATTTTTAGAGAATACTTTTGCTAATTTCTCAAAAATACTTTAGGTTAAATGGATGACTAGAGAACATAACGACGTTCCAAAAAAAAAAAGAAAAACTCTGTACATAGAATCTTAAATTTGCTAGGTTTTACATTAGTGAATAAATTATATTTACCATGATCCTGTAATTGCAGCAAAGAAAAACGATGAATTTGTATCGACCCTGGAATTGGAGACGTCCTTGAAACGGTCACCTCCTTTGAATGCCCGAATAACGTTTGCTCCAGAAATAGTTTCGCTAAAATGATTGTAAATGGGTGATCTGGTAACGGACTCTATCCTCTTAAGCTGACGAGCAGTTGGGAGATAGAATCGCTGTAATATAACGGATACTTCAGGCATTGTTAGGGGGGTTTACGTAGCAATGTTTTTACATAAAAAAATCCGTTACTCAATTGGAATGCTTCCGTATGCTAGCACAAAATGTATTTGGTCATAATGTACTATAGAAAAATAAAATTCTAAAAAAAATGTATTAATAATAAAATCTCGAGTTGTATATAACCTTTAGCACTTACCAAAATAAAAACATACAGTATCCCGACTGGAAGAATAGCAACAATAAATATTGGTGTGGTAATACAGATGACGACCAAGATAGCCACCATAGAAAAGAACATGTGCAGGAACCACCTGTAGCTAAATGGTAATCTGTCATCCAAAATGTCGATGTCACTGGAAAATCTGTTCATTATTCTACCAATAGGGGTTGTGTCAAAAAACGACATTGGTGACCTCATGACGCAATGTAACATGTCGGAATGGAAAATCCTTGCAGCTCTAACAAGGCAATGAAGTCCAACCAAGCCAAACATCAAGACACAACAAGCTTCAAACAGCAAAAGTAATGGTTTTTCTTCATGTAATCATTTCACAGATGAATTTGAGAAAGATTCGTATAAGTGTGCCGCAGTAAAACTGTATTTGCAAATGAAAATCATACAATTTATGCTTCAAATTACTCAAATACAAACAACTGACCTTGCACTAATCCTAAAATACCATATACGCTGAGGTAGTACACATTTCTGTTGGTATATTCCTCTGTGTTAGATAAACTTTGGTTCAGTAGCAGTTTGTCTTCAGTCCAAAAAGTCAGATAAAAGTTTCCATAAGCGTTGAATGCATGGAAACCAGCCAATGACAAGACAGAGATGAGAAACCCTATTGGTCTCATGGCTTTGATGCAAGATAAAAATACCGAGAATTTAACCTATAATAAAAATGTAATAAGATTAGGATTGCTTGTTATATGTTCTTTTGATTTGATTTCTTTACATTAATTTTATCCCTTGTTTCCATATTCTGCAAAACTCTGCATCGGCTTTTAATTGTTCCTGTCATACTTGCTATACATTAGTACATTGTATAAGGATAAAAGAAACAAAATCTCTATCCAAAAAAAAAGTAAGTATTTTCAATTTTTAACATTCGACGAACATGTATAACATTAGATGTAACTGACCGATCCAACTTTTGTAGTTTCCTCGGTAATTAGAGTCCCTGTAGTTTTTGTATCTTTTTCATTAGTATCATCATCGAAGGGTAAACGTCTCCCGTCGGTCATATCATCACTGACCACGTTACGAGTCAAACTCTCTGTAAGATTTTGTGATATTTGCCGTTGCAAAGAATGCTTCAGCAATTGCCTCGCTTTGGATTCTGGATCATAATCTGTCTTTTCTGTATGCTTCTGTGGATGTTGCTTCTCATGTTTTGCACTTAAGGAAAGTGCCCTCGATGCGTCCCTTAAAAAACAGTTGTCAAAAAAGGTTTCACAGAGATAGGAAATAATGAAATCAAAAGTACTCGACGATGTGATACCTAAATTCGTTTTCTTGTTTACCTAATAATCCTTAAAAAAGATTTTCAAAGAAATTTGCATAAAGGTTTTTATTATAAAATTATCAAATCGTGATTAATATATGAAAGAATACTCAATTGAATAGTATCCAAGTCCATGTACTGTTGGAGTATTTCCTTTTTGATCTGCATATGTTCATTTTAATGAATTCGATTATAAATTTAACAACAAAATTATTATTTAGCTGAAGGTAAAATTACTTTATGCTTTTTCGTCTTGACAAGCTCTCTTCTGCAGATATTCCTTCGTAATCCGACATGACAGTCTCAACTTGAATCCACATCTGATCTTTAAGTTTGGAGACTGAAGAAAACAATTATTTTATCTTAGCTTTCTACATGAGTTAAAGAAGATCCTGACGATAATCTCAACAGCACTCACAACAGAGCATAAGATTAAGCATCGACGGACACCTAGCAAGCTAGAGGTGGGACCAGGTTCCCGGGAGGAGTAAGCATCCCCTGTTGACTAGCCGCACCCGCCGTCGATGTTCTCGCACGAAAATGAAACAATATATTAAATACATGCACTGTCTGAGGTTATGTCCATATAGAAAAGTGCTATGGCGACAATGTCAGGGAACAACGACAAGATTTAGTTATAATGTGGTGTCGTTCAGAATACCAGACCTTGATTGGAATTTACGGAACTGCTCTGATGTGAAAGACAAGATAACACCAAGTTGATTTTCTTGTCTGAACCTTTATTCGGTTATTTGTTCTTGCGTGCACTATTTTCAATGATGCCGTTTTCATGAGCAGCCAACACGTGAAATGTTAATCGACGTGAGACTTGGGTCTTTCTGCTTTAATTGGGTTGTTCCTTCATTGCTTTTGTTTGTTGGTCGTTTTGGTGTGGATTGTTTGTTAATATCCAAAGTTGTTCCATTTTCAATTACAAGAAATTTGTATAATGTTCTCATTGATTTCCTTCCGTTTCATGTGTTTTTAGTCGTGTTTAGATAATGCTTGGTCTCCCTTTTGTTTATTGGTTGTTTTGATACGACATTTTCGTTCTCACTTCCTGATTAGTGTCGATTAAGTTGTATAAACTTCCTGATTGGTGTCGATTAAGTTATATGTACGGTGTCCCTTTTAACTAGTCTAATGCGTGTGACTTTTCGTGTGTACAGTTTTCAATGTAATGTTTTTTTTAATTAAATTTGTTTTGACTTGACTTGTCAGATTTAATGATAAATATTAATGACTAAATAAGAATTTGTTTACTTTCTTGGTCCTCATCTTCTTCGTCTGAGTTGTCTTGTAAAAGGTAGGTCTGAAGAAATTTGGCAAATACTCCTTTACGATTGAGGAGTTCATCGTAAGTTCCCGCCTCACGGATCCGCCCATTTTCCATTAAAATAATGGCATCGACCTTGGGTAGCCAGTGAACGCCATGTGTAACTAACACTCGAGTCTGAAAAAGAGGGTCCTATTAGTATATTATGTGGGTTTAAAAACTATGAAAAGCAACAATCTTGAATTGTATGCTCATTCTTTTGTCCAATTAAAAAACAACAGGATTGGCAAAACATAGTATTATTCATTTTTAATTTATCTACTTATCCTTATTGCAAACATTAAAGTAACAGTTCTACAGAGCAATGATAGAACCTAATGATGGCTTTCGTGAACTTTGAATTACATGTAACCGAAATAAATGTAAATATTTGAACCTTGTTCTTCAAAAGTCCAGTGTGACCAATGACGTCTCTGAACAGGTCTTTACCCACGTGACTGTCCACAGCTGACAGTGGATCATCCAATAGATATACGTCACAGTTATTATAAACAGCTCTGGCCAAACTTATACGTTGTTTCTGTCCTCCACTCACGTTGATTCCCTAAAAAGTAAAGAAAAATCATAAGATTAAAAATACTTTTCTGGTTGCTTTATCTTTTATTCATCAATTACTTACGGCACAAAATTAGTTTAACCTTACATACATTATGTGTCTTTTAGAGCAATCGAAGTCGAAAGCAGTTTAAAAGATGACAAAGTTAAAAATTAGCAAGCTCAAACAGCAATAAAGAAAAACTTAAACGTATATATACCTTTTCCCCGATCTCAGTTTGATCACCAGCAGACAAAATCGCAAGGTCAGGTAGTAAGGCACAAGCTTTTAGAACTTTTTGGTATTTTCTTTCTATTAGTTTTTCCCCAAATAGTATATTATCCTTGACTGTAAGGTTCTGGATCCAAGCTTCTTGTGGTACATACGCAACAGAGCCCTGGAAAAATATATTACTTACAAGTTTTCAAGGACATCAAAACTCAAAAATCTTCACTATTTTGAATAAGATTATTATTTTTATCTTATTTTATGTTGTCTTCTCTAATCTGTACCTTGACATTGACTTCGCCGTTCAGTTTTTCAAGTTCTCCGAGGATCGCTGAAATCAATGATGATTTACCAGCGCCAACCTGTCCAACGACCGCTACGAGTTGTCCTTCGGGTATCTTAATGTCGATGCTGTAGATAAATTTATATTCATGAATATCACGAATTCTCGAAATAAGCCGTAATTAAAAACAAAATTTAATAATGAACAAACTTTGCGTCTGAGCAACAACCATTTTGACAACATCTGGCTTTGTGTATCTATTACATATTGTCCCCCAAATTAATGATTTATTTACAGAAGTGTTTCGGAGAAGTACATATTTATCAATCATTCTTATCTGACTGCTCTAATTTTTGTTGAGATACAAAGCAACATAAACACTCTTCAGAAATGCATTAGATGTCGGCCTTTACTGTACTTACTCTTTTAAAGTTATATTTGGGTCTTCTCTGTCCCATATAAATGATCCGTTCTCTATTGAAACGGCATATTCTTAGAAGATAAATAACATAAAGATAGAGGTATAAAATGTACTAAGTAAATTTCTGAATTTCGATTTAGATATATCAATATCATTTACGAAATGAATTATTATTGAGATTTTCAAATGAAAAATGGGAATAAAAGAGGCACACTTACCTGAAGTAAGTGAATGTGAAACATTATCAGTATTAAGATCCTCTTTCCATAAGTAAGCTTGAATACGTCCAACTGATACATACATCTGTTAATTGGTACAGAATTTATAAGTTATATGCAAAAGTCTCATGTTAGATGATTTCTTATTGAAAAGTCATGCTCTTGGAATACATGAACGTACCCTGATGAGGATGACAACAGTAGGGCGGCCAAGCCAGATTTGCGCGTGACGGCAACCGTTGCTAAGAACGGCGCATTAATATCGAAAGATGTTCGCGTCGCCGTTACTAAGCAATTTTTCGAAACTTTTTCACCGCGGAAAAATGCTAATGACAGCGATATATATTGATTACATCAAATTTAAAAAGATTAAACAAAATCTTTAAGATTTTATTTATCTTAATCTACCCAAGATGTGCTGTTTCATTCTATCAATTTGTCGAAAATCAGCTGACAAAATGACAGCATCACTGTTAAAGTTCGACTTCCATGCCCCCTTCCTCGCAAACAGGGGGATCCTTTTCAAAAATATTAAAAAGTGGTTCTGTAATTTTTTGATATGTTGTGGAGAATTTATCCAAGTGTTCAATTCTAAAATTTTATGAAAATCGGTGAGGGACCATTTTTTGTACCTCATTTATGTACCCCTACATGCTGCACAGTTTCGACAATTTTGGAGAAATCGTCGATCGACCGAACGCTTCGACATCAGAAATTCACAAAGGATGATATAAATTCGAATATACCATTCCAGAAGAAAAGGTTGTTTTTACCTTTTGATGAGCAAACATTTAAATTGTGAAAAATATCTCCAGAATTCAACAGACCGAAGATTTTTCCAGCGACCTTCCTAATTTCCTCTGATCAAGTACAAAACTGCCACGCACAAGAGAAAAATGACATTTTCTTGGATATGCCAGACAATACATGCACAATTTGAAATATTCTCATTGTATCCGAGAAAAATACATATAAAAATTCCAGTTTTGTTCTGTTTAATGCGCAGGAGCTTTTAATAATTGGAAAACAAAAGATACAAATATGTGATATTTTTTGCAAGAAAGCCTATATTTACTTTTTTACTACAGATAGTCATTACAAAAGAAATAACTATTATAATTTAATGTGCCCATGATCCATGACAGTTGAAGTTTACATTCCTGTATCATGAAGAAGAAATTTAATTGACTAATTAATCCTCTGCAAGAATTCACAAAATATTTATTTCATTATCTCACTATATCTGCCATTGCCCAATAAGATTCATAGTCATTAATCATGTTAATTGTTTTCTGAAATGTTGACAGGTCTTGAACTCTTCCATCTTCTGTGAATAATCCATTTGTATGATATTTTTGCACACTCACAATTCACAAAGAAGAATATGATGACAATATGCACAATCTTCAAACCAATTCGATGTAGAATATGATATCAATATACTTTAGTACACAATTTCCAATCAATAATTCCTTTTAAATGCATGCCTTCCATATAATAAGCCACTGGGTGATTTTCAGACAGCAAGATTTCTTCTAACAAGTTTGACCTGAAAAAAAAAAAAAATACATTTTAATTAGTTTTAAGTCATTCATTTATTCACTCATTGATTTATTTATTTGTTTACTTTGATACAATTTCACTAATGCATAGTCATAAACTGAAAAAAAAATCAAAATGATTCATCAATTGTACTTAAATTGTACTGTATAAATCCTTTATAACTATTTGTTTGTATATGTTATTTATTTAGCAATCATAATTTATCACTGGAAAGAATAGTATTGATAAATTCAACACTCAACCAATGGAATCCATGGAAAATTATTTTTAATGACTTGAACTACAAGATAATCAAATTATATTATGATATATTATCTATCTAGAAATTCATAGTTTAAATTATCAATATTGCATTTTGCATTTTATATGTATGTAAATGTTTGAATGTAAATGTATGTAACCCCCCCCCCCCCCCCCCCATCAATCTCTTTTCTCTTTCCACTTTATATTCTAAATAAAAAAAAATACATTTATAATAACATGTATACTTGTGAATGACAAAGTGTAATTTTCTAAAATTTAAAGAATATGACTTAGGGCCCGATGAGGTGGGGGGAGGGGGTAGGCTTGGTTGGTCAAAATAAAGGCACATAAATTAACTTAATAAACTGATCAGTTCAGTGATTGAAAATTATTACAAATCTTGGTAGTATTAGTAATGTGTGAGTATATGTATGTGTGAGAGAGAACGAGAGAGAGAGAGAGAGAAATTATTTGTTTACAAATTTGTTTATTTACCTTGAGCTTGAGGAAAAAGTCGATGTTTTCAATGGTTCCTAGATTAATTTCGTCATCGAGCATCGGCCTAGTATCCATTTCACTATATAAACAAACAGCTGAACTGAAGAAAGTACATGTATGTGAAGTACACAAGTCGTACCATGTTTTTGCGTCATCAAGTTTACATCACACCGACACTGGCACTCCCTGACATCGGCCTTCGAGAAGTCGGGTTGGACAAAAACAGCTTGAAACCTTCATTAATCTCTTCTAAATTGCTAATCCAAGGTTAGAAATGAGTTCACGAGATAAAAATCATCCAACAGTTATACTTTTTCATACACAAAATACTATAAACTCCGAATAAAGTAATTCATTCATGTTTACAATGTGACACACGTTCAATGTGTATTGGGTGCAAAATCGTGATTCTGCGCATGCCGAAACGAAGCTAACACCAGCTGATTTCAAACGGGAATTATTTCAATATATGAAAAAGTGGTTCTGTAATTTTTTGATATTTGAAAGATGCCGATGTGAATGTCATTTTTTGAAAATATTATAAAAATCTGTGAGGGACCATTTTTTTGTACCTCATTTTTATTTTCCACTTTTTGGGGCATTTTTTCCCGGGAAAATTTAGCCAACTTCAATTATCGATTTAGTAATTAAAACGTAAGGTTTGTCTAAAATAAACTATTTGAGGGTAAAATATAAAGCTAAAAGAAAAAGTTCGACGATATTCTAATTGCTGAAATAAAAAATTGTGCTGTCTAGAGCTTTCGGAAAAGGACCAAAATTCGGAGTCGTCCATATTTTCTCCGACGAGAAAGAGTGCGTCATGCGTTCGCGGACTCACATTTTACTTTTTACCGCCGCACGTGCAAATCCGTCTTGGCCGCCCTACTGACAATAGCTGATTTTCCAGTAGATTCATTAGGCGGACAGACAACAGACATCACAAAATTTGGCGTTTTATTTCCATTGTGACGTCATAATATAAAACCTGACAACGCATAAAGTCAGTGCTATCAAATATGATGTCACAATTAGAAATATTGCCGAATGATATGATGTCTGGTGTCTGTGCATGTAAAATCAAGGTTTCAAACGGTCAGAAATATTTTCTGGAAAATGAACTATTTGTTCAAAATTGATATATGCTATCAATTCAATGCAAGAATTGTATTACAATACGATCAGACAAAGATTGGCACTGTTACCTGTGTGACACTGGAAATGACGTAGGGCACCATACTTAAAGGATAACGAAGAATATTCAATGTTGATAAGGAAGTGAAGATCTTTGATGCACTAAGGTAAGTGTTACTGGCAGTAAGTACGTAGATGAGTAGAATGGAAAAATTCATCTGAAACAGATCAAAGTGTATCAATACACGTGGTATGTGTTTCCAGCAAGTAGGAGATGGTTACTAACATTTGATCTCATTCCCCTTTATGAGGCGTCCTCTTTTATTAAAATTTTGTGTTCATTGATATTTGCATTTTAACGTGCAGTGATAAAAAATACTCACAAAGAAGGGACTGTGTACAGAAAGGAAAACAGCAAAAGAAGTGACAGTCGCAAATTTCTTCAAGAATTTAATTTCTCCTCCCCGTATGTCCAGTAACTTAGACGTAAAAGAGGGTTCCCATGTATACATCTTCAACACCTGAAATTTAGTCATAGTCAAGAACATAGACCATTCGGAGAGCACAGGAACGCTTGAAACACATTCTGACAATGATTGAGTAAAGACCTAAGCAATAGCTAGGTGAAAAATTATGGATCCGATAAATATAACTATGGAAACACATGAGGGAAATACATTGTATTTTTAATATGTTTTACTTAATGTAAAAATGAATTCTGAACAAATTTAGAAGCAAAATAATATTTCTAATTTCATTAACGATGTTATGCTATAAACGTGGAAATTTTAGCATAATGGTAATCTTCATGTATATCACAAATCAAGGGATTTCGCGAAAATTTTCCCCACACGAACAGGCAAAAACATTTTTATCGCGAATATTTTCCCCAAGCGTAACGTAGTTATGTTATAATCGCGAAAATTTTTCCCATGCGAAAGTTATTACGTTTACAGTACTTAACATGTCTCATGAAAACAAAATGAAAGGAAAAGAGTATATATGCTTTACCTTAATACCATTCAATACTTCCTTCAGAAGTCTTATTCTGCTGCTCTTCAGTTTCAGTATAACCGTCTGATACATTTGTTGAACCCGTCCAAACCATGTTTGTATAGAGGTCACTATTACTATGACAGCGATGCTCCCTAAGGTGGACACGCCCATTTCTATCCACACTAGATAGATGCCAAGTCCCATCATAACGAAGAAAGAAACCAGCTCGTATTGAAACTGGACGCCATTTTGGATGCGTTGACAATCCACTGACATCAGGTTCACAATATCACCAACGGTGTAGTTCTTCTTGGATGCGTTGCTCATTGTTAATGCCTGAGAGGTTAGATAAGTTTATACTTTGAAAGATGCAATACTAAAATGAAAATTATTAGATTTCGTTAAGAACGGCCAACGGATATTATATGACTGAATTCCCTGGATATCACCATTTGGTATGCAGTCGTAGGACTTATCTACAGAAAGGTAGAAAACTGACTCCAGTTTAAAAGAGGTGGCAGAATTCGCATTTGGTTGGTCAGTGTCATTTTGAAATAACTGCACATTATGTAAGTAGCAAAACAATTCTTAAAAGAAAGCAACATGAAAAAAACCTTAGTACAACTAATAAGCTTTGAGTACCTTTCTGTAGATAAGTCCTATGACTGCCGTTTTAATTTGTAACCCTAGTCTCATCATTTGGAATCCGGCTTTTGTATAGAAAAATGTGGTTCCAATGCCGGCCGCGAAAAATAGAATCACCAACGTGTAGCCTCTCCAGTCTGCTGTATCACCGGGACTCTTGTTCTCGATAAAGTTAATGATGTATCTACAAAAAAATAGTTCATGTCTTAAAGTTTCATTTCTATTCATTGTAGAATATCAGTGTGTACTTTTGCATCTGTACCAAAAAAATCGGTTTTATTTCACGGAAATAAACACTGAACATGTCAAATTTCGAATATCATTGGGGGAAAAATTCTGTTCAGTATACTAATTTTATCTCATAAACTTCAGTAAATAACAATGTGGTTCCCCTTCGGCTACCTCAATCTAGCCCGTTCAAAGCTGACGTCATATTAGCGCACGCCGCTGCCAAAGTTCATTCTCTTTTTCGGCATCCATAGTTCTTAGACTCTTTTTTCCAATTTGTATTTTATCCAGTACACTTCTTTATTATTACCATAATGAGGATTACTTTGGCTACCAAATAATGACTGACAGCAGTTCAGAATTGGGAAACAAGTCCAGAAGAACCGGACGTCACAAAATTTAGCCAGAAGGTACTCCGATGAGTCGGACATTAAATCAGACCACATGGCTGATAATGACATTTTAGATGCTTATAGCAGTGATAAAGATCCCTTTGAAATTTTGATGCTGAAAATTCATATGCCAGCTTTGATTCTTAGAGGCCATTTTGTCAGTAGAGATATTGAATGGTGAACTTTCTCACTCTCAGGCCATATTACATTGTTTAGATTGAGGATCACGAACGAGGGTACCCGAAACGTGCATGTCTGGTCCTTGATGTAAATTATTTGTTCTTAAATGATTCTCTTGAATTAGAAAACGTTTAATATTTGTACCTCTTCGTGAGTGCTGGTCGACAAGGAGTCCCCGAGGCACCTTGTAGCCAAGTTCGATCAACTTCGGTTGATCGTTTCGTCAACGCATTCGAAAATTTCTGTTATCAAATTTCTTTAAATTTCCAAAACCTGGGTCCTGTACCATCATACCCCCACCACGTCTTTCGGTACGATTTTGGACATTATGTAATAACTTTCACTCTTTGGCCATATTACATTTATTAGATTGAGGATCACTGACAAGGGTTAAGTACCCGAAACGTGCATGTCTGGTCTATGATGCAAATTTATTTGTTCTTAAGGCATTAGATGTATAACGAGGGATAATACATCATTTCGGAGACCCCGATTTCGTAACAATGTGTCATGTGACTTTCATCCTTTTATGACGTCATTTAGGGCATGTTTTATTCAAAATGGCGTCACTTATTACTAACCATAGATGGATGTAAACAGAGAATAAATTACTAGATTTTCATCAGAAACAGAAATATCAATAAATAAATATGAATGTATGTAAAGAATTTTATAAATAAACAAACAAAAGTAAATAAATTAATATAAAGGATAGAGAGGGTCACATCATGGATAAAGCGGCTAGTCTTAGGCCCTCAGTTGTACCCCCGCCACCCCCTTTCTTATATTAATTTGATTGGACAAAAAAATAATATGGTACATGAGAGATATCTGAAGGAGACGTCAGCTGCAGAAACACCTCTGTCCGTCACCACTGGATCTTCTTTTAAGATTGGGTAAGGAGAGAGGGGGGGGGGGGTTGTGAGATTTCATACATCGGTAACCCATGCGCGCTCTGTCGCACTGCGTTTTGCTCAATCGATCATGGGTTTCCGAGGTTGGTTTTATATAGAATTCATCTTCCTATGAATTAGGAATTAAAATAATATTTAAAACAAAAATGAAAATATGCAATGAAGAATTGACGATATTGCAAATAAAGATTAGCAAATCAAAGGTGCATCAAGCATTCTTCATGCAAGTCAATTTTCCTCATTTGTATAGCAATACAAACCACATATTATTTATATATTCAGTTTGCCTACATATATTATTCTACTGAGACATTTTCATTATTCAAAATGGAACTACACATGATTTTTCCTTGAAGAAACATTACCGTATACACATTAAACAAACAAAAAAAAAAAAAAACAGATACATGTATTTATTTTCAGATATCTATCATTCATTCAATAAAAAAAAAGAAAAAGAAAATAGTCAATGCATTAAATCCATTTCATGTAAATTTATATATTTTGCCCACTTGACCCAGATTTGATCTGTAAAGATCCTGGAAAGTTGGGGGGGGGGAGGGTATCAGAAGTATAAAATATCCGCGGCAAATGGCCGATTTTTTACGCCGTTCTAAAAATACTGTTCGAATCATTGTTGATTGCTCCTAAATTGAAGGGATTAAAATATTTATTTTGCCAAAAGCATGGCTGAGCCTTTTAGATATCCGACCTCGATCTGCCCAGGGATTTTTTTCTCTCCGTTTATCACTGTAGATGCATATTGATAAGACTATTTGAAATATTAATTCAAAACAAAGTATATTGAAAATTAGTAAGAGTTTTCTTTTTACAAGTTTGATAAGAGATTTAACTTTTTTGGTGAATCTACAAATCGAGCATAGCCCGGGGGTAGGGTTGATGGCCGCAGCATCCGGCCCTGATGAGCTTTCTAGGCCCGGTGGCGGTGGCAGCTTTCAAGGCTGGCCGGGATCATCTTATTCATATTGGTCATATTCTGTTAAATACATCAGAGTAAGAATAAATAATAGAGCGACTCCTCCAGAATATCTCCCGGGAAACCCCCCCCCGCCCCTTTTTTCCCTCCGCATCATCCGCGTGAGATATAGGATTTTTAAGTACTAGAATTTTATGGACATTACATCACAACATCGTATAAATTTCAATTTCTCCGATTTAGGAAGGCATTTATAGATCGCCGCGTCGTTTCTAATGTAATCAAAATATGCCCTAAATTTAGTCGCGGTCACATGATCAGGTAACCTTTTTGCGCCTCCTTACGTAAGAGTTTCGACATCTAGGAAACGACGTAATATGGTTCATTGGAATTCTAAACTGATGACATAGTTATAATATAAAATTTTAGTGAAAATCTCTCACCATTGTGTTTTTGAAAAAAAAGTTAGTTCCTATTAGAGTTATCAGAACTCAAAGTTTACATTGAAGTCTATGGAAAAATTAATGTTTCAGCCATATTTATCCTGTTACCTACCATCATACATAGAGTATAAAAGTTTGTGCAACGTCAAAAGCGATTGGCTGCACTATGAAATAATTCATACGCATAATTTCAATATTTGGGATGTGATTTCGTTCATTATACATCCAATACCTTAAATCATGTAAATGATGCTATTGAATTTGAAGACGTTTAACATTCATGAGTTAGCATAGAAAGAGAGTAAGAAAGCCAATACTTACTTGAGTATAAAAGGTTGACCTAGTGCAAAAAAGTCATCTACAACTTTCAGAAATGTAGCGAAAATCCACTGTTTCCAGTATGTACGTATCAATACTTTATACAGAGATGGTCTGATGGCGTTAGTATCTGTGGGTTCGTCTAAGTGGTGGGTAAAGTGGTAGAAATTTGAGATCTCATTTTCCTTCAGCAGACGACTTTTCTCATTAGCTTTGTCACTGTCTTTTCCATGTATCGTATTTGAAGATTTTTGGTACATTACAGCTTGTGTTTTCTTTCTAAAATACATAAATTCTTTAGATTTCATTTATCTTCATAGACTTCATTCATTCATTTATTTACTTATTAATTTTCATTTACTTTGCGAGACAGTTGGTGTCTGCACTATGGAAAGCCATGACTGTCTTAAGGACAATGTTTGTCAAATAGATTGTTGAATACAAATATCATGTTGTTATCTTTTATAACACATAGTTACAATCATATTTTATATGGTTGTTTTATGGTTTCATGTGGTTAGAAGGCTGTAATATTAAGCCGAACAACTGCTTTATGTTGTGGTTGTAACATACTATATCGTCCACTTGTCCTTTCAAGTCGTTCTCGTCTTATGCTATGTTGTTGAATTAAACAATTATGTACTTATCAAGGAATATCATGTTGGAGTCATACTGCGATACATTGTCATTTTATATAATGTTGTTAAACAATTATATCATGTTGTGGTTATTTCAAAATATGTTGTTGTCATTTAATATGAAGTTGTTAAACAGTTATATTATATTGTGGTTATTTCACAATATGTTGTTGTCATTTTAAGTTATGTTGTTCAACAATCATATTTTGTTGTGGTAATATGATAAGATGTTCTTTTCATTTTATGTTATGTTGTTAAACAGTCATATTATGTTGTGGTTTTGTCATAATATGTAATTGTTGATTTATGTTATGTTGTTAAACAGTCATATTATGTTTTGGTTATGTCATAATATGTAATTGTCAATTTATGTTATGTTGTTAAACAGTCGCATTATGTTGTGGTTATGTCATAATATGTTGTTGTCAATTTATGTTATGTTGTTAAACAGTCGCATTATGTTGTTGTTATGTCATAATGTGTTGTTGTCAATTTATGTTATGTTGTTAAACAGTCGCATTATGTTGTGGTTATGTCATAATATGCTGTCGTCAATTTATTTTATGTTGTTAAACAGTCATATCATGTTGTGGTTATTTCATAATGTGTTGTTGTCAATTTATGTTATGTTGTGAAACAGTCGCATTATGTTGTGGTTATGTCATAATATGTTGTTGTCAATTTATGTTATGTTGTTAAACAGTCGCATTATGTTGTGGTTATGTCATAATGTGTTGTTGTCAATTTATGTTATGTTGTTAAACAGTCGCATTATGTTGTGGTTATGTCATAATATGCTGTCGTCAATTTATTTTATGTTGTCAAACAGTCATATTATGTTGTGGTTATGTCATAATATGCTGTTGCCATTGTATATTTTGTTGATGAATAGTTCTATTGTTTTGCCTTTTATACCACTTGGTTAAAGTGTTGCATTGTGTTTAGGTTAAACCTTATCATATCAATTGCAAGCGCGGATCCAGAGGGGGGGGGGGGGTTCCGGAACCCCCCCCCCCTGGAATTTTCGAAACATTGCTAATTTTTTGTTATAAATATACATATTTGATAAAAGTTAGTCCCAATTCCCCTTTTGTTGTCATGATATTTGAAAAATATATCGTGAATTTGTATTAGAAAATCTTTCATTTTGATACTATTTTGCCGTCAGTATTTCAATTTTTTTCTGTGGCGAGCTTCGCTTCCGCTCGCCAGAATGTATTACATACATGTACCTTATTTTCAAATGATACTGCGCTTCTATACAACACATATACAAACAGGGCACTAAGGAAACGAAAAGAAACTGAAAAAGACACGAATAGTGGATTTTATTCTTGGAAAAAAAAAATCGCTGGCTCGCTTTCGCTAGCCATTTGTTGTATTTACATATAAGAACTGACAATCAATTACTGTGATGTCAAAATTCAAAATTTTAAGCTGTTTGCTCGCCATTGCTCTCCAGTCACCTGCTTTATTAATAATCAGGGACAGTAAAGACAATCATCAATCAATAACTTTATTTTCTTGCGTTTGAGGTTTTTTTTTTTTTTTTTTTTTTTTTTTGCTCTTCAAAAAATTCGGACTTTAGGACCCCCCCCCCCCGAAAAAAAAACTCCTCGATCCCCCAATGAAATGCAATTACCATTTGATTGTCGGGAAGTTCTTAGAATAAAGGGTTATATTATGTCTAAATTTTATGGTATTATAACAGATATATGAGAACTTTGTCTGGAAATATTTAGAAATTACTTTAAATTATTTTAAAGACTACATAAATCCTACGAATACGATTTCTGTTGAATACTTTTACTCTTTTCACCCCTTTCTTTTTTATTCTCATTATATTAGTAGAGAAGGTCTTACTTTTGATCTCTCTTTTAACTTTTACTGTGAAATGTTTGGGGTCGGTCAGACAAAAAGGAAGGAAAGGGGGTGTGTAAACATCATACAGCCTCTGAGACCAATGTTTAAAACTAGCTAAAAACGAGAGGACCAAAAAGGTTGCATCGATCATCTGAGTAGCAGACAGAAAAATGAAAGTGGCCGATGCGGTGGAGGCCCTCGAATACTTGGGTTTTGTGAAATTCTGTGCATTAGTTTCAGAGATGTTGAGCAGCTTGAGCGCCTGCTTCCTATTAGATTTTTATGCAGCGGTTACAGAGAAGACGAAAATGTGTCAGCCAATCAGAGTTCACAGCGGCCATATTTG
This sequence comes from Pinctada fucata, assembly GCA_028142955.1. Lineage (NCBI taxonomy): Eukaryota > Metazoa > Mollusca > Bivalvia > Pterioida > Pteriidae > Pinctada > Pinctada fucata. The sequence continues at coordinate 27,126,568 of AP027105.1, read as the reverse complement.
TTGACTGATCGGCACAACCCCCTCCCCCCCCCCCCCCCCCAAATCAAAAACAAAAAACAAAAAGACAAAAACAAAAACAAACAAACAAAATTGGTAGAGGACCTTATCGTGAAATTCTGTGCACAAGAAGTCGAAAATACGTCAGTCATTCAGAGCTAGCCCTCGGTGGCCATATTTGTTGACTGCTCGGCACAACACAAAATTGGTAGAAAAACTATGTAAGAGAGCAACCATTTGATTTGGGGAGGGGGGGACTTTTGCAACAATTTCAACAGCCTGAAAATTTGTGCGCCAGCCTTTGTGCCGGATTTTTTTTTTATTTTTCCAATGTTGAAAAAATGACGACACTTTGAAAAGTATAAATTATAAAGCGTGATTTTTCAACCATATTACATATCAAACACGAAGTGAGATCAGGTGCCAAGGAAGAGTATATTAAGGCATCGATCTCTTTTTAGCAGATAACGCAAAGGGATATATGGTGCTAATGAATGTTTCATTTTTATTTGTATCTAGTTTATAAAAACAAAAATGTTTACCGGGCATGTGGAAATGTCTGAACGGGGTGGGAGTCGGACCCAATTTCATGATCCGGGAAAAAAAAATTCCCGGCCCTTCGAGAGGAGAAGACATATCTGCATGTCCCAACCCCGGCCACCCCTTCCTCACACCGCCCCTGCTTTAGGGAATATTTTTTTCCCTCAAATCCCCATCCGGATTTTTTTTTGCAAAGTCTCCCCCCCCCCAATAAAAATTAAATGGTTTCTCCCTAAGATTTGGTGAAATTCTGTGCAGCGGTTGCAGAGGAGAAGTAGAATATGTAAAAACGTTTAAGCCGGATGGACGGACGGACGGCACGCTATGACTAAATCTCACTTAAAGCTTCGCTCAGGTGAGCTAAAAAATAAATACCCCCCCCCCCCCGAGATATGAATTACATATTGACGCGCGGAGGGACATATCTGCATGTCCCAACCCCGGCCGCCCCTTCCTCACCCCGCCCTTGCTCTACCACTCAGTATCTACTTATCCTCCTCCCCACTCCAATCCCCTTTCCCCCTCCCATCTCGTTTACCCTGCCCCCCCCCCCCCCCCCCCCATTCTTTCACCCTGTCCGCTCCTCCCTTTTCTCCCGCATATAATTTAGCTTTTTAATAGTTTTCCTTCAGTTTCTTGGATTTCTGAGAAGTCCAGCTTAAAAAAAAACACAGGAAAGCAGACAAACTTTGAAACAAAGAGAAAAACAAAACACTACACAAACAAACAAAAATAAATTAAATGGCGTTTACATAAGTAGGTGAAGACTGCATGGCGATTGCATGTATGCAAATGCGTAGATTTCTTGTTTAAATTCACATGAAAATCGGCTAGCTTAAAATTTTGGGAGTAGATACTTATATTTTATCTTATATCCACGGACTAATAAGAATTGCATAGATGAACAACAGTTCTGTCTTCAAATATTACATCGAAAATTAATTTAAATAAATATTCGAAAAAGTAAAAATCATAGAATATTACTTCTCTTAACTGATATTTCCTCTGGAAAATACCCCTCCTTATCATCCCCATAAGACGATCTATAGTATATCATACCCTATGGACAGACAAAGGAGATGCTACATATATAAATCTCTTTACATGCTCCTTTTCACGTTGGTTAGGTGTTCAAGTGCAACTCCCCCCCCCTTTCGACATGACTGACCTGGCTAGATCAGCCTCTGCTGTATGTGAAAGAATATAGCTCATATTACGGCAAGCTAGGGAAGGGAGCCAAAAACATTTCCAAAAGTATAGAGTTTATGTATACTAGTATAATAATACTTTGGGACCCCCCCCCCCCTTGCCTGAATCCGCCACTGGTGTAATGCGTAGCTGTATTGAGTTCTCCGTAATTATGTTGTTTTGTTGATGGTCTTTATTATGTCGTGTGAAAATTTCATTATGTTGTTGAAAAGCGATGTTATGTTGAATGTCATTATCATGTGTGGTTTGAAACCGTTATTATGTTGTGGAAAAACTATGTTGTGTTGAATGTTCGGAACTCGATTTGTGTCTTTCGGAAGTCTGATTAGGTCCTGTCTTAAAATGGTACGCGGACACAGACTCGGACATCAAAACCTGTCATAAGACGAGACGTATTAAAGGCAAGCGCGTAACCAGAGTACTTTTCAAATCGGGAAGCACTTTCAGGCAGGATGTTATGGGGTCGCCAGGAGGCCCTTAAGGGGTACACGGGAAAGGCCTGGTGAGGGTATAGGGGGCAATGAATGCCCCTTGAAGCTTATGGATTTTACAAATTTGCAGGAAAGTTTTCAATATTGACAATTTCTCCATTAGAAATGACATTAACTTAGATAATTGTACTCCATAAAGTTTACATGAATATACGAAAGCTACCAAAATATTTAGCGGAAACAAGAATGATAGCTTTCGTGGGTTCTCTCTCTCTCTCTCTTATTTTATCTTTTTTTTTTGCAAAACGATACGGAAGTATTTGTGCACTTAAATACGTATTGCTACGTGCCTGATTGTACGTCCTGTCCGTTCATCCGTCAGTCCCCTACCTTAACTTGCGATTATCCCTATGAAACTCAAATACTGTGTAGATTGCCTACGAAGATACAAAGAACCCTATTCATTTTTGAAAGGTCAAAAGTCAATGTCATTTTGGGCTAAAACAGGGGGAGGGGGGGGGGGGTAAAAGAATAAAAATTGAAATTCATTTAAAATCTATTTCTAATCGAAATGTTTTTAAACTTTAATGCTTTAAGATTAAAACATGTTCTATCACATATATTTTTGCGTTTGTTTTTTTATATATTTTCCATAGAATTAATTAATCATGCATAAAGGGAGTTGTTATTTGTTTATGTCGTATAGGCAAAGTACAGTTAGTAATTAACAGAGGCAGAATATTAATTATAATGAATTAAATAAACACAATGATTTCTGACTTCAAAATTGCACGTCGTGTTTGTGTGTGTGTGGTTTTTTTGTGATGATGAAATACCAAGAAAGACTATTTCTAAAAATAATAAATCTGGATAGAACTTACCAATTTTTCCCCTTGATAAAGAGCACAGACAACAAAATACAATGTAACCTCAAGCCAATATAACACTTCTACCACAAGGTATGATTAAATAAACAGCATATAATAGTCCAAGCCTACTTAATATAGCTATTCAACAACATGGTTTGAAATGACAACAAAACATTATAGCAAAAGCCCAACATGATATGTATATTCAACAACATAACATAAAATGACGACAACATATTATGGTATAACCACAGCATAATATAAATGTTTTACAACATAATATAAAATGATAGCAATCTATTATGGTATAACCACAACATAATATTATTGTTTAACAACATAATATAAAATAACAACAACATATTATGGTATAAGCACAACATAATATAATTGTTTAACAACATAACATAAAATGACAACAATATATTATGGTATAACTACAGCATAATATAAATGTTTAACAACATAGTAATAAATGACAACAATATGTTATGGTATGAACACAACATAATATAACTGTTTTACAACTTAAAATAAAATAAAAACAACAGAATGTTAAATAACAACAACATAATAAAACTGTTTAACAACATAATATAAAATAAAAACAAAATACCATGGTTCATACACAACATCATATACTTGTTTAACAACATAACAAAAATGACAACAACATATTGTGAAATAACCACAATATAATATAACTGTTTAACAACTTAATATTAAATGACAACAACATATTTTGAAATAACCACAACATGATATAATTGTTTAACAACATTATATAAAATGACAACGAATCGCAGTGTGACTCCAACATGATATTTCTTGATAAGTACATAATTGTTTAATTCAACAACACAGCATAAGACGAGAACGACTTGAAAGGACAAGTGGACGATATAGTATGTTACAACCACAACATAAAGCAGTTGTTCGGCTTTATATTACAGCCTTCTAACAATATGAAACCATAAAACAATCATATAGAATATAATTGCAACTATGTGTTATTAAAAATAACAACATGATATGTATATTCAACCATCTATTTCACGATCATTGTCCTTAAGACAGTCATGGCGTTCCATACTGCACCATCGTCCGTGGATGTAGCACATAGTACACCATTTATTTCTACATTTAGAATGAATTTAACATTTTATTACTGACAATTATCTCTAATTCTAAAAGAAGGTCTGTGTACCTTCTGCATCGTTCCACCTCTTTGTACCACTGTTCTTCCAGTTCTGGGATACAGTTGTCCGACTGTAACTCCGGAGTTTGCTTCCAGAGATCAGAGGTTCCCAATGTCCGTCTGTACGCACTCACAACGACGCTGTCAACGAAAATATCGCCGTCAAATATGATTGAAATCTGTTGAGCAGCTTTTTATTGAAACTTTCCTTAATTCTTTTATTTTACTAGATCGCCTTTGTTAAATAAAAATTATGGACTAATTACATTCGAGAAATGAGTTAGACTTTCTTACTTGCTAAGCCACCAGAACGTCAACTTGTTTAGTACAGAAGATTGGCTCTCTGGACACCTCCGTTTCTACAAAGTTTAGCTCATAATTGATCTTCATTGTTTTGTTTTGTTTTGTTTTATCTTGTTTAGATTTTTTAAAGATTTATGTCTATACTTTCGAGCTTTTGCGTAGAAAGGAAGAGAATACATTTACTTCTAAACATTAGAACAAAGGTCTTGATGATAAACACTAAGAGCAGATTTTCAACCAACCACTTCGAAATCAAACAAAGAAGATATTTTGATACATATATACAATCGCAATTGGAAAGTAAAAAGAATATTGCAGATCTTACTATATTATTCAAAAATTACAAACAACGTTTGATGTTACAGTATAAGAAATATCTAAATTTGATTCTATATCCTAATTACCTCACCAAGATCCTGGTACCCTGCCTTCTGTTTCTTGTCGGCAAATGAATGAAGTATCAATTGGAGTAGTATAATGGCAAAGTATATGTAGTATATAATACTGCTGGTACAAGTTGGCTGTAATATTGAAATTTCGTCACTTTCACATTCTTCGGTATAGATTTTAGCATCTTGATAGAATAATTCATGGAAAGATAGTATAACTGTAAACGTGGAAATTTTCGCGTTGGGGTAATTTTAGCGCCTTTCGCGATTGTACTATCATTGAGAAAATAAACCCTTCATGAAAATTAAAACTTTCAAGTTACTGTGGTCATTTCATGAAAATTTCCTCCAGCGAAAATAGCCACTTGTACAGTATATCTACAGGCTAATTTGCATTTATGCAAGCGATCAGTTGAGCGTATGAATATAGGAAGACATAAAATGACAAAAGACAAAAAATAAGTACTAGCTATGTATAGTGTTTTGAGTTTTATATTACAAAATACCTGTATGAAATCTGGTTGTTTTATATCAAGAAATCTGTAAGAGATATGTTTAAATTTTACGAAATCATTTACATTTAAAAAACTATCAATATAATGTGTACCTGAAAGGAAATTTTCCATTGCAAAGGAATTATTGATGACAATAAAAGTAAAACCCAAAACGTGAATAAGACACCCGAACTGTATACATGCTTAATCCTTATGAGTTGAATCAGAAGAGATACAAAAACCTGCAAACAGAATTACATTTCAAGGTAAAAATTCACGAGGATTTTTTTTTTTCGGGAGAGGTGGGGGTGTTTTGCTTTTTTTTTTTTTTTTTCTCAAGATTTTTGCACTTTTTGATCACCTCAATTTTTGTAAACTTTTAACGCATTTTCCTTTTCTTTTCTTTTCCTTCTCACAGTTTTTATTTTGGAAATCATTTGGAAAGGTTATAACTCAGAATAGACAAGTGATACGAAATTGCGGAAATTACTATATGAGTATTTTCTAAGTTCTTACAAGAAATACGACACGGATCATCGATCCGAGGTAGTAAGACACTGGAACATCATCAAACTGGCACAGATACCCGTATGTGTCATGGGCCCACACTTCCAATAGTGTGACTATCACTAATAAACCACTTATGACCTAAATACGGGGTAAATGATGAAAAAATACAGCAATTAAAATTTTTTCTTGACCAAGGGAATATGAAATTAAGACGATTTGATGGAGATCTAGCTTATTTGTCGTATTCGTGTAAGATAGCAAATATATGAAAGATATAACATCAAAATATAATAGTATAATCTCTTTCTCTCTCTCTTACTCTCTCTCAATTGATAAGATATTCATATTGTAACCGGAAGGTTTTTGCAATAGTCGTAAACTAAAGAACATTCCTTTTGAAGAGTTACTGACCGATTTAGCGATACTAAACGACGTTAAAGGTAAGCTGAATCCGGGTGGTTTCTTTAGGAGATATCGTAGATATAACGGCATGGATACCAGTAGCCATCCAAATGGTACATAAACCAGGACCGTGTCTTGAAAACAGGATGTAAATCCTGGAGCATCTCCTGATAACACGTCATCATTCTGAAATGTTGACAAAAAATATGACTGTGATGCAAATTTGACCTACATGCTCAAAATATGCACTATCATGCCTGTTTTATGAAATGAACAGCCTTTCGTCGTGAGGAAATCTAAAAACATTTGTACTACCACCTGGTACATTAAAGGGAGTGATCAGTTGTTGAAAACTCTCAATTACATGCAGAAGTGCATGTTTGTGAAGTTAATTTATATTCTGGTCACGCAGTTAGTCTTTGCTTGAAAAGCACAATCATTAACATGTTCTAATTGTTACATACATATCTATTGATAATCTTCTTGCAGAATAGTGTCTATTTAAAGAGCAATTTAGAAAAGCAATTAATCTGAGTACATCGATTAATAACTGTCAAAGAGGTTGTGTTTATATGCCCCTTTTATTCAGATTTGAGAATAAAATATATTGGTAGTTTTTATTGGAACAGACCATCGATGTTAAAATTGGTACAATTATTGTCTATTAAGAATAAGAAAAAGTTAAGTAAGCTAGCAAACTATATAATTTTTATGTTGTGCATTTAGTCGCAGAAACTGGGAAGCCAATATTTCAAAAATGTGACAAAAAGAAAAATAAGAACGTCGATACAAGGAAGACATCTTTATATTCCTTTTTAAATTTAAAAAATGATTGAGAATGTTTAACTCTTCAAATTCAATAGAATTATCTAAGAACAGATAATTTTGCAGCATGGACCAGACATGCACGTTTCGGGTACATAATCCTCGTCAGTGATTCTCAATCTAAACAATGTAATATGACCAAAGAGTGTGATAGCTATTATGTCGAAAATGTACCGAAGGACGTGGCAGGATGGGTGGGATATGATGCTACAGGGCCAGCGATTTAGAAGTTTTAAGAAATTTTTATAACAGAAATTTTCGAATGCGTTGAAGAAACGATCAACCTGATCGAAGATCCCCTCCCTTCTTGGCTACATGTGCCCTCGGGGACTATTGGTCCACCAGCAATGACACTCACCAAGTAGTTCAAATGTTAAACGTTTTCAAATTCAATAACATCATTTAAAAATTTAAAAATAGATAAATTTGCACTATGGACCAGAAATGTGGTTACATATTTTAAAAAGCATTTTTTTTTTTGGCAATTCTATTGAACCAAATTGATATCTTGGCTGACATGTAATACTAATAATATGAGCAAATCAATTTTAATACTACAAACGTGAGGTTTTCAATTTCTTTAAAAAGGGTTTGAATGCATTTTTGAGTGATAAAGGCCCTAAGAAAATCAATATTTAATGCCCTATTAGTGTATAAAGAATCTACTCAGCTACTTGATTTCATTCTTGATCAGGAGTTACCTGTATCTGGTTATAATGAAAATGCAATCACCATAACCAAGAAATAATATCTAATTACTTAAAAATTAAGATGCAATGAATTTTGCTTTTGCTTGATTTTTTTCTATTTTCAGTCAAAATATTTGTATGAAATTTTACATAGAATATGTAGAAGTCTAAAATGTCTTACCCACAATTCTGTGTCTCCACAAAATTGATCTGATGACGATGTGATAGACGAGTTAAAAACCACCATAGACACGTTATAGAGATCTTCTGAAAGAACCCCTTCCTCCTCTGCAAAAAGTTTTCGTATTGTCTATGCACCTGAAAATTTGCCTTATGAGCATTTCTGCTCAATGACGTATGGTATGAAAATGACGAAACATACACGAGGATAGGTACATTTAGTGGTACACATTTAATAATCATTGGCGGATCCGAGGATAAGGAATCAGGGTAAGGTTATTTGGGTCAAAAATAAGATATTTGAGCGTTGAATTAAGTTAAATCTTGTCCCAACCCATGATTGAACCCCTGGTTCCTATTGTATATATAGATAATACAATTAGGTGGGGTTAAAACTAGCCCAACCTCCCTCCAATCAAACCCTGGGTCCACCCCTGATTATAACGTATTGATGCATACTCAAATATATTGGGATGTTGATTCATTTCATTCTTTCGTAGACACGAATATTAAGGTAACGCTAAACACAAATTTGGACTTACAGATTTAATCAGATTTTTTCCCTTATTTTCAAGATACATATACAATGTTATACATCAAATTGATTGTCATGAAAAGCTGCATACAATCATGGTATCAACTTCTCTCCACAGAGTCTTGGCTTGGAGTAATGTCATTTTTTTCACTCCTTCCATTTCACACAGTTCAGCAAGGTTAAGATAACAGCTTTCACCTAAACAATGCAGAATTATTGATGGTTAAAGTTACGTCTAGTGCATGCTAGATGTGAGTTTTTAATATATTCAAACAAATTGTTATAATCTGGTCTGAAATTATTGATATAAAATCTTAAAATGTCGGCCATATTGGGGACTACTTTCATGTTGTAAAAAGTATGGTGTCCTTGCAGTGCCAACAATTTATTTGAATTTATGATCCAACAGTTAAATCATAGTTACCTGACATTGTACATGTATATTGATAACGAGACTAGCATAAAAGTATACATGTATATACTAAAATGAATAATAATGATATTCAAATATAAGAGAAGACGAAAGGGGGGGGGGGGGTCCTTAATAAAAATCACCAAGTTGAAATGAATCACTAATATCAACAAATGTTTTATTATGTACTGTATAGAAGGTACTATTTCAAGGAAACTCACTTTATTTAACATTTAATTTTTTCCAAGCAAATATAAAATGTAAAATATGGTGACAATTTCTGTTTTCAGGAAACATTCATTGTACAAAATAAAAAAAAACACTAAAAAAGATGAGCTTTTTTTATTTAACACATTCCATTTTTTCATTAAAATGCAAACACACTGTACGTTTATATATACTCATGATCAACCCCCCCCCTTCCCAATTAAAAAAAACAAAAAAAAAAACAAAAAAAAAAAAAAAAAAAACAAATCACAATTTAGACACAAGCTATTGATTACTTTGCTTTATACTTACTCATATTCTATTTTTCATCTGGAAATATCTGTAGTAAAGCTGACCATTCTTCGTCATTCAGGAAAATAACTGAAACATTGATGAAATTTGTAAGCAAATGTCAAATTTGAAGAAAAGTTTACATTTCTCCTATCTTTTTGTGACACTTTATTTTAAGCTATATTATATACAAATTTATCTCCTTCATTTTAGATATATACATGTAACAATTATCAAAATTATTTCACAGTAGACTTTATCAAAATTCACCTATTTACCTAGTTAAATGCATGAGTCTGAATCTATTCCCATCTAAACTACATACAACATGTACAAACAATATTTTCACTAAAATGCTAGGTTGTTGAAAAAAATGTTTGTGTATAATATTTAGAAAATAACAACTAGCTAGCTGTAGTCTGTTGTCCAGTAATTCCCCTCGTCGCATGAACCGATCAAATTATCACCTCGCAGCGAGGTGATAATTTGATTGGTTCATGCGACTCAGGAAATTACTAGACAACAAATCACAGCTCTCTAGTTGTTATTTCTATTCTTATATTGTTCTGCACAGGCTCTATAGCAAGCGCACGTGCATGGGTGGAGCTTAGCGAACTGGAAGTTTGTTGGAGATTTTACATCAGGCGAGTTCTATGGTACATAAAGGGAGAAAATCTCAAGTCATGTTAGAATTTTATTTCTATAGCACCACTTCTTTCTGAAGTATAAGGGGAAAAATTTTTAAGTGTTAAACTTCTTACCACTTATAATGTAATTTATGTGAATAAATCACATACTGAATGTACGTTAGGTATTCGAGAGAAGTCCATTCTACTACCATAGCTGTTCATTCATCCTCAGAAATACACAGGAATTCTGTACAGGAATCAACTGCAAAGGGGAAAAATATCATAAGTCCCTAATAACAAAAGTATTAAACATACATGTATATATGCATTTATATATAAATATGACGATATGTAAGCGGCTTACATATCGTCATATTTATATATAAATGCATATATACATGTATGTTTAATACTTAAGCCCACTGTCGAATTGTTATAAATTCATCATCAATTTATCAATGGGTATTGACTGCTTTATATTGAATGTATGAATATTTATATCTTCATGTATGATTGCCATTATTGCAAGATTACACAAAACTTATAAATCATTTTGAAGTTGTAATAATTAACAATAAGAGCAAGGCAACTCTGCTTTAAATGACAGCATATTTAGAATATATAATATTCATTGGCTCCAGACAGGAATTGAAACCTAAATCAAAACAATGTATATATTGTAAGACCATATTACAAGTCTTAAGTCGTATTAAGAACTTTCTAATACTGCATATCATGTATTAATCAATAAATTGTCTGTAAAATGCTGTTGTAAGGATTTTTTTCTAACATTCTAACTTTCACATTTGTTAATTGAATTTTAAAAATTGTTCCAAATGTATCAAAAAGTTGTTGAAAGTCTTAATACAAGATTTCAAGTATAATACTGTAAGATACACACCACATCTCCTTGAACCACATAATGTTTGCAGGTATCCATGTCAATCTTAGACTGTATGTAGCAGTAGTACATTTTCCTTTCGATACCACATATATTGAAAGGCCTTTTTGGTTCATGATTCTTTCCACTCCACGTAGAACATATTGAATTCCTAAAAAAGATAAAGCAAATTTGTATTCAAAATGCAATTCAAAATATTTCTTCAAACAGATTTATCCAATTTGGTTTTCATCATAAAAATTTTGAGACATTTTCATATTTTGGGCATAGATATGATGTATGCAAAAAAAAATATACAAACTATGAAGTGATGTCATATTCATTGAATTTGATGGCAATCATACTCAGTTACATCATATAATTAAAAAAAATTTGGTGTAGCCAAATGCCCGGAGCTACTGAAAATTTAGCAACGCAAATATCTGTCTTTTAATAGGCTAGTGGTATAAAAAGTAATATATTGGAGTCAATGAATTATATGGTGTGTCAAAATTTTATGCACAATTAAAGTTTTTTTGTTGTACTTTACTGTAAAAAGGCAGCAAGTGTGAACAGAAGTATTTGATGAATTGTTTCTGGTAGTTGAATTCATATGGTATACTGTATAGAGGTGTTACAATTCCTAAAAGATTCCATACTGTTTGATAATTTTGATCGATTCCAAGGTTCATAAGGAAATTCTATACCAAAATTCCATTACTTTTTCATGACTCAAAACGCATTTCAATGACTTTGTAGACAGACAAACGACTAATTCATTGACCATTAATTATCTGAAACAAATTAAACTAAACAATTTAATCTAGTCATCTTCAGTAATCATGCATTTTGTGGCATGACCGGGTGGAACTTCTTGAATCAAGTGTCTGAGACGAGTCGACAAAAATTTTAGGGTAGGGCTGTCACGATACGCTAAGCTCACAATATGGTATGTATCAAGATATTTACTCACGATACGATTCATATCATGATACAACATTTTTAATGTAGATATGGAGGCATTTCTGTAATTCGTCAGATATTTTATTAAAACAACAAATTAAGATCATTCATAACTTAAATGATTTGAGAATATATTGTATTGACTAGAAACAAAGTACAAAACTCAGAAAATATCTTTGACAACTCGGCGTTCAGCATCGCCATGTTGAATTTTTAAAGATAAAACTAAATGCCAAAAATGAACCGTAAGTCAACGATACAGCCTCTTCTTGTATTGTGTATCGAACCGTAATCAAGAACTGTGGTGAATCGAGAACCGGGCGGTGATTCGAGAACCGCGGTGAATCAAGAACCGTGGTGAATCGTAACAGCCCTATATTAGGGTAGATCTATTATATTAATTAAGTTAATACTTGTTATCAGTAATTTTGAACGGCTAATTTTTTAAATCTTTTGATAACCAGGTGAAAATAAACTCGACCTGGTCAGGTCACTTTGCTATGATAATAAGATAATCATACAAGAAATTTGAAGGGACATTCAAACATCGTCTTGGTGACAAGAAAACCAATGAAAGTGAAATCAAAGAACTAATGCTAAATTCATGATACATGTAAATGAAACTTTTGTTGAGGAAAAGAGCAAAGACATCAAAATCAAAATGATGTCAAGCAAAATTAGATATAAACTTAAGCATTTATATGAATTTGCATTCCTAAAATGGGTTACCTCATGAGGAGTTATCTTTGTAATTTTGAGTAAAACATATACTTTGTTATGCTTAACGTATGAAGAAATATAGATTTTCCCTGCTTCAACATTGTAGCAAATCTTTATAAATCACATGCTTGCCTATGTCATTGGTATAGAATAGATTCATTCAAACGCTGAAAGGACAAAGAATTAACATACACATGTTTATTCGCTTGCTGACAAATTTGCAAAAAGTTATTTCGCATGATAATTCATTTAAGACATAAAATTTAGCAGCAAAAGAGTAGAATGCAATTTTAAGTAAATTGCAAAATAATTCAGTGATGCTGAAAAGTATCAGTCGGAAGGATTTCACCGGCAAAATTACATTCATACTGGCAAAAGGTTTAAAGTTTTGCTACACGATATACATGTACTTTGTTCGGACTGGCATCATTTTCAAAATGACTGGCATGCCTTAAAAGTTTTCAACATCTCTGAAAATTACACCAAAAATGCAAAGGAAAACAGGTCTCGACTTAATATAGCTTCAAGTTTTTGCCTGTCACACACAATATTTCTTATCAGTAGATTGTGTGTGCAACTGTTAATACATGTATAACTATAATATTATGAAATATTGTGAATGGGCCATTTTCCATTATTTTTTTTACCATTTTAATGGGCCATTTCTTAATATAAGAAAGTACTCGGAATCAATATGTGCCATCTATAAATGGGACTACCATAGTCTTTGCGCATGGTCTCTGTCCTTCCCAATCACTGTTGAGATCACAATCGGCTTGCATTGTATATAGGCAGAAATTGAAGCCTTCACACAAACATGAACTATACCAATAAGAAATAACATGTAAGATACTGGCGAAATATTGTAACCATTTGTTAGTAGGCATTGTAGGAAATTGCAGGAAAAGAAGGTAATGGTACGAATTGACATACTGCTGTTCACACTTGCTGTCTTTTAACAGTTATACAAATATTAAGCAGAAAACAATTGTTTTCTATGTGAAAGAGTATACCAAAGATCCAAGAGCAAATGTGAGTACTGTTCAGGTACAAAATATCTGAGTATGAGGTATCAATGTTGTTGTAAACACTATTTACATCTAAAATACCATACACATGCGTGAATGACCATTTTTGGCTTCCATACAACACTTTGACAAAAACTTGACAGAAATGTCAATTATTTCAAAATAATTGTTGTTGCATCTTATGTCAATTGCAAATATTGGATACATTTCGGTATATTTTTGTATTAATATTTAAAGAAAATAGAAATTTTTGTCGATGTTTTCACCATGTGACGTCATGACTTTTAGGCCAAATTGATCGAGTGAATTTAAGTTTTAGAAGGGCAAAATCTTGTCCGATCTCTTTCAGACGTGCGTCAATAAATTCTTATAGCCACCAAATATTGTTTACAGTACCTGTCTTACGTCTGAACAAAGCAGATTTTCTCTCGATTGTTTATTTTCTCTTTCGTGCCAACTGCAGACCTTCGAACGCAAAGAGGGGAAATACTTCCAACGAAAAGTAGTTCGATATAATGACGACAAACCTTTATATATAATCTCTCCTATGTGCTTTTGTAGAATAGATATTGTAATTTATATTATGTCTACGAACGTAAGAGACTGTTTTATCAACATTCATATAAGTTTCTCAAACGTAAAAATTCGCGCAGGAATTTGACGTACTTTCATTTTGATCGAAGAGGGAAGACCGAAATTATACAGTTGAAATAGTACATTCAAATGGCTAGAAATAAACAGGTACCACATGTTTTAAAAAATATATGGGTCTCTTACTTGAATACTTTCAGAATTATGGGCTGTCACCCATTAGATCATGCATTAAATTGAGATGAAATTGGCTACTCACCAAATCAAATATGGCGACCTCCATCTCGACAAAGTGACATACAAACGGCCTCCATTCAGAACTATACAAAAGTGGCGCGCAATTTCAAATCCCGCATGCACTAGTATCAAAACATATTTTTCTGTTGCCAAAGTTTCAATTTTTATTTTTCAAGTATATAACAGCTGAACTGTTTGAAAAATTGGGTAGGAAAACAATAATTTTCATAAATTATATGGAGTATTGGTTAAAACATGGGCTGGTCACGGAGAGGCCATTACTGTAAATGTATAGTGTGTACTTATATGTAGTTACATGCAAAGTTTGAAAGTAATAGGCACAGAGAGAAAAAAGATATACACATTTTTATTACTTGAGCTGCCAGGCGTCCATTTTGACTTTAGCGTTACCTTAAAACGTAATGTATGATGGGTCACAAATCTAGTTTGGAAACTACCTAATAATTTTTAGCTATGTTAAAAAGACAGTGAATTGAATTATCAGCAGTTTCTTATGCATACTACTTTGTGGAACATATCCAACTGCATTGCATCATCTTGAATTGACGCTCGGGTACTTTTCTTTCCAAAAGCAACACTATGAGAGAATAGTATCCGCACAAACTGGCATTAATAGGTTAATGTGTTATTAAGAAGAAAATACTATGCCAATCGTATTCAAAAATACCAAGAGCCTTATAGAAATTCTGAAACACTACAAGCCTATAACTGTAATAATGTGACATAGTTAAACTCGAAAGAATACACTTTTCCCTCCTAATAATTATTCCAAAGGTAGACGGTACCTAGACTAACTCGTTGCAAACTCGTCAAAACATTCACCTTGTACAAGCGATTCTTACACGTAAGAGTTGCACACTAACTGATTGTGACGATGTTATTACATGACGGCATTGTCCTGTTCTGATCAGTCGCTGATCACCTGACAGGTCTTCTCTGAAAATGAATCGGACTTCTCATATGATTGTAGCCATAAGCTCACTCCTGCTGGCAAAACACAGACTACTGTCACACTTATGCCCTTTGCCGTGTGGAGCTCGTAAAAAAGTTCCCCGCGAGGGGTTTGACAGTAAGTGTTTTGAATATTTTCCCTGACATGATTGCCATAGCACTTTCTACATAGAAATGACCTCAGACAGTACAGTTCATGTTTTTTATTGTTTTCATTTTCGAGCATGAACATCGACGGCGGGTGCGGCTAGCCAACAGGGGATGCTTACTCCTCCCGGGCACCTGATCCCACCTCTAGCTTGCTAGGGGTCCGTAGATGCTCAATTTGGTGCTCTATTGTGAGTGCTGTTGAGATTGTCGTCAGGATCTCCTTTAACTCTTGTGCGTCCTAATTCTTTTGATACTCATCTTCATATTTATCTATTTGTTACTTAGGGTCACTGCGGTTTACTGTCTGTTTGCTTTGTCATCTTACAGTTAGTAGCTATTATATACAACTGTTGTACGTTCATCGAGACTGCTAATTAACCGATTATGTGGGAGAGATGTGCGCATGTAATCCGAATAACGTTTCCATTTGCTACCTACGTAGTGAATTACTGCCCTACATGAAGGTGGACACTTGTTGCCCATTGCTCTTGTTGGTTTATGCGTAGTCTGTGTGGTATGTGTTTTGGGTTGGTCTTTTATGTTAAGTTTTCGAGCTTTCTTACTCCTTTTGTATCATTTGAGCTTTTTCCCTTTTTATTTTTGTATTTTGGTGTTTCGCTGTACTGCAACCATGTTCTATTTAAGATCCCCCTTTCTGCTTCTCCGTATACCCTTTATTGCCTTTGTAAGATACTATTAACATGATTTTGAGTTTTGAAAAAACTATGTTTGGTTTGTTTTTTGTTTGTTTGTTTTTTTTTTTGTTGCTCCGCTTCAAATGAATGCACGCATGATACTATTAGTTATACAGTGTTTTACAGGGGGGATACAGAAATATATTGGGTCGATGAAAAAAGTTGTATTGGGCGAGGCGAAACACTGTATAACGAATTTATCCCACCGATGTCTTTTGGCTTGTGTATGTAACGTCAACATATTTTAAAGCATCTCGGTGACGTCAAAAGCGTAAAGCGTCTTTGTAGAAGCAGGATATTAAAACAATATCCTGTCAGTAATAGAGTACAACATAATATTCGGTTCTTCTCGACCAATCAGATTGCAAGAAATTTGCCAGAGGGGGGATAAAAGATAATACGGTATGATACATAACCATCGTGCAAGACATACTCGTTTACTCCATACTGTATACTTCCATTTTGAACTAATTGATTTGCGATGTGTCTTTAGCAATGTTCCAGTTTGAACATTAGTTTCTACAACAGAATGATCTTATTCCCATTTCCTATCTCTGCTACATTGTCCCTCTTGCAAAATGGTACTGTAACATCGTTTATTACCTACACTTAATTATTTACCGTTGGAATAAACAGATTAATAATAGCCGTAATTAGTTCAAAAAATGAATGCTCATTAATATAATTGATGGTCGTCCAAGAACGCAATGGGTTACATTGGATTTTCCCTGTTTATATATTGTGTTTCGTGTTTTTGGTGTTTATGTGTCTGATTTGTTTTAGTTTGACCGTTTGGTGTTGGTGATATTGTGTGTCTCGTTGTGTCCCGTTGTACAAAATCAGTATTTTTGTTGATCAAGTAACAGCATATATGAAGTATTCCTTCAATCTCGCTTTTAATCTAGGCATAAAAGATTTGTGGTCCAAAATCAATTCAACATCGTCCAACTTCTGTTGACATCGGGAAACATAATTTTTTCACAGTCAAAACAAACCGGAAGTAGTTTATTATATGTTGTATCCTGCGAGTGTGTTCCACTATGATAAGTACATACTATTCTTGCTGAAAATGTCTTCCATATCCTATATATGTCCTTCAGGGCCCGGCACCATAAACTAATTGAGTTGAGTAAAATTCTCAAATTATGATATATAGCAAATCAGAGAAAATCTAAGATATTGAGTTCATCCATTCTATTATACTCAGAAAATAGAATCATCTATGGATTATTTTAAGTCATCACATATATTGTAACGAGACAAAAGAATACTGAAATTTAGACTTAAGTCAAAGGTTTATGGTGCCGGGGCCTGTTGACTGTAGTTATGGATGCCCCTTGTTAGGAGTATTTTCTAATTGTGTTTGGCCACATTTTTCATTTACTGTGCCACTGAATAGACACCATACAAAATTTCGAGCCGCTCACTGCTGACGAAAAATCTTAAGTTTTTGAAATAATAGAATAAGACGGAGTAAAAATACTGTAGCTTACTGGATAAGATTAGCTTTAAGGATCACTAATGTTGATGATTCATTATTGCTGGCAACAGAGTTTTTCTTTTTCCTTATTCCATATTAACTGACACTTGCGGTTGCATCGTAAAAACAAGGACTGAGAAATTTCATTGGTACCTTTATTCAACAATATTCAAGAATATTTAACACATTTAATAAACAAGCTTTCTATAAACTCAAATATATCACATTGTTTTGGCTGCCTTTAATGTATTTTTCACATGATAAGACGTAGAAAAAAATATCTGAATATTCAACCAATGAAACATAAATTGAAGATAAATGATGCAAAATTTAGTCTTTTCATTGTGCAGAAAATTAATGTATCAACGTGTATCATAACCATGTTTGCACTTGATCTTGAAGCAAATTCGAACAGTAGAAATGCAAAAAGAAACAAAACAAAAACAAGAAAAAAAATAATAAAAGACAGTACTGAAGTATGAATGCAGCAATAAACAAATTTAATACTAGTACAATAAATGCTTCAAGTTCGTACATCATGTTTCTAATGAAAAAACATTTAAAAATATTTCATATCTTAAATAAACAAGATAAAGTACAAGTATATAACCTTCTTTTTTTCTAATTAAAGCATGAATTTCCTGTGAATGTTCACCCATTGTCTTGATTTTGTAGATTCGAAACAAAAAATCATAAGAATATGGATTTTATCAGTGAAATTGCCTTATTGATTGACTTAACCCCAAAACCGCCCCATCCATCCCCTAAACCTTCTAACCCAGCACGTCACTTAGTCATCTCCTTCCCTCTCCTAACTTTTCATATCTCATTCATTCATTCTACATACACACCGATTCACTCACATGGCAAATTTAAATAGTAAAATGGATAAAATCCATGTAAAAAAACATACTTCAAATAAGATTAAATCATTACAAGGAACATTAAAATCGTGAGAAATCAAGCAATAATACTTAATTTATAACTAAAATATATACTTATACAAAACTTAATTCGCCCTTACCAATGCATGTCCATAACTTATGACTAATTTATACTAATTATACTAACAGAAAACATAACTGCCTAGATGACTGTCATAACATTAAATTATAAAGAAAGTTATTAACCTAAACTAATGTAAGTTTTAAACTTATAACTAGATTAAATTAGCAGCAATATCATCTGGAATACTAAAATCTTAGTGTCATATTTTAGGAGGGGCATTCTAAAAAGCACAGAAAGGGTCATTTACAAAATTAAGCACATGACGAAAAACATATGAAAGAAATAAACAGGAATTATTCTTTTATTATTCATTTCTGATACTTGGAAACAAATTGAAGTCTAGATTGAGTATCATGACCCTGTAAAATCACACCCTTCACAATATTTATTGACCTTGGAGGCATAAAGGTTGAACTCCTAAGGGATGGTGACATTACCATCGGGAATTCATCAATCTGATGAAATTGACATTTCATATTCTATGGGATATTTCCAGATTCTAAAAGGAAATTAAATAAAGTCGCATGGGAAATGAATTCTCAGTTAAGAGGCCCTTTTCACATGGGAATTTATCTCGGCATAAAAATTTCCAGTTGGAGGGAAATAGCTCATAGAATGACCAATTTAGAATTACCCATGGCAATGTCAACCCTGTAGGAATTAAAACTTTTCACGTGACCTTGGGATAACCTTTGACAAGACCTGTGATGACACCTTTGACATAAGTTGACATGACCTCTGTTGTGACCGTGAAAGTGACCTTTAACCATTTGGATGTATTTTACAAGACCTACATGCTCAATCTAGGTTGTATGCCGAAAGTGATCTTTGTCATTTAAAGAAGGATTATGTCTGCAAAAATATGGATAAATAGGGGAAAAAAAAGAGAAAAAATATAACTTATGACAATAATAAAAAAAATGTTATGATCGCTGAGCGATATAGTCCCCTACCGGCGGCATATATTTATGTCCTGAAACTCTGCCTATGAATTACTCTTCAATTAAACATGTATGAGTTTTAATTGAACTTACTGTCTGTGCAGCTCAGTTCTGAGGTTTTATCTGCTTTAGCTTTATCGATTCGAGGAAGAGGTCAAGCGTGACGAAAATCGAACTTGCTCTGTAACTATCCATAACTAAGCTGAGTATCAAATTTCACCTGAATATCTCTATTTGTTGCAGGAAAAAGTCTGGAAAACTGACAAAAACTGAATTATGCAAGTCATCAAGGGGCAAAACTCCTTGAAAAATAGGTCAAGCATGACAAAAGTCGAACTTGCTCTGTAACTATCCAAGACTAAGCTGAGTATCACATTTTACCTGAATACAGTATCTCTATTTCAGTATTTGTTGCAAAAAGAAGGGTGGAAACTGACAAAAACTGAGTTGTGCAAGTCATCAAGGGGCACAACTCCTCGAAAAATGGGTCAAGCGTGACAAAAGTCAAACTTGCTTTGAAACTATCTAAGACCAAGCTGTAAATCAAATTTCATCTGAATATCTACATCCGTTGCAGAAAAAAGTCCGGAAAACTGACAAAAAGTGAATTTTCCAAGTCATCAAGGGGCATAACTAATCGAAAAGTAGGTCAAGCGTGACGAAAGTCAAACTTGCTGTGTAACTATCCAAGACCAAGCTTTGTATCAAATTTCATCTGAATATCTCGATCCGTTGCAGAAAAAAGTCCGGGAAACTGACAAAAACTGAATTTTCCAAGTCATCAAGGGGCGTAACTCCTCGAAAAATGGGTCAAGCGTGACGAAAGTCGAACTTGCTCTATAACTATCCAAGACCAAGCTGTGTATCAAATTTCATCTGAATATCTCCATCCGTTGCAGAAAAAAGTCCGGAAAACTGACAAAAACTGAATTTTCCAAGTCATCAAGGGGCATAACTCCTCGAAAAATGGGTCAAGCGTGACGACAGTCGAACTTGCTCTGTAACTTTCCAAGACCAAGCTGTGTACCAAATTTCATCTTGATATCTCTATGCGTTGCAGAAAAAAGTCCGGAAAACAGATATCCGGACAGACGGACAGACGGAGGGACAGACGGACGGACGGACAGACAGACGGACGGACAGACAGACCGAGAGGAAACTAAGAGTCCCCTTCGGCGTTGCCGGTAGGGGACTAAAAAACTTTATGCAACCTGAAAGTTAATAAGTTAACAATCAAAACTTACACTCAAAATCAATGTTGATTACTCATAATTAAAACCTTCACCAAAATACCTATAACAATTAAAAAACCACCAAAATGAAAGCAAAATAATATTTAATAGCAATTCTCTGTAACCATTTAAACAATTTTGGCACGCATGGTCTCCGATTTTCATGAAATTTTATACATAAGTAGGGACAAATGAAAAAAGGAAAATTTGACAAAAAAATTATTTCTTGGTCACCTGGTTACCATGGCAACGGCCTCTAAAGTTGAGAAATTGGCAAAATTGAGCTAATTTGAAGCTCTATAATTTGGTCTTCATGTGACATCAATGGAAGATTTTTATGCATCCTAAAGATTAGGACATAAAATTTTAAATAAGCTCACTAGTAGTGTCTGATATTGTAAAAAAGGCTGATTACCATGACAACATAATTAGCTAATTTTGATATATTGATTTCAAAATGCCGTTTGTATTTTCCAATTTTTCTTCTCTCTTGATGAGTATATAAGAAGAAAATAGGATTTATTTTATAAAATGAGCAAATTTAAGATAAACCCACTTGTTGCTATGTACATAAGTTACCTTGGCAACGGTAACTATGGTCTTTAATATTACTTATTTTGCAACTTCAGAGTCATTTAACAAATTTTTGCATCATGAAGAACAGATAAAAATTGTCGGTAAATATCCAACACAAAGAGCTCTTTCAAAAACCGTGAAAAAGCTATGGGGAACATCTGTTACCATGGCAACCATTTTTTTTATTATTTTCATAAAACAGTAATTATTAATCCCAGGAAGTTCAAATTTAATAACAATAAAGATCAAGTAAGCCTCTATCGATATATAATGAAAAAGTTTCAAATAAGTTATGGTTGCTATAGTAATTTGGCCATGCATTATAAAAATTAGTATTTTTTGTTGTTTTTCGAAGCCTTTTCCTAAAAAAATGAAACAGGCTTACACATCCTTTTTTTACATATACAATAAAGCAAAGTCTAAACTTTATTCTAGATTTAAAAAAATTCAGATTACTTCACTTTTGATGCCCGTATCCAAGGACTCAAAGTGGGCCTATGTGAAATTTTACACAATCGTTCCCATAGCAACGGGCTATTTCCTGTATATTTCAAAAAAAAATTCTTTCGTGTAATGAAAGGTCTACTTGAATACATTAATTAATTTTCATCACTTTGAATCAAAATCCAATGATCTAGTTAAAAAAAGGACTCTAAATATTGTCCAAAATTGCTTCCATTTTTGCGATTTGAGGTCATGTTGCCATAGCAACGAACAGAAACTTTGTCCCAATGTAAATGCTTATGTTTTATTTGCATAAAAAACTTTAAATTGTTAGTAATTTATCGTTGAATTTTGAAAAAATGCCAAAAATACTATTTTGATAGGGTACCTGTGTTGTTGCTATGGAAACATATAGATAAGACCATAAACCCAACATTATTATTACTTAACTTGAAAGAGCAATGATAGGGTACTGATAATTTATTAGTGTTTGTTTTAGATTATGCTGCATAAATTATGTATGTGACTTCAAAAACGCCCAAAAATGCATTATTTCAATATTCAAAGTCCGTTTCCATGGCAACCGGATGTGATATTAAGAAAATTTTCAACAAATTTTTACTTTTGGGTCAGACCGAACCTTATGTACAAATTTTATCAAAATCTGAGACATGCCGTGCCATGTGTCCTTCATAAAAGTGCAAATGCTTACAGAGAATAGGTATTAAAGCGATAGGTTATACATATCAAACAACGATGAAACATAATTCATTTGATTACATATCAATGGCAAGGGAATGAATACCAAGCAAAACCAATCAAACATAAAAAAATGATTTCTCAAACATGATGAAAGACAATTTAAGTCTAAAAGCAATAGGCAAAATGCCTACTGAAGCATAAAATACAATGCATGATTAATCAAACATAAAAATGATTTCTAAAACAAACATATACTCATAACTCAATCAAGCATAAAAATGATTTCTCGAATATAAGCAGTATTTTAGGCAAATTGATTACTCAATCATAGAAATGACCACGGAAGCATACATAATTCAAAAATCACAAAAGAAATTGATATATAAGTATAAGTAGCAAATGATTATACTCAAGCAAAAAATGCTCTTAAATTAAAAATCACATACAAATATTTATACCGTAAACAAACTGACACACCGACGACATACACTCACACATTCATACGGTTTATCCCATTAACTCAATGAAGAATAATACTTACTTATGATACTAGTTCAATCAATCAGGCAATCCAAACTCAAGCTTTGAATTAAAGCGAACAATTTTGAGTAATACTCATAATGAAATAGGAGACAATGGGAAGAAACTTGTATTTTTGATGAATTTGGTTTTTTTATCATTCAAAGAAAAAAAAACTTATACAGTGACTAAAATTTAGCATTTATGCAAGCGTACTCTTGATGATTGGCTGCTTTATTGTTAAATGCCATGCACTTTAAATGATATGTAATAAAAGAAAAATTATGCTATGTTTATTGAATACTGACTTGAAGGTGAAGTTGACTCACGTTACATCAGATTCAGAGATTGAAAGAAAAAAAACATTGATTCGAACATTCACAGGAAACCCATTAAATTTAGATAAGACGTTGAGCATTGAACTTAATAACGTTTATAGAAAATGAGAGATTGTAAACATAACAAAGATATCAAGCCCCATTTATTTCTACTCTAAAGAAAAAAAAAAGATCAACATCTGATGTAGAGAAAACCCTTCAGTTTTGCTAGCTAGTAAATACTGATTGGCATAAAGAAATTCATGAAGAAAAAGAGAAGGTAATTGACAGTGTTCGTTGTAACTTTGATATGTTCTGCAAGTTTGAACAGTTGTAAAAATGTACCACATTACTTTTTTTTAAATTTCAATACCAATTTTTATAGCTTTTTGTTTGATTTTTGGTTTTTTTTTGTGGGGGTTTTTTGTTGTCCTTTTTCGATTCTATTTTGTATTTTTTTTTTGTATATTTTTTATTATTATTTTTTTTTTGTTGAATTTTTATCACTTTCAATTTTTATTCAGTTTTTGTGTTTGTAACACATGGTATATTTTGTTTTATCCTTGTTCCTTTTCTAGTCCTACTACTATCCTAATCCTCTTGATGTTTAAAGCAGCAAGGGAAAACGGCTTTCAGAAATCTTCTCCATCTGGAGTCGTCTGCCATCTTTTCCTCTTCCTTATTCATCTTCTCCATTCTTTCCTTCTTCTTTTCTTCCAACTTCTCTTTCTTCTTTCCCATCTTCTCCTTCTTTTTCTCCATCTTCTCCTTCTTTTTCTCCATCTTCTCCTTCTTCTTTTCCAATTTTTCGTTTTTCTTTTTCTCCATTTTGTCCACCTTCCTCGTGTTCTTCTTATCATCCTTTTCTGCTCCATTCATATTTTCTTTTTCAATCTACAAGTGTTTAATGAAACAAAGAAATTATCATAAAGATTAGAATGTAAGAGATTGTTCAAAACAATTATTGATTAACGTGCAATTACCATAATCAACATTTTAAGAATACTTGTACTAGTTTTCGATCTGTTCATCAGAAAGCGAAAGTCGGAAATGGTAATTCGAGATGACTTGGCGTCGATATGGCTGTTGTTAAATAAGCACATTTGCATTTATCAATTCTTTCCTTAACACCTCAACGAATAGAGTTTTTTTTCAATTAAATTCTCAAATTAAATCTTTTAATCTAGTTCTTACATTTTTCAAGGCAGTATTGATATTTATCAGTCTTATAAAATTCAAGTTATGATTTTTTTTTATTATTTGTTTATCTAAGGTTCGATACAATGCATAAACAGAAAGGAGAATACAGTTTACAAATACACAATAGTTGAATTGAAACCTTTTCAAAAGATTTCAATAAACAAAGCATGTTTAGTAAAGCAATTCATGCATTTTTAAAAGACAAGGTATTAATGATGATACGGAAGTAAATATAATTTACTTATCAAATTAGAAACAAAAAAGCAAAGAATAGTCAAGGTAAACAAACACCATGCAATGTGATAAAAACAGAGACAAGCATTGTAAAGTAGGCATGCGTTATCTAATTCCTAACCTTGTGCCTTTATAATCCGTTCTCTTAAATTGTACAGCAAATTTGTACTACACCCTGAATGATTGACAATCAAAGAATACTATAACATGTTATGCAATGAAAAAGAAAGTTTTCGGGAATATATAACTTGTCAACTTTATTTTGCACATATTCCGGTGTTCGTTCTGGTCATGTGTGTCTGGTCATGTGTGTGTGTGTGAGAGAGATGGTGTGTGTGTGTGTGTGTGTGTGAGAGAGAGAGAGAGAGAAAGAGAGGGAGGGAGGGTGTGTGTGTATGTGTGTTCATGTGACGTCGTTGCAATGAGTCCTTTTGGAGATCCTCTCCTTAATCTTGAAGTTTGAATTTTGAATTTAAAAAAAATTCAAATTTTGAATTCTGAAAACTAAATTTGAATTTTAAAAAAAGTTTAAATTTTGAACTTTTAAGATTTCTTAAATTTAAAATTTTTGATTTGGCTCTTGAATTAAATGTTTAAGATATTTGAGTTTGGCAAATGATTGATATATTATTCGCCGTAATCATTGGAAATGAGTTAAAGAAGATCCTGACGATAATCTCAACAGCACTCACAACAGAGCACAAAATGGAGCATCGACGGAAAATATGATATTCGAAACATGAATGTAGCTTCCTTCGAGACCTCTGGGTAACTGGAGAAGTGAGAGGGTTGTGCGCACGTAATCCAGGATACATTTTAACCACACCATTTGCTACTTGCGCGACAAATGGCCGTCCAAAGACGGCACCGGTTGTCCATTGGTCTCGTCGGTTTATGTGTAGTCTTTTGTGTTTGATGTTTACATGTCGTGTGTTTCTTTTCCGTCTCGTGTTGTACTCGTCTTTCGTGTTTTTTTGCATTGGGTGTTTTGATAGTACTGAAAATACTGAAAAATATCCATAACCTTTTCAAGAGGATCCGTATTACCTATGATCGAAAAGGCACTCTCAGACTGAAAACGATTAAGAAATAAGATAAAACTTTATTGCTTAGAAGAGAAAATGAGGAGTATGTGAAAGATTTCAATTTTAGATTTTGTTATTAAACTACATATTTGAAAATAGAATATTACCATCACAGAGTGACTTTTCTTCTCGGCTTCAACTTCAATGTCCGAAAGCTGCATTTGGAAAAGAAGACAAATCAAATACAATGTATAATGATGAAAAAGGCATCTTGACTTTACGTAAGTGTCCGTGAAGTAAAGGATAAAATCTATGAGATATCATTAAAATGGCAGATTCGTTGACAAAATCAAAATTTTTACCTTTGCAGTAGGAATCTCCTTTTCCTCATCAACCTTGTCATGGATAGGATCGTCCTATATTGATTCAAAACATATGGATATTACTTTTCTGTAAATATTTTCCTGGCCGTATTCAATGGATTTACTATGCATTTCTAGAATTTAAGTGGAATAATCAAAAGAAAACCTTGTATAACATATTTTCAAATTACCTCATCATGGCTTTTGTTATCTTTCTTCATGTCATTTTCAACTTCGATTTTCATTTGTTTTTCCATTTTCTTCTTCTCAAGCATTTCTTTCTCCAGTCTCTCGTTGTCCATTCTTTCTTTTTCAAGTCTTTCCATCTCCAGTCTTTCCTTCTCCAGTCTTTCCTTCTCCAGTTTTTCTTTCTCCAATCTTTCCTTCTCCAGTTTTTCTTTCTCCAATCTTTCTTTCTCCAATCGTTCCTTCTCTAGTCTTTCAATCTCCAATCTTTCCTTCTCCAATCGTTCCTTCTCCAGTTTTTCCTTTTCCAATCTCTCCTTCTCCAATCTTTCCTTTTCCAGTCTTTCTTTCTCCAATCTTTCCTTCTCTAATCGTTCCTTCTCCAATTTCTCCATCTCCAATCTTTCCTTTTCCAGTCTTTCTTTCTCCAATCTTTCCTTCTCCAATCTTTCTTTTTCCAGTCTTTCCTTTTCCAGTCTTT
This sequence comes from Pinctada fucata, assembly GCA_028142955.1. NCBI lineage: Eukaryota > Metazoa > Mollusca > Bivalvia > Pterioida > Pteriidae > Pinctada > Pinctada fucata. The sequence goes on along the minus strand of AP027105.1, from coordinate 27,099,515 downwards.
CTTTCTCCAGTCTTTCTATCTCCAATCTTTCCTTCTCTAATTTTTCCCTTTCCAATTTTTCCTTCTTCAGTCGTTCCTGCTCCAATTTTTCCTTCTCCAATCTTTCCTTCTCCAATATTTCCTTTTCCAGTTTTTCTTTCTCCAGTCTTTCCTTCTCCAATCTTTCCTTCTCCAATCTTTCATTCTCAAGTTTCTCCTTTTCTTCCCTTTTATTCTCCCTGTCTAAAGCTTCAAAGTGCTCAATTCCCTTGATTCCATAAATCTAAAACATAAATTTACGAGTTCTGCACCCAGAAACATGATCCTGATGCATTTTTAATGCATCACAGAGTTGTCACTAGAGATATGATCATCATATTCAAGAGGTAGAACCCACGTCACAGGAAGACTATGGCTCCAAAGTATACATATAAGAGTACGGTTTATATATTGAAGAAACTTATACAGAAAAAGATGTAACGTTAATTTTCGAATGGATTTCCATGATTACTGAGAGCACTTTACTATAAATTATTTACATGCCGTGTGGCAGCTACAGTCGGATTTCATAAAATTGTGGCGAAATGTTTGTGAAAACTAAATGACTGTTCAATATACTTTTTTTCCATCTTCAATTATCTCTTTCTACATGTAGGGAATAACTAGCTTCTGACGTTATGTTTGCGGATTCTAATGCAATGTCGCTATAATGTCGAGTTTCATTGGTTGTTTGCTCCATAGTTACGGCAGTAAAACGAGAACATGCTATGCTATGACGTTGCTAACGTCACTTTCACCTTATATTCACAAAAATATACAATGCATCAGAATAGGTATAATTAAATACTGACGTTATGTTTGCGGACGGTAAATGCTGATTCTTATGTGATGACGCTATAACAATTAACATCGAATTTCATTGGTTATTTGCTCCTTAGTCATGGCTGTAAAACGAGGACATACTAGGCTTTGACGTTGCTAACGTCACATTTCGCCTTATATTAACAAAAATATAGATTGCATTAGAATGTGAATAACTAGATACTAACGTTATGTTTTCGGACAGTAAATGCTGATTTTACGGTACAAATATCCGTTTCTCTGGCCCTGCCAAAGCGTCGCTAGAAAAACTCAGTTTGCGACCGTAAAATCAGCATTTACCGTCCGCAAACATAACGTCAGAAGCTAGTTATTCCCTAATTTTACTTTAGAAAACTGAGTTTTTATGGCGTCGTCTTAGCGTTACCGTAAAATCAGCATTTAACGTACCATCACAAACTGGCATTAATAAGTTTAGTGCATCACATGACCTCGACAGCATTTTAAAAGGATAGACTTAGCAATTCAGATTATTTGCAAGGAAGTGGCGACACCTATTTATAGCGCATTACTCTCCAAGCGATGTAACTCTTAAGTAAAAAGCAATAGTACCCGATCGCCTAACCTCTTTTAGTGCATCACATGATAAATCCTTGGAATTCCATTTGTTGAGCACGCGGGGACTATGAGGTAAGACAATGTAGCGCCCGGCGATCGGGTACTATTGCTTTTTGCTGATCAGAGTTACGTCGCTTGGAGAGTAATGCGCTATAAATAGGTGTCGCCACTTCCTTCGATATTCATGTGTCTATCTCAAAGCGTTTTCACGAAAAATCAAAATTTCTGTTTTCTTAACTGGCTGTTAGTACTTTATTGTCGTGCTTTAGTACCAGATAACCTAAAGGAGAAATTCGAATAAATATCAGAGAGATCATGTCAAAAATTGTGAAATATGATAAAGGGAGGATTCAGCAAAAGATGACCTTACCCTTGAGAAAATAGTCCCACCCTGTCTTTCTACCTCTTCTGGTTCCATGATATACTGAAAAAGAAGGGAAAATGTTTATAGAAAAAAAAATTAAAGGAATTATGGTACTGTATGATGAAACGACGGCGAAATTGAAGTTAAAGGAAAAGTGTGATATTGGTTTTTATTGGCCAGTTTGATCTTATTTTAGTCGAAGAATACAACAACAATCACGATTTTCCGCTCCCCTCTTTTTTCCCTTCGCCAAAACATAAACTTATAATACAGTTAATTAAACCTGTCTTAGCGACCTATTGTGTTAAGAGACTTCCTGATTTTCCAGTTCCCAAGCGAACAATTTTCATGTAAATGAACCTCTACTAAGAGACCAACTGTCTTAGACATTCTTAAAACAGGTTTGACTGCATCTTTATCTGATCCCCCCTATCATTAATTCCCTTTCTGATATATTGAATGAAAATTACCTCTGGATCCGCCATAAAACAGCAGGCATTTTCTTCTGGATACTGCAAATAGAAAGGAAAAAATATTTTTGATACAATACGATTTCATTTAGGAATTTATATGTGGTATCCCTTCTAACATGTCTAATGTAAAAAAAGCGCAAGGGTGCACATCGTGTTAGAATCTTTTGGTCTTTTACTTATCATAAAAAAAGAAAAAACAAGACTTAGTGTACAATAAAATGTAATTTTGGATTCATTTGGAAAAATGTGATTGTTTTACAACGATAGGAAAAATTACGCGATTATTTTATACTTTTACCGCGCTAATTTTCTGCCGTTCTATGAAAATGAAATAAAAAAAAATCTCTCTTTTTTTATTTACGGCCTTTGTTCAGTTCACGGGTACAGGGACTGTATAGGGATATAAATACAATTTTAAAAGGTAAAAATAACCATATCTTAGACCGTTTCTTTACCCTTAAAAACAGGGAGAGGACTTTTAAATTTTTTATTCTAACATTTGAAACATGAATTTTTCTACGGCGTAGCAATGAAAATCAACGCTGGATACAGAATACACGGATAAGTCATAAACTTTAAGACATTCAAGCGGACGCACGACAAGATCGGCGAGTATTTCTTCAAATTTCTCAGATATTATACCATAATTCTCCAATATTCAAATTGCATAGTGTGGTTTCTTGATCTATAACGCAATGGCGTAGCTCTGCCTGAAAAAGTGGAGGGGCACAACTTCCCAAAATTTCTAACAAGCGAAAAAAAAAAAAAAAAAAGAGACAAAGAGATTAAGAAGTATGCACTCATTTTAACATTTCTGGTTGGTGCAATTCTAAATTTTAAGTATATGAATAAATGTCTGGCGAGCCAGGAAATTATTTCAGCAAAATATTGACTTTAATACCAGAAAATACTTTCTATACCGTTATAATATTCTATATCGTTTGAGTTAAATGTCTATAAATGATGGATCAGAATAGCTAAATTATTCAGAAAATCTATAAAGAACTGGCGAGCGGCATCGAGCCAAAGAACAAAATTGAGAATTGAAATGGTACAAAATGTTGCTATTTTAAACAATGTTAATGCATCAGAAAATTTTGTGATTGAAAAGTGGGGGGGGGGGAACAAACATGGTTGTCCCCCCACTTTTCAAGGGGGGGGGGGGTGTGCTCCCACTGTAACGTTTGTCACCGAACTTCAAATACATTTATATACCTCAAACACTTCGTCGATCAGTCTTCTTCGCTTATGTCTGTTTCATACTTAGGCACGGTCCATTTGACAGTCGGGTGGGTGGGGGGCTTGGGTTTTTTTGTCGGAGCAAAATTATTTTTTTCTTGCAAAGTTGGAGCAAGGAATTTTTTTATAACAATTGATGAGTATATTAAGAATGTTTGTGTTTTTTCAATAGAAATTCTTTATTTTTACTTTTTATATTTATGTCAGAATATTTACATTACTAGTAGATTCATCATGTTAAACGCCCATTAGGCAACTAGAATTATATTCCAATAACTTGGGTTGCTATTGTGACGTCACGTTCAAGGTTTGCACGTAGGGAGAATTTACCAACGTTCAAATATAATTGACGCTATAACAGGCAAAATATGCGAAGCGCATGCAAATAAAATGACCGATATTTAGAATAAATGTAAATATAAGTAATGACTGTCTTACTTTTGGTGTTCATGGGTGTATAATTCTGGTTGGACACGTGCAAATTTTCCGAGAATCGCTTCGCGATGGTTATAGCGTATATAAGAATCACAGTGACTGTCTGATTGTCCGTCGGTACGGGTGTGGAAAGGGGATGACACTTTCAAGATAGAATTAAAAAATTGTGATTTTCTTATTAATGTGACCTTCCTTTATTTAATTTTCAATCATTTTGCACCTTCAACAGCACCGACCGCATAACCCTGTCACAAGTGTACATGAGATCATCACGCTTCATAAATATCGCCCTGCCCACACGTTTTCTTCGGTTGTTGTTGGTTTTTTTTTTTTGGGGGGGGGGGGGGGGGGGGCGCACAACATCAACCGAAGAAAAACAAGTGTGGGCAGGGCGATATTTATGAAGCTAAGGATCATCAAAACAGTCCCATATCACCGCAAAACCACCAGAATAAATACCACCGCAACAATCGCACCAGACCACATTACAAATGCAACCTATATCGTTACCATGCAACTCCATCGACCCCTCCAACATCCCCCCCTTTCCACACCCCTAAACTGAACAAAGGCCCCTATCCCCTCCCTTTTCAGTAATTACAGCATGGTTATGGTCATGAGAAAAATCATCTTCATCTTCATTGTCAACATCATTTGTTCACTGAACGTCAGTACATGAAATTCATTTATCGTCATTGAAAGATAGAAAATGAATCTGAAACTGAAATACAAATTAATTTTGCCAACAAATTGAACATTATTTGCATATCAATGATACATGTAATACAAAATAATTTCTTTAAACTCACGCCAGCGTTAGCCATGACTTCTCCTTTGCTTTGATAAAGAATTTTAAAATACTTTTTGTTTTTACTGCTCTCTGTTCTACAGCGTCCTGTCGTAGCGACACAGGAAGACGTCGCTTACTGTGACGTCATTGTATTGTCTTTTTTCTTCCAATCGCAGATCCGCAATCGGGAACAATGGAGGGACGAGAGGAATGCGCTCAAAACGCATATTGTTTCATCTCTCACCATTTGGATAGGTATAAACATTTTAAAGCTGGTACGTATATAAAAATTAAAGTCCAAGGAGTTCCGAATATTCTTTTGACAATAAACTAAAACTTTTTAACTGTTTATTGAAAAAATGTGTTTTCGTTTTAAATTTTCAAATATAGAAAATTTACATCGACTTGCAAATGCCTCCAATGATTTTTGGCTGTATCATTCATTTAAACAGTTACGCTATTGTACACACCTTAAAGAAACATTTCTACGTTTAGAAACACAACTAGAGGGCACCACTGCATTCTTTATACTGTCTTTTATTTCCACGGACCGAAAGTTGCATGGTTTGTAGGGGTGCAACATTATATCGATGTATCGATATATTGCGTTATCATAGATTTATATTTTAATTGGAAAAATATAATTGCCTTTTGTATCCTTCGCATTTTAAAATTCCCACTCAGAGTGAAAAAAAAACCCCAAACAAACAAAACCAAAACCAAAAAAAAAACCCAGTGCATTCTCTTTCATATTTCACTGTTTTTTTTTTTTTTGTTTTTTTTTTTCAAATTAGGCTCGTTGAAATTTGTATTTGTATTGTATTTCTTCATTTTTCAACAGATCAAGGAACACGATCCTTTGATAAAGACAAATTGTATCCCAATTTTACATGTAGTACATGTAGAAGTAAAACACGTTTCTTACATACATGTAAATATGCGATCAAAGCAAAACTTATTTTACTAAAGAACCGTGACGATTACGAGCGCATAACATTTTAATCGAGTTTCCCATAGTTTATCTTCTTTTTAAGTTTTTGTTGGTTTGTTTGTTTGTTTGTTTTTTTTTTTGTATTATTCTTCTTCTTCATCATCTGTTTCTTCTTCTTCATCTTCTTCTCCTTCATCTTCTTCTCCTTCATCTTCTTCTCCTTCATCTTGTTCATCATCATCATCATCATCATCATCATCATCATCATCATCATCTTCTTCTTCTTCTTCTTCTTCTTCTTCTTCTTCTTCTTCTTCTTCTTCTTCTTCTTCTTCTTCTTTTTCTTCTTCTTCTTCAACATGTTCAATGAGCACTGCATAATTTCGAGCTGAATTGTGGATTCGTCGAATCAGAGCTTCTTTTACAAATGCAGTTTATTTTAATATGGAACAATCTTAAAACAAACCTTTAGGAAGCTCGACAGGATCATTTTGACACCTTATTTCTACAATCTTGTATTTATAAAGCCCCTGTCACACTGTGGCGAATTGGAGCTACGAGTTTTGTACGAGTGCTGGAGAGTTATAACTCGCCGAAATTTCCCCGAGTTAATCTTGATTCTTTGTGATTTCGACATGAGCTCGACATTTGCTCGACATTTGCTCGACATCTCTACGAGAACAGTACGACACTTGGCGAACCTCTACGATTTGTACACGACATCTTCACGACAAACGAAGACTTTAGTACGAGAAGATAAGAGTTAAGTACGAGTTTATACATGTACGAGATGTGGCGACATGCCTACGAGTTAAGCACGAGATAAGTACGAGTTATGACGAGCTGAGTACGAGAAGTGTACGAGTTATGTCAACACATTATGAATTTGGTATAAATCTGTGTTTAAGTCTTTTTTAGCTCACCCGATCTGAAAGCCCTTGACAGGGATTGGTATTGTCATTATTGTAGCATTTCGACCGTCGACCTTGTATAATTGGCGTGCATCGACTCACGTTTACTTCCTCAAGACTGCTAAAACAATTGAATGAATGAATTGGTCTGTACAAGCTTCAAGACAATGTAAATAACACGAAACATCTTCATTTCTTAATTATCTTCTTCTGTACGGTGCAAAATCTGTTGAAAAAATATCTTCTTCAATCGCACAAAGGATCTATTATTAAAAGTGACGAATCTGAGTGTCCAAGAAGGGTGCAGGGAGCATATTCAAGATTGTTACATGTTTATTCAAGAGCCGATTATGGACTCTTTTAAATGAATTTGATCATGTACATGTACATGCTAAAATTGAGGTCTTATTCTTTCCTTTTTTAATAACTTTCAACATTATTTAAGCTGAAAATTTTAATACGTACAACGAACGAGAGTACTGACTATTCTGCCAAGAAAGACCTTTTTTCTCCTTTTTTGGAAGGGGGGCCGACAGCCACACAAATAGACGGATATGCAGACGATCTGCAGATTGTCTACCAAAATAGTCAAACAGGAGAAAATGAATTGCATCGTTGTGCAAATTATTGAAGGTCACATTAGCCGAGGAATGAATTGAAATATACTTCCTGGTAACCTCAGGACCTATTCCGGTCACGCATGCGCACAAATTTTCTTTCGAGGTCCAATCTGTCTCCTTCCACGAGATAAAGAGCGGCATGCTCACGTTAAGAGTAGGATTTTTGAAGTATTAGAATGGAAATATACAAATTAATTACTAAAAGAGTAAAACTCACATTAGCAGAAGCCATCTTCACACTCCTTGTCTTTGTTTCAATGAAATTTTCTTCTCACAACACAAGAGTTCGTGTGGCTCGTCGTTCCGTTGCAACGAAAAGAAGACGTCTACTGTGACGTCATAATATTGTCAAATAGCATCCAATGAAAAACTGGGTTTAGGGAATAATGGGGGTTCGTGAAATATTGCGAATTGCTGCTTTCTGTTTTTGTTGGGGTTATTTTAATTATTTTTTTTTCAGTTTATTTCCCATCTTGCTTTTATATTAGATCAGGGTCAACTTTTTTTGTACAACTAGATGTGTGTCAGGACAAGGATTTGGGGACTTGATTCGGTTTAAGATTCTCATTGAAAAGAGAAGAGAAAATTAGAATGATGCAAAGTAACCGTGACGTTACGGTAGGAGCGATCTGCTTCGTATGCTAGGTGAGGTCGCACTGTAACGACTTTATATTTGAAATTGAACTTTTATTCTTAGACTATTTTTCTATTATAATTATACTCCAGATGAAGGTTTTGATAAAACTGTAATTAGTGCCTCATATTGACCGTAGAGTTTCTTCATGAATTTTTACATGAATGATACATTCTTCTTTAGATAAATGAGGCGCCTGTTTACTATACATAGCTGAATTATTGATATCAAACTTTGGCAATTTTCAACTTAATGCCATCTCGAACAACTGAAGATTTGATTAGATTGATAAACTGTTGCATAAAAATTTAGCTGTTACTTTTAATTTCGCTTACTGTTACTATAACATTAACTTTTGGATGGAGATAAACACACACAGTCACCCTCCCTCACACACAGAGAGAGATAGAGAGACCGAGAGAGAGAGATTCCAATGTTACGCAACATTCGCGCGTATCAATAATTTTTATTCACGCGTATCAATAATTTTTATCCATAATAAACATATATAATAACTGCTAAAATGTTTTTATTTTCAAACAAACAAGACATATATACACATGTAAAATTAATCTTTATCATGTCAATACGTAATATGAATATATTTTAAATACGAAATGATAATCAAGGTTAACATATACGCAGATTGCTTTTTAGAAGAAACACCATGCAGGATAAGTATGAAAACAAGTAAAACAATGGGTACAAAAGATCATATGATTTAAACGCAAAAAATATATATACCAGGTGATTGATCGATTACAGAACTTTTTCATGATGAATCCAGTGCATTTATTCTTGGTTGTCATAACTACTGGCATCTCATTCGGGTAAAATTGTGACAACAATCATTCAGTTTTCTCCAGCCTTTATTTGACTAAATTTGCATCTTTCGCCATTTTGAAAAAGACACCATTTGCTTTACCTAGTAGTACCTTTGGAGAATCGAATTCCACTATAAGCCCTTTGTCCAATACCATTATCCTGTAGATAAATTAAAACCAACATGTAATGGTAGTTTATAGACATAACGTAATATCTCATGCACAAAGGTATAAAATGTGACAGACATATTGACGGACGGACTAACGGACCGACATAGAACAAATTTGTTGTGATTTCTCCAACTGAATTTATGATGTGCATTCGAAAATAAAGAGATCAAATTTCACAAAAAATTTACATATATGCGGATAATCCGTTTCAGAGAAACACATACTTTTTATCCTAAATATCGCCAAACTTGTAGATATTCATTATTATTCATTAATTTGGACGGAATACTTACCTATCATAATCCATAACTGTGTTAAGTCTGTGAGCTATGGTTAGTACTGTACACTCTGAGAATTCCGTCCGTATTGTCTCCTGGATCAGTTCGTCAGTCTCTATGTCAACAGCTGCCGTAGCTTCATCCAATATCAACACCTTGGTTTTATGGAGCAGAGTCCGGGCCAAACACACCAACTGCCTTTGTCCAACGCTGCGAAATGGAAAAGAATGGATTGAGATAAATTCGATTTGCCCTAAAGTCAAGATCAAAATCGAACCCATTACAGTAGGGTTTTTTTTTTTTTTGGGGGGGGGGGGGGGGGGTTGGTCTTTTACTTCTTTTAAAAACACGTAAAATTAAACCAAAAATTATGAATTCCCCCTTTTTTCAAAGAAAAGACGTATAGCTAGATAGCAGACAACTTGGAAGAAAAACGTAAAGACGAACCAAGATATACATGTACTTTGGAAAGCAGACACCCAGCTAGGATAATAGACAAACGTATGGATAGGGAAGAAAACACTAAAAAACAGATAGGGACAGACAAAAGTATACATGTATAAAAGCATGAGGTTCAAAAGTGTCTCTGAATGCCAGTCGGACTCCTCGGTTGATTACATACATGAGCTCGCTACAGCCGGCAGAGCACGGACTGTATTACGCAAGCCCTCTATTTATATCCATTTACTTATTCATCTGTGTTGCTGGGGCCCCTACGTTTTGTGGTCTTGTTCTAACAGTGAGGAGGTTGTTTTACACCACAATTGTACGTTCTTCGAGACCTCTGAAGACCTCTGAAGACCTCTGGGTAATTGGAGAAGTGACAGGGCTGTGCGCACGTAATCCAGGATAACCACACCATTTGCTGCTTGCGTGGCAAATGGCCTTCCAAAGTCGGCACCGGTTGCCCATTGGTCTCGTCGGTTTATGTGTAGTCTTTTGTGTTTGATGTTTATATGTCGTATGTCTCTTTTCCGTCTCATAGTATGCTTGTCTCTTGTGTTTTTGCATCTAGTGTTTTGGTGTTTTACTGTTGGTGCTGCAACATGGTCTTGTTGGAGATCCCCTCCCTTCTTTCTTACAAGCAGTACAGAGCAACAGAAGAAATTTGGCGAGAATAACGATAGAATTCTCTTCTCTTTTTTTCATAAACGGACAATCAGACGAACGGACAGCTAGAATCAGTATGAAAATACTCCTTTTCATCCAAATATTCGAGTATTTTGGATATCAACGAACCATTATTCATACCTAAAATTAGAACCACCTTCTCCACACTCCATGTTTAATTGGGCAGGTTGAGTCATGATGTAAGGTTTAAGATGGGCTCTTTCAATGGCAACCCACATTTCTGGATCGCTGTACTTGTTCAGAGGATCTAAATTCTCTTTCAACGACCCAGAAAATAGTATAGGATCCTTCAAAAGAAAAATTTTTTTTATTCTGGCCATATTTTTGATATATTTGATAAATAACGACAAATAATCTTATCAGCAGCATTTCTTTAACAACATGAATCTCGACTTTGTAGTAAAGGAATGATTTCCAGGAAAATAATGGGAAGAAGGGGGGGGGGATAGAAAATGTGAAGATAACTATTTCAAAAATATTTGAATTTAATCATTGTTACTGGTAAATATTGATAATTTAACCAGAGAATTTTAAAACACTCAAATACCGAAAATTATTTAGGAAATAATTTGCGAAAAAAAAAGAGATAATTCGCAAAAAATATCGCTCTCACCTGAGGGAGGATGGTAACTTTCGACCTAAGGTCATGAAGGCCGATGTCAGCAATACACAAGCTGTCAATGTTGATTTCACCTCCAGCAGCCTCTATAAGTCTGAATAGTGACAGAGTCATGGACGATTTCCCAGCACCTGTCCTACCCACAATTCCAATCTGTTGAAGTAGAAATATTCATAATATGCTTTTAAAAATGTGCAAAACCGGCATAACGAGAGTGTATATTTACAAGATTGTCTTATTGATCTAGATCCACCGAGAAAATATTGCGTGCGTATGTTTCATAATTTTGTTCAGTTCGGTTCCGTGACCTTATGAATAAAGAAATGGACATGTTCGAACAAAGAGTAGAAAAAAAAATAATAAATTGATTTCAATACTTGTAAACGCAAAATAGATTTTCCCGCCAAAAGCTATTCGCAATTTTCGAAAACCAGAGTTACTTCCCATTTGAGACGGTATCTGTGGTAGACTGATTATGACGTCATCAAATTCTATGGAAACAGTCCTAAAAGTCTGGGAAATGGCGGTATAAAATCGACGTTACCATACCATTTTCATGACGTCATAATGGTTTTACGTCAGATACCGTCTGTAAGGGGAAAAAACTCTGTATTCCGAAAAGCCTCAATACAGATCTCCAGGGTTCTCTTCTTTTACAGGTATATGTTAGCGATATATAATTTACCTTTTCTCCATTGCGAATGCTACAATTTATTCCTTTAAGGACCAAATCTAGTTCCGGTCTGTATCTTGTAGTATACTCTTTAAAATCAATGTTTCCGGTTCCCGGCCATGTAGATCGTGGGCGATTACTAGGTTTTATCCACTCAGCCTACGTGCGAAAGAGTTTACTTATTAGATGAAAAATTACCAAGAATTTGAAAATAAAACTATCTTTTAATAAACATCTTTTATCCTAATTTTATGTAAAATTACCCAAATTCGACATTGTACCTCTGATGGAAGATCCGAATATTCTTCCACACGTTCTGCTGATACTACATTCATTTCCATCTCGCTGACCGATTGTATCACAAAGTTTAATGTATAGATAATCTAAAAGAATGAAAAAATGTTATCTATTTTATGCTATCAATAATACTTTAATTTTTTCTTTTTAGCTAACGGGATGTTTCTAGATACATGCTTTTCCTTCAGTGACATTTGACAAAGTATATCTTTTTTCCGTGTTTCAGGAACAGAGACTTTTTTCAAGAGTCATGCTTTTCCTTAATTCGAATTTGTCAAAATACGATTTTATACGAACCTGCATCGAGTAAGTAAGCGACAGGCCCACATCGGCACCGTTAATTCCAGTTTGTAGAATTGCGAATAGGGCAGCTAGAAAACACAAAATGTTTCCAAAGAACTCCAAACGAAGACCTATCCACCTGAAATTCAGGAGAATAATCAGTACCTGTATGCATGTATGAGAAAGCATATTTTTTGTACCAAAGCATTTTCTAGAACACTTTGGGAGGATTTATTTGGTAGAGCCTCCGGGGCAAATTATTTGGGATCAACTAGAACACTGACATTGACTTGATGAGGATTAGTTTATTCTTGTGGTCCTTTCAATGTTTGAAAGGCATTGACTGAATTTTGCATAGGTTACGCAACAAATGCATGTAGTATACAAATGAAATACATACACCCAAATACACAAATTGTCGATCCCTTTGTGCTTTATTTATATCATACCTAAATTCCCTCTGAAGAAAAGTTTGAATGTACGGTACTTTATGTAGAATCATATTAAAACGGTTATTAAACTGGAAGCAAGGATATTTATCGTTTCTTTTTATTCTCCCTGACATGGTCACCATAGCACTTTCTATATAGACATAACCTCAGACAGTGCATGTTTTGTTTATATTGTTTTGATTTTCGTGCGTGAACATGGACGGCGGGTGCGGATAGCCAGACAGGGGATGATTACTCCTCCTGGGCACCTGGTCTCACCTCTATCTTGCTAGGGGTCAATCGATGCTCAATTTGGTGCTCTATTGTGAGTGCTATTGAGATTGTAGTCAGATCTTTATCTTTTTTTAGGATCGGATCTTATCAAATTCAATAGGAATAATTTATTACCAAGATCCTGTAACTGCAGCATAGAAAAAAGATGAATTTTGGTCAACTCTTGAGTTTGAAACAGCCTTGAAGCGATCACGGGCTCTGAAGGTCCTGATTACACTTGCACCGGAAATAGTTTCACTGAAGTGGTTGTAAATCGGAGAACGGGTAACGGACTCTATCCTTTTCAGTTGACGAGCGGTCGGTAGGTAGAAACGCTATGAAACGAAATTTAGACACATTTCTTTAATTTGCTTCAAAAGCTTGTATAATGAATTCAAACTTTGTTCAGACTTCAGAATGCTTTAATAAAAACATATTCTTTGCATTACCATGACTACGACGTAAACTATTCCAACCGGAATAATGGCCACCAAGAAAATGGGCGTGGTGATACCAATCACTATAAGAATGGCAAGCATGGAGAAGAAGTAGTAGAAGAACAGTCTGTAAGTGAAAGGAAGCCTGTCATCAAGAATGTCAATATCACTGGAAAATCTGTTCATCATCCTACCGAGAGGGGTCGTATCAAAGAACGACATTGGAGAGCGCATGATACTGTGCAGCATCCTAGAGTGAAATTTCCCGGATGCGTTCACTAAACAGTGCATCCCAACCAGGGCAAAGCTCAAAACAAAACAACCTGCGGATAAAGCATTTGTAATTTTTAGAACATAAATCTTAATATACGTATAAACTATGATATTCAGCAAAATAATTTTCGGATTACCTTTCAAATGTCAAAAAGCAAAAATTGTTCTTCAAATAAGATTATTTTTTGAAGAGAGAGGATGATAGCAAATGCTCAACATGTATTGTCACTTGTTCGTTTTTTTCATTGAACATTTTTCAAATTGTCAGTTTCTTCTTAGCAGATAGGAAACTACTTAAGAAATTTAAAACTTGATTTCTTTCAATAATTTTCAAATTTATTGCAAGTATTTCCTCACCCTGGAAGAATCCCAAGATTCCATACACACTGAGATAATAAATATTTCTGTCCATATATTCACTAGTATTTGAAAGACTTTGGTTGTTGAGAAGTTCATCTTCTGTCCAAAATGTTAAGACATAATTTCCGTACGCTGTCAATCCATGAAACAACATAAGCGAAGTTAGCGAAACAAATGTTCCAATATATCCCATGGCTTTTACATAGGACACAAATACGCTTAGTTTGACCTGTAATGAAAGATTTTTAAGTATCTTACAGAGAGAGAAAGGACACATGCAAAAAATGCGTCCTACAGAACGCAAAAAACGAATCTTTCATGGATTTACATGTGGAGAGAAAATAACCCAGGCAACTTGACTCCGTTGGCTTGAAAAATGCAAAACTCATTATGCACAACGGGCACATAAAATGCAGTAGACGAAAAAGGCATTCAATTTATTACAATAAAGACGGCTGTATGTGGCACCACAATTTATACGAAGGATATTGAATGGAGGCCGGTGTCAGAAGTTTAGTTCTTGAAAATGGTTTGTAGCACGCATTATATAGTATGGAGGTGTTATATCGTCACAGTGTTGACATACCAGAAATGTTAACCTTAATTCTTTAGAATAGGATGCAGAATTACAAAATCCAAAAGAGAGATAAACAGACAAAAAGAGAAAGAAATATTGCCACCACGATCAAACAATACTTAAAGAATGATTTTCGAAGGAAGCAAAATATCTTTTCGTTCTATACATTCAATCTCAAATGTCATATGTTATACTCTTGAACCTTATAATTCTTTAGAATAAAGCATGAAAATTTCATAATTATACAGAGAGATAAACAGACAAAAAGGGCAAAGACTAATATGACAATTATTATCAAAGTTAACTTAGGATTGTTTCTCGATAGGACCAAAATATTTTTCGATCCATACATTCAATCCGGGATGTCACATGTAGAAACAGGATTACTAGCGACTCTATGTTACAAGTATTATAATTATTCTAATGTATTTTCTTGTAAGCAGGATATACTTACTCTTCTCGGACACTTGTTTTCACTACCACTCTTTGGTTCTCTCTTTGCTTTGAATTGCGGTCATGTTGGATATCTTTTTTCTATACACAGCCAATTGTGCCTCACGTGAAATTCATATGAAATGAGCATAGTGTAAATTTCACATGAAAGTTCATGAAAAATTCATATAAATTTCACATAAGATTTATGTGAAAAATATTTCACATGAATTTCACATAAATTCCTTCACATGAATTTCACATGAATTTTTCTAAGTGACCTTCACAGGAAACTGAATTCACATAACATCCATGTAAAAATCTTCACAGGAATTTCATGCGAAAAATTTCATGTAAATTTCATGTTCGTGCTCATTTCACATAAATTTCATGTGAACTTTCATGAAAAGTTCATATAAATTTCACATGAATTTCATATGAGGCACAATTGGCTGTGTAGTGCCATTCTGCCTGTCCGTAAATAACTTTTACTACGAACGAATATAACCTCGAATGACCCACCGATCCAACTTGTGTAGTTTCCTCTGTGGTTAAGGATCCCACTGCTTTCTTGTCTGTTGCTTCGTCATCATACAGCGGACCGCCCTCGGTCAGTGCCGCGTTTAATGCCGTGACGTTACCGTGTGGTAGACTCTCCGTCAGGGCAGAGAGGTTCTCCGACACCTGCCTCTGTATGGATCTCCCAGACGTGTTTTCTTGAAAAACAGCTGTCGTAATGTGTTGATGTTTGTCATTGAGCATCGCCGCTTTTGATGCCTGTCTGGAAAAATAGAAGACTAGACGAAATGCATATGTGCTCAGCATTTCGAAATCGCTTTCATAAAAAGGAATATTTGGTTAAAGAAAATAAAACCGCCCAAGAATTTCAGCTTCTGAAACGCTGATTTTGATAGGATGGCAGGAGGGAGGAAAGATAAATCACGGTAAACTGATACCATTGACTCAAAACTCCGATATTAAAGCATTAACTAAAAAGCATTTATTAATTTTTTTCTTTTGAATAATTTGTTCTATGTTATCATTTCATGAAGTATTGTGCTTAATTCAGTATAGAATGATTACCTTATGGTTATCTTTCTTGATAGACTCTCTTCGGTAGACATGCCTTCGTAATCTGATAGAGCACTCTCAACTTGTACTAGCATTTTGTCTTTCATCTTTGAAACTACAAGGCAAGCATTTTCATGTACAGGCTACGAAACAAATTCTGAAAATCTTTTCAAGTCGACATTTCGATTTGAAAGGCAGCCTTACAATGTTAAATTGGTATACATCTCTGTCAATCTGATTCTATATTATTTTACATTTAATGTCAATTAGCATCTGTAACTATGGAACCACGAAATGTCTATTGTAATAGTTTATGCATATAAGATGCTAGCTTTTCACATACTTTCCCATTAAGGTAAGCATTATATTCAGAATCTTTTCTTACTATCTTTATCTTCATTATCATCATCGGGGTTGCTTTGAAGTAAGCAACTCTGTAGAAAATGGGCAAATACATCTTTACGTTGTAGGAGTTCCTCATAGGTTCCCGTCTCCCTGATCCGTCCGTTATCCATCACAATTATCATGTCAACCATCGGTAACCAATGTATACCATGTGTTACCAGAATTCTTGTCTGTGAAGGAAAGAATGACATAATTATCAAAAATCAAGAAGTATTTTAGATAGTGTTTGGCCCAATATCATTTCAAAATTTTATCAGATAGTTCTATGAAAGGATCAAACGTTTAAGCAATAAATTTCATATCATATTCTTTTGTCTCCAATATGTAAATTGTAAGTTATTTTGGTTGCTGAGTTCATAAAAAAATTAGTATTTGGTTTCATGTTAAACGTCTTGAAATTCAATATATGACTTCATTTGTAATCTTCCTCAGAGAACAATCGATTTATTTGATTGGTATGATGTCATATATGCTTAATATATTTGGTGTTTTGTTTTGAAGCGGTGATTGCAAAATTAATTTGTTGGAACTATTATCATCCTTTTCTTTTTACGGAAAATGGGTTCTTGAATGGCGGATACCTTGTTTTTGAGGAGACCATTATTGCCGATGACATTCTTGAATAAATCTTTTCCAACATGACTGTCCACAGCTGACAATGGATCATCCAATAGATATACGTCACAATTGTTATACACAGCTCTGGCCAAACTTATACGTTGTTTCTGTCCTCCACTCACGTTTATTCCCTGTACAAAATTAAAACGGATTCTAGTTTGTATTCTATTTCAATAATTGCTATATTTTTGCTCTAGGACCTTGATGCAATTGACCATTACTTCATTAATTTCATGTTTGTCGATCTTTTTTTTTTCTTGCACAAAAGTTAAAGTACATAATAAAGTCGATAAGCTGATTCACAGTATATCAACTGAGACTTAAGAAGTCTAAATATTTTGAGTAAGGTAGTTTTTAAAATGTATAAAAAGGATTTGTCATAACAGATTATTTAGATTACTGTTCGCAGATAAACAAAATCAGTATAGAATCATATGATCTCACTGAAATCCGACGTGAGCTATAAAACATTAAACCAAAACAATGCATTATTATCTTTTTTTTTTTTTTTTGATTGTTTAAAGTTGAGCTCACATAATTGATTTTGCATTATGGTATGAAAAATTAGTAATCGCTTACAAAAGTACTTACCTTTTCCCCTATTTCCGTTTCATCCCCAGCAGATAAAATTGCAAGATCGGGTAGCAGTGCACAAGCAGTAATAACCTTCTGGTACTTTTTCCTAGAAAATTTTTCGCCGAACAAAATATTTTCCTTGACTGTTAAGTTTTGTATCCAAGCTTCTTGTGGCACATAACCGACTGTACCCTGAAGATTTTAATATATGAAGTAAGGAATGAAAAAGAGTAACATACTCTTAAGAGTAACATACGAGTTTTGATTAATTTCAAAGTAACAAAATATAAAAGCCTACAAAAGAGCACCATAAGCGGGGAACCATAATTGTTTTTGCGTTATGTTGAATATAGTTTACTGTCCGCGCAGCTTACTTCAGAAATCGGAAAATTGGAGTTTTCTCTACTTCGTCGACAATTTTTTAGATTAAAATTTATATAGGGGGGGGGGGGATCACGAACTCTCATATTTAACGGTGTATGGTTTATGTCTGTACGACCAATGCTATGCTCACAGTTGAAGAAAATATTTTTAGATAGGGATTTTTCTATGTTAATTTTAACGCGACGTCGCCGATGTTTAATACTGAGTCTATGAAGAACGTCGATGACGTCACGCTAAAACTAACATAGAAATATCCCCTTCTAAAACTATTTTCTTTCACTGTGAGCATAGTATTGGTCGTACAGACATATATCATACAACGTTAGTTATGAGAGTTCAAGATCTTACCCCCATACATATTTTAATTGGAACATATGCCGACAAAGTAGAGAAAACTTCAATTTTCTAATTTCTGAAGAAAGCTGCGCGGACTGTAGTTTTCCTTGTCCCTTTGATCTGTCTTGTTACGCTTGTCCACTCTGTGTTTTCACATTTTGGTGTTTAAGGTTTTTTGCGATAAGTGCTGCAAGCGAGTACTGTTGGAGATCCCCTCATTCCTTTGTCAATTTAAATGATAAAAATAGAGGGCGCTACTGAAATGAATTGGGCTTGTCTGAAAATGACTTAAACTTAAAGTACATTTAAATTGGTTTGAAATGTTATTCAAAAAAAGAAAATATATAGCGAGTTAGAACTAGAGTGAGGGGCTTGCTGAGAAGGAAAATTTTAATTTCATGACTATTATATTTCTTATCCTCACCTTAACGTTCACTTTTCCAGAGAGCTTTTCAAGTTCACCGAGAATGGCTGATATCAAAGACGATTTTCCAGAGCCCACTTGTCCCACAACAGCTACAAGTTTTCCTTCTGGAACCTTAACTTCTATGCTGTTAGATATAAATTTTCATGATTTTTATTTTCCTTAAGCATCCCGTAATTACGGACATAGGAAAGAGGTAGTTGTGAAAAGTGTTTGTACAATATATGTAACATTAGCAGAAGTGATACTGTTGAACATTGAACAAATAAGTACAATTGGTTGCAAAAGAAATATGATTTAAAAATAAATCTTAAAAATCCATATAGGACAAATTCGACTCAAGGTAGAACTTCTACGAATAGGAAAATGAAACACAAAATACTTTTTAAAACTTCTACAACAAAATTAATGCAATTATTTTTCAGTGAATAATCCAGTAAAAGAGCCATTTTCAAATAAAGATCATACTCTTTCAAAGTTATGTTTGGATCCGTTCTATCCCAACTGAATGTTCCGTTTTCAATTGAAACTGCATAATCTACAAGTAAAAAATCTTGTATATATTATGTTTTAAAATTAAACTGTAGTGTATAAATGGAGGAAATGGATTAATTTTGCTTAATTCTTTACAAATCGTCATAGAAATTAAGAATCATAAAAAACACTAAAATTACGGACTTAAAGTGAAGTGTTCTACAAAATAGAAAATAATCGGCATAGCCAAGCCTTGCTAACGATGATATCTTTTGAATGCGTTGTCTTAGTGCCAGTATGTCGATTTTACATGGTATCTGTATGTGTTGTGTTAGTGCCAGTATGTGGATTTTACATGGTATCTGCATGTGTTGTGTTAGTGCCAGTATGTGGATTTTACATGGTATCTGTATGAGTTGTGTTAGTGCCAGTAAATGGATTTTACATGGTATCTGTATGAGTTGTGTTAGTGCCAGTATGGTGATTTTACATGGTATCTGTATGTGTTGTGTTAGTGCCAGTATGTGGATTTTACATGGTATCTGCATGTGTTGTGTTAGTGCCAGTATGTGGATTTTACATGGTATCTGTATGAGTTGTGTTAGTGCCAGTATGAGGATTTTACATGGTATCTGTATGAGTTGTGTTAGTGCCAGTATGTGGATTTTACATGGTATCTGTATGAGTTGTGTTAGTGCCAGTATGTGGATTTTACATGGTATCTGTATGAGTTGTGTTAGTGCCAGTATGTGGATTTTACATGGTATCTGTATGAGTTGTGTTAGTGCCAGTATGTGGATTTTACATGGTATCTGTATGAGTTGTGTTAGTGCCAGTATGTGGATTTTACATGGTATCTGTATGAGTTGTGTTAGTGCCAGTATGTGGATTTTACATGGTATCTGTATGAGTTGTGTTAGTGCCAGTATGTGGATTTTACATGGTATCTGTATGAGTTGTGTTAGTGCCAGTATGTGGATTTTACATGGTATCTGTATGAGTTGTGTTAGTGCCAGTATGTGGATTTTACATGGTATTAGTATGAGTTGTGTTAGTGCCAGTATGTGGATTTTACATGGTATCTGTATGAGTTGTGTTAGTGCCAGTATGTGGATTTTACATGGTATCTGTATGAGTTGTGTTAGTGCCAGTATGTGGATTTTACATGGTATCTGTATGTGTTGTAAAAGTGTCAGTATGTGCATTAGCTTGCATCGTACAGCACATAAACACGATAAAGCAAACAAATCAACTGTGCACGATACGATAGGAAATAAAATGTGTGAATTATGTACGTTAATTGTTAATATTTGTATGATAATAAATAGTATTCGTTTTAGTTAAAAAAAAAAGCACACACATTTTTTTCGTATATCAAATCCGTGATTTGGAGTCTATTATTTTCATTTACTCTACCCATGTCGGCAAAAAGTAAAAGTAATTATAAAAACAGTGACACATTATTAATCAAGCGAGGCGAAATGACTGCATGGAAGTAAAACAAAATAAATGTATCTTAATTGATTTGCATGTACATGTATGCAATAGTACTGATGTCATTTTGACAGAAGGAAACATCATATGTACATTGACCAGGTTACTTTACCGACTACTCTACACCTACCTTTGAGTTTTTTTATCCTCCATTACAGTTGAATTAAGTATAACGAAGTATATTCATGTAATAGGTATATTTATTGTTCCTCAACAATGCATGCTTTCACTGAAGAATCCATAACGAGATCAAAACAATCCGAATATAAACAAGATAAACGGAAAAGAAATTCCGACGATTTGATTTGCTTCCTGGTACGATACGATACACGTTACACGTTGCACGATACGATAGGATTCATGATACACGATACACGATAGGATACGATAGGATAAGATACGATATGATATGATACACGTTAAATGAAATTATAAACGCACGATACGATACGATACACGCATGATACGATACGATAAATGCAGGATAGGATACGATTGAATTGACAAAAATAACGTTGTATGGACTGTATCTGTATGTTTTGTCTTAGAGACATTCTGTGGATTTTACATGGTGTCTTAGTGAAAGCCTGTGGATTTTACATGGTATCTATATGTGTTGTTTTAGTGCAAGTATGTGAATTTTATATGGTATCTGTATGTATTGTCTTAGTGATAGTATGTGGATTTCACATGGTATCTGTATGTGTTGTCTTTGTGCTAGTATGTGGATTTTACATGGTATGTGTTGCCTTAATTTGTATTATGAGAATGTTTCCATGGTGTTATAACAGTTTGTCTTTGTGCGTATATGGTGATGCTTACATGATATCTTTATTTGCTGCTTAGTCACAGTATGTGGATTTTACATGGTATTTGTATGTGTTGTCTTTGTGCCAGTATGTGGATTTTACATGGTATCTGTATGTGTTGTCTTAGTGCCAGTATGTGGATTTTACATGATACCTGTATGTGTTGTCTTAGTGCCAGTATGTGGATTTTACATGGTATCTGTATGTATTGTCTTAGTGCCAGTATGTGGATTTTACATGATATTTGTATGTGTTGTCTTTGTGCTAGTATATGGATTTTACATCGTATCTGTATGTGTTGTCTTTGTGCTAGTATGTGGATTTTACATCGTATGTGTTGCCTTAATTTGTATTATGAGAATGTTTCCATGGTGTTATAACAATTTGTCTTAGTGCGTATATGGTGAAGCTTACATGGTATCTTTATTTGCTGTTTAGTGACAGTATGTGGATTTTACATGGTATGTGTATGTTTTGTCTTTGTGTCAGTATGTGGATTTTACATGGTATCTGTATGTGTTGTCTTGATAAGTAATATGTAAATGTTACCATGATGATATAACAGTTTGTCTCTGTGTGTTTTGATGATGTTTACATGGTGTCTTGATGGTGTAGCTTTGTGTGTTTAACGTTGATATTTCCATGCTTTAATTTCTCTTCCGCTGAGATTTCAAATTAAAAGATTTCATTCCAAAAAGATATATTAAAATGATAGCCTACCAGACTGTTGACAATGGGAAACATTCTCTTCATCGATATCTTCCTTGCACAAAAAGTCCTGTATTCTTCCCAATGATACAATTAACTGTAAAAAAAATAGTGAGTTGAAATATATTTTCCAGAGGGAGGGATGATACAAATAAAAACACAAACACTCAAATACACAACTTTTCGGCTCCTTGGCCTTTATCAAGTGTAAAAGAACGACAAAGTATGAAAAGACTAGGTAAAATCCATCTTTGCTTCTCTGACGTTCATTGCAAAATCAAAATGATCGCCATTTTGCAATGAACACCAGAGAATCAGTGGATTTTTAAAATTAGTAAAGAATCATTTTATTACCTTCTTTCTACATTTCATTTTTTACAGTTATTACACAAAATTAAAATATGAAAAATATATATTCATCGATATGGACAAAGGTATCAATTCTCATTTAAGTATCTTGCAGAAATCTGTTACCTGAGTGACACCTGTGATGACGTAAGGCATGACGCCTAATTCAAATCTCACTATGTTAATTGTAGACAGAGCTGTAAAGACTTTAGAGGCGCTGAGATAACCGTCCTCTGACATGAAGACGTAAAGAAGAAGGATTGAAAACGTCATCTAAAAAAGGAATGATAGAATTAGAACACACTATGATGAAAAGGAAATCGCTGTCTTGCTTTTATTCTATCTTAAAAATTGCATTCGAACTCTAATGTACATCACAGTCTCATATAAAGCCGATGTGTGGCATCATCTAATGTTGAACTTTAGAATAGTTCTAATTCACTTCGAGAAAATAATGTAGTGATACCATCATACAACATTTGCGGAACAGGTGGTCACATAAGTGAACTTCCTTCTTGCTAGATGATATTAATTTTGCAATCTCATTTAGGGGTTGACAAGAAGAATATGGTGTATGCAATGGTTTAACATCAGCAGCTCGAACTAAATAGCTAAATCTGGCTTATATCCAGTCAACCCTTCTTTTTTGGAGATTTTCATATGAATACTTGAATAGAAATGCATAGCCTCTCAAATGTTCATCCGAAACTCGACCATTCATTGATCTTCGGATTTGTTTTAAGGTTTTGGCTTATTGTAGTAAAATATTAAATATTAAAATATTTAGAGTCGAAGCTTTAAAGTAATGACAAAAGTAGAAACACATGGCAATCTTACAAAGAACGGACTGTGAACAGACAGCAGCATGGCGAAGGATGAGGCATTGGCGTACTTTCTCATGTATGTCATCTCATTCGCACGGATACTCAGTAATTTGCTGGTAAAAACTGGCTCCCATGTGTACATTTTCAATACCTTAAAAGTCATAATGAAAATAGGAAATTGCAATTAAACATAAATATTAATGTATACATTCACAAGTTTACAATTGAAAAGTATTGTTTAAGAAAAGTTTGAATTTACGTCTTGTCTTCTTTCATTCTTTCTTTGATATTCATCATTTATTTTATCTTAAAAATAACTAGACTGTTCGAGAATAATTATGTCAATTGTTTAAGTTTAAATTTGTAATTTTGGCTGTTGACTTTTCATGCTTGGAATTCTTTGTGGAGATAAAATGCATATCATAAGTCATAGCCATTTATATGCAAATGTTACTAACAGAAAGACGGACACCAGTTATCACTTTTGCAGCCCTTAATTATTTAGGATTCAACATAAATGGATTTCGCTTAATATTTGTATTTAAGCGAAATCAGTTAAGCTTTCTGTTATTCTCTATCCAACGCGATGAAAAGTCAAGAATATGCAATAAAACTTGCATTTTTTTGTCTCGAGTTAACTGACTAAAGTAAAACATTGGTCAAATTGGTTTTTCCCTAGAATTGTCGCATCTGTATATTAACCTCATTTTCCGCCTCATGATATGCTTTTTGCTATCTTCGATAAACATTTGATCACAGATATTAGCTTTTTTAAAGTTAATCTTGAGATTACTCTCATTTTCGTAATGTTAAAAAGAATGTGTTTTTATTCTATGTTTTCATGTGTTTATATGCGCTTATGTGGTTTTTGTCGAGTTGCCATGTTAAAAATCTATTGCTTCGGTCAGAATTTGACAACCTACCTTGATGCCATTCAGAACTTCTTTCAGAAGCCTGATCCGACTGCTTTTCATTTTCAGTATGACAGTTTGATATATCTGCTGAAATCTCCCTAACATGAGGTTCAGACCACCAAAAATGATAATAATGGCAACACTTCCTAATGTTGCCGTACCCATTTCCATCCACACTAGGTACAAACCTAGGATCATGACGTCCACAAATGAAACTATCTCATGTTGAAGTTGAAACCCATTTTGAATTCGTTGACAGTCAACTGACATTAAATTCACTATGTCACCAACTGAATAGTTCTTTTTGGATGCATTACTTATTGTCAAAGCCTGGAAAATAAAATGGACTTCTTGAAATCTCGATTTGATGTTGATGTTTATTTTTAATGTAGGTCGCACCATTGAATAAATATTGTAGTATTTGGAAACTAAAAATTTCACATTTTCGACTAGCTTGAGGTGACTTGTTTCAACTTTTTATATTCATTATAGCTCTTACATGTACAAGCAAATCATACATGTATATCTATAAAGTAATGTTTTGCAAAGTTCACTTATTTGCTGAACTGTGGGGACATGGACACCAATAAAAATTAATTGTATCAAAGGACTATTGTCAGACAGTTTTTAATTCACTACTTTGTAATATTGTTACCCTGATATTTCCGGGTGTCCTGTTCCTAAATAGTTATATCGGTTTCCAAAGATTTAACTTCCAGCCCATTATACATTTTCAAAGAGAATTACTAGAGATATAAGAATTCATTCCCCTTTTTTAAGAAAATTACATACATATATACTACTAAAGGTTAGATAAAAGATATTTTGTGCCATACAATGACCAATTCTTTAAGATTCACAATCATTTAGTAATTAATGCTTATCGAAAAATGCAGTGATTATAAAACGTACATACTCGGAATAAGTATTCTAGGATTCATTATCCTTAAAGATTTATTTACCTTCCGATAAATCAGACCAATCAGAGCTGATTTCACTTTTAGTCCCAATCTCATCATAATGAATCCCGATTGACTGAAGAAAACGGACATTATAATCCCAAACAAGAAAAACAAGACGGCTAATGTGTAGCCCCTCCAGTCTGTACTATCATTTGGCCCCTTACTCTCAATATAGTCGATAATGAAACTGTGGTAAAAAGAATTCAAACAGAGTTAATATGATGACATGTGTAACTTGAAGAAAAAGATGTTCAATTGGATATTTAATTGCTATCGCGTTTATTTAAAGCGCCATCTACAATGCAATTCGTACTTGCACTGTACCAAGGAGATTGGTCTTTTAAGATTAAGTTGTCATCTTATTTCATTGTGTACGTCTGTTTATCCTATTTTCTTCTCTCATGAGAAAGAATTTACGAGCCTTTTGATTGTGATTTTTGGAATCTGGTTTCGGGTTTTTTGTCTGACTGTCATTCACTGTTTATATGTAATATCTTACGACGTTTTGTTTTTAATCACACAAATCTAAGATTGCTATATAGAGATTTTGTTTGAATAGACTGCTGTCGTACATATTAACCTCACAATAAAACAATTGTATTAAACTTATTGCTCTAAAACTTACGTCAAAATAAATGGTTGAGAAAGCGCAAAGACGTCTGCCAATATCCTGATTAAAGCAGAGAAAACCCATGGCTTCCAGTACGTGCGGACCAATATCCAACCGACGGATGGCTTTCTAACAGTCTGGTCATCTTTCTTGTAGAATTCTGTATAATCATTCTTTTGCAGTAAAGGTTCTTTCTCACTCTTTAGATCATTACGTATATTGCCATTTATTACAGATTGTCTTTTGTAGATGATTGTTTGTGACCTTGCTGGACCTCTAAATGAAAAAAAGAATTGCTTGATATATTATGACGTATCTAATGACACTTTGCTAATCGTAATAGTTGACTTAATCTTATGAGGAAGAACAATATCACAATTTGGCAATGGCTCATTTCTCCCGTTTCATAGTCTAAAAAGAACTCCAGCAAATAGTACTGAGTATTTCTGAAATTCAAAGAAGAAAGAGAGAATATTCCTATGGAGTTAGATGAAAACAGTTTTAATGACCACATTCACAGCAACAAAACAGACCTGCATGGGAAATCCTGTGTAGATTATAACAATAATCCATGCGTATTACAATGCATCGGTGCAACTTAAGTTTAACTGTTTTGAATTCAAAGCAAACAAACATGTGCATATCAAAATATTGTGTCGAACACTTACTTATTAAACCAGATATATTGGTCATCTCTCGACCTCACTGTACCACTCCTGTTCAAAGGCAGGTATACAAGTGACTGATTGTAAGTCTGGGGTGTACGCGCCTTTTACATCTCTCGGCCTCCCTGTACAACTCCTGTTCTAATGCAGGTATACGAGTGACTGACTGTAAGTCTCGGGTCTACTCACCTTTTTCATTTCCCTACCTCTCTGTACCTCTCCTATTCTAATGTTTAACGTCTTCAAATTCATGAGCATCATTTTAGAGCAGATAAATTTACAACATTGACCAGACATGCACGTTTCGGGTATTCAACCCTCGTCAAGACAGGCATACAAGTGTCTGACTGTAAGTCTGGGGTGTACTCACCTTTTACATCTCTCGACCTCCCTATACCACTCCTTCTCTATAGCAGGTATACATGTGTCTGACTGTAAGTCTGGAGTTTGCTTCCAAAGGTCTTTTATCCCTATCGTCCTCTTGTAAGCTGTTGTGACGACACTGAATAATAAGTGTGTTATTGATTATGTCCATTTTTTTAATTTTCCTTGAATTTTATCATCAAATTATTTATGAAAGAAAACTGTCAAAACGTACGATGACACCTATGGACAATGACCATATCCCGATACGAATTTAGTTTTCCAATTGTTAAATGTCTTCTATTAGTTGTCTGTGATTGCTTCTAAAGTTAAACATTTCTGAAAGCGCAGAGTTATACTGTTACATACCCATTCAACCACCAGAATGTAAGCTTGTTCATGACAGAGGCCTTACTCTCAGGACAGTCCGATTTCTGTTGAAATTTCAAAGTATTCTTGTCGTTATTAACGTTATAAAGTATACATGTATACTAGTATATAAAGTATTTGATATTAAGAAAAACTCATTTATAAAGTGTCAAAGTAACATGTTTCAAATTTAATGTTATAAAAGATG
The DNA here is from genome assembly GCA_028142955.1 of Pinctada fucata. Lineage (NCBI taxonomy): Eukaryota > Metazoa > Mollusca > Bivalvia > Pterioida > Pteriidae > Pinctada > Pinctada fucata. The sequence goes on along the minus strand of AP027105.1, from coordinate 27,072,082 downwards.
ACATGGATATGCTTTTCATTCACTGATTTAACCATATCGAGAAATATGTATATAATATGAACACAAGACCATTAATTGTCTTTTTTCGACATTGAATCTATTACCTCATCCACGTTAGTGTATTCTTGTTCGCGGTCTTTGTCGATGAAAGAATGTAGCACAATCTGTACTATAATTGCAGCAAAGTAAACATAGTACAGGATACTGCTTGGGCAAGATGGCTTCAAAAAGAACAAAGGTTATTTAAACGATGATACATGTATAAAGTTTTGTCATGGATCATTGGGCACTTCGTTTTCTTTTCTTTCTTTGTGTGTGGAATTGTCAATATTGAAATATACAAGTATGTTCTATTATAAAATTTTAGTGCACAATATGCGCATTTCAAAAAGTAATATATCATCAGTGATGCTCAAAGCCGAAAAAGAGGAAATAATATGAAATAATGAAGAGCGAAAGACTAAACATTACCTAAAATTTCCACCAATCCACCAGCAGAGATACTAATCTTGTGGTCGAAATTGTCAACAATGTAATGTTCTATTATAACATTTTAGTGCACCATATGCGCATTTCAACAAGTTATATATCGTCAGTGATGTTATTGAACAGTACAAAAGTATTGTACAATTTTATTTCTTATCTTATCTAACATTACTGATATTTTCATTGCACCATATGCGCATTTCGACTTATTTATAACGTATCAAATTAGACATTTTTTCAACTTGACGTAGATCCGACTTTGCACTCTGGACTTCGCACTTTAGGGGTCATATCAAAGAAATCACATGCAATTAAAAAAGTAAACTACACACAACAGACGCTTGAGAGCTTTAGATATGTATAATTATTCATTCATAAAAATAAATAAATTCTCACATAAAGTATTCTAGGTCCATCGGGATAACATCAACACATTAACGATCTGTTAATATAGATTACTTATGATTTACCTGAAAGGATATTTTCCATTGTAATGGGATAATTGAGGACATCAACAGCAAAGACCAGAACATGTACAGAACACCGGAGTTGTATTCATGTTTTTTCCTTATAAACTGAATGGCGAATACAAGGAACACCTGCAAATGAATTAATCAATGAGAGATTTTTAATTTAAGTTAAGCATATTATCCTACATAATAATTTTAAACGATACCAAAATAATTAAGGTAACAAAAGTATATATAAAGGATAGCCATTACTTATTACCCTAAAACTCGCTCTATGCATCAATTTGCCAGTACACGAGTTACATTGTTTTGTAATGTAGTTAATTGACTAAGCAATATATTTAGTCGGCAAAAAATATTCGGGGGGTATATAATGATTCTCATGTCCGTCCGTGCGTCCTCTCATTTAGAAAGGAAAATGGCGTTCCAACCCGGGTAACCAGAGTAAAAACCACCACCGTCACAGAGAAACTTAAGTTGTCGACGTACACACACACTCATACGTCGTGTGTCTTGGAAAAGAGTTAACGCACACACACACACAGCTCAGAGACAATAATTATGAATGAGGTCAAAATGGATGGATACTTACAAAGGATACGATTCGGACGGCTGCTCCAACGTAGTAAGATATAGGAACATCGTCAAACTGGCACAGATACATGTATTCATCATGTATCCACATTTCTACGATCACCAATATGGCCAATACAACACACAATATCTAAAACAGTTTCGGAACAGTACTACTCAATAATGGAATGTTTTCAGTAGTTTCATTAGAGTTCAATTTTGGAATCTTAGTTTCAGTAGCTTCAAAAGTGCTCAATTTTTAAACATTTGTTTTCAGTAATTTTAGAAATACTCCATTTTTTAATATTTATTTTCAGTACTAGTGGAGGACCAGTGACCACCGATTTTCAGAGAGTTTTTTTTTTTTTTGGCAAATAAAATTTGTAATTAATAAAATATTTGATTGAAACTTTTAATGGACAAGAGTTTACCCTTATCACACTGTATTATGACCAATTTTCTCTAAGAGAAATTATTGTTTTGTTGGACACTTTTTGACAGACTGCTCAATATGACCTGTTAAGTGTTTAAATATATTTTCCCTTACATAGTACTTTCTATATACAAGTTTACAAGTTTACAAGTTTACAAGTTTATTTTGTTTCTCATCATAAAGATATTGAGAAAATATATATACATTACAGACATAGCCAAACAGGGGATGTTTACTCCTCCCGGGCAGCTGGTTCCACCTATAGCTTACTAGGGGTCCATAGATGCTCATTTTGGTGCTCTATTGTGAGTGCTATTGAGATTATCGTCAGGATCTTCTTTATCCTACTGTTATTGGAGATCCCCTCCATTCTTTTCTGTCAAGGTTTTCTTATGATCAAAATCAAAGTATAGGCGATATATCTTACCAATCTAACAACCCATGTCTCTTAAAGTAAACAAAAGTTCTGTACTAACTGATTTAGATAAGCTCAATGCCGAAACTGGTAAATCTGGTCCAGGCGGTTTCTTCAAGAGAAAGCGAAGGTATAACGGCATGGAGACAAGGAGCCATCCAAATGGTATATACACCAGGACCGTGTCTTGGAAACAGGGCGTGAAAGCTGGAGCATCTCCCGATAACACGTCATCATTCTGCAATGAGTTAATTTTATAAAATGTAATACAAAAATAATATATAATAATGCGTAGATGTAAAAAACATAAAACTATTTTTTTTAAATGTTTCGATCAACTTTTCCTCGTTGTGATGTCTTGGATTCCAAACTTTATTCGAAATAATTGCATTCAGTTATCGTTTTTGTTTTACATGCGGATTATCTGTGTTTATATTTGTTATACAACTCAATACAATAGGAACATTGTTTAATATTTTGATAACAAATGTTTGTTTTCATGTATTTAGAACTATGAGTAAAAGTAAATAGACATCTTTTGTGCATGTTATTGAAATCATAGCATCGCATACATTCGCCAAAGCAAACTCAGTTTTCCAACATTTCTTGGCGTTCTTTTTTCTATTCTTGGTTCGTCACTGTTCCAATGGAAATTTTAATGATTTTGCTTTCCCCTCTCGACTTTGAGACTTTTTGCTGGTAACTTTATCACGTATCATCAAACGCCTTTTATACCGTGGATATGATCCTAATGTCACCAGACGGACACTAGGCTTGGTACTTGACCAATCTACAGTCTTGTACAAGCGCATCCTTGAGACTTGCACTCTGACTGACTGTGACGACGGGACTCCATGACGGACCCTGTCCAAACCTCTTTAGAGAAGACAGGGTCCCGACCACCTGTCCTCACTGAATGTCAGTCGGACTCCTCGGGTGATTACATACATGAGCTCGCTACAGCCGGCAGAGCACGGACTGTATTACGCATGCCCTCTTTTTATATCCATTTACATATTCATCTGTGTCTCTGGGGCCTCTGCGTTTCGCGGTCTTGCTTGTGTGATGTCATCTTACAGTGAGGATGTTGTTTTACACCACGATTGTACGTTCTTCGAGACCTCTGGGTAATTGGAGAAGTGAGAGGGTTGTGCGCACGTAATCCAGAATAACCACACCATTTGCTACTTGCGTGACAGATGGCCGTCCAAAGTCGGCACCGGTTGCCCATTGGTCTCGTCGGTTTATGTGTAGTCTTTTGTGTTTGATGTTTACATGTCGTGTGTCTCTTTTCCGTCTCGTGCTGTACTCGTCTTTTGTGTTTTTGCATCGGGTGTTTTGGTGTTTTACTGTTGATGTTGCAGCGGGGTCTTGTTGGAGATCTCCTCCCTTCTTTACTAATTCTTTTTAATTTGTAGGTCTTGTAGTTCATCAAGAATGAGATATAACAAAGTCTATTCACAGGAAATAATGATTCGTGTGATTTGTAGCTGTCATGCAAGTGTTTATAACTAATATTTATTTGTCAAAATATTGGATAGAAAAAATCGCAAAATATAAAATACTGTGTTATATCATTCTCAGATAAGACGAGGATAACCTCACGTAGAAATTTTTAAGTTGAGAATAACCAACGTTAATTTAATCCTAATCTATCGTGATTATGTATAATTGGATAAGAAGATTTCCCATTTAGTTTTATTAAGGATTCCACATGACATGGATTCTTATATTTTTTGGCCTGATACGCCAAGAACAAAGCTGTTTAGTCTTTTTTATAATAATAATACTAATCAGTCTAGTTTTATCGTATATCCCAATGAATCATTCTAAAGAAATAAATCCTTTCAACCCTCCTTCCACAAGAACCTCCTCCTTATTCGTAACAATTCTTCCTTGAAAGATGTCAGTCTTCGTCCTCAGAAACCATGCTTCAAAGTATCAACCTTTCCTTTCAAAAACTTACCCAAAGATCAGATCCGCAAAACTGATTTGAAGAGCTGGAGAACGAAGCGTTCGTATCTACCATCAGGACAAAAGAATTACTTAATGAATTCTTTTTATTATTTTCCTTCCTTCTAGTTCAGTCAAAAATGATTATATAACTTATTCTCCAGCTTTTCAGTATTTATACTACTTCACTCTATTTTTGTTGATGGTGCAATATCAGTGGACGGCGGAGTGCCCTAAAATTACCGAAATAGGATATTCTAGGCACGTCTACAGTTGTAATGAAATTCTAGAGCATGTCAATTATGTCAAATATTTTATTTGTCTTAAAAAAGACTATCCTTTAACAAAAGAAAATCACATGTAGAACATGAAAAACCTAACACTCGAATACAGAAACATTTGATCCAATAGTCTTTATCAAGTGCAAAATGATATCTTTTTAATTTGATATAGACGATTGCACCAAATACATATATAAGTGCCTGATTGAGTGTTGGTACGATTTTTATTTATCACTTTATATATATGTACATTTACATATACGCTGAAAGTGGCTTCTTTTTTATCATGGTTGTCTCTTGCTGACATCTTCATTGATGGATATACTATAATAGTCTTAATTTGATTTTCCATTTGTTTCTATTTGTGAATGAAAGTCAAACACAAAAGCTGAGAACATATTCTTAAAACCAAAATCGAAAGGCTTACGAGAAAAAAAGAAGAAAAGGACAAATAGACAGAGACAATGACACAAGCTCCAAAGAAAAAACGAAGGACAACTTATCAAATGAAATTACCATGAAATCGCATTGGAATATTATGTTTCTATACTTCTTCTATATATAGATATTCTGAACCATGTCGAATTCAAGACCTTTGGAGAAGTGGAAGGGATGTGCGTATGTTATCCGGATAACAACACCATTTGCTACATGTATCTGAATGGTAGGGTACTATCTACAGTCAGATATCTGTTGGCTTTGATATTTCTCCCTTTATTTCTATCTATCTATTTATGTATACTACTGGGTCCTCGTATGAGTGTTCTAAGCAGAGTGCACGTATATGCAAGTAAGTCTAAATTAGGGGTGCAACGCTAAAGTCGTATATGTACATTAATTAAAGGTAAACACAGACATTGGTTTAGGGACCTAGATTAGGGACCTGCGAGACAGCATGTTTAGAGAAGAGGAGTCCAGGTCTTTGGAAGTCACTTTTGTAACCTCTGCCTGTATGTTTAGCTTTTACAGTGCATTGCTTTTTTTCCTAAACATCTCCCCAAATCTCTAATCTTCCTCTATTTCATTTATTTCTTTTATAAAGTTGATGTTCATCTAGTCCTCTCGGGTAACTGTTAGGAAAACTAGTTCTGTGTTCGTAAACTTGATACTCACCCAAATTTTCATCCAAATACGAGTTAGTATACCATGCCTGCTAAGGATGCTTAGAAGTTTATGTTAGCTTATATAAGGTCCTTTTAAGGGTAGATGTCCTTACAAGTTATTATTGGAAATTTGCTTTTCACAATGTGCAATTATATCATGATATGAATAAGCAGCAAAGTTAAAAGATTGAATTTCTTGTTTTGTGTACAATTTTTATTTTATTTTTTCCTGATTTTTGAACACCCATTTGGTAAACATGGAATTTTTTACGTGAAATAATTGTCGTACTTTTCAAGATTGTATCATTATCGCGAAAATTATCCCTGCTTGAAAATTACAACCAGTATAAAATAATAAGGAAATACTCCTGATTTACAGTTGCAATGATCAAAATATAACCACGTTCCCAGTAAACGTCCCCACAAATTTAATTTCACTGAAACGTTAAACATTAGAGGATTTCTATTATTTCGACGGGTGATGCATACAGTCAGGAAACGCCGACTCTCCCCGGGCACCTGGTCTCACTTCGGAATGTTGTTCATTCCGAGTTTCGCAACCGTTCCTATGGAGAATCTGATGATTTTGCCTTGCCTTCTCGACTTTGAGACTGAATAACTGATGGGAAATTCTTTAATGTTTATTGATTATGAGTATTTATGAGTAAAAAAGACAGATAATTTGCTATTGTTTCTAGAAATATTTCACAAACTAACGTACAACAACAAATCACCTCTTACATGTGTTTCGTGCTTATTCATCAACATTTGAAGAACATTGAATACCATTGGCCTTGACCGCGGACTAGATTAAAGACAAAATATGAATTCTATGATGACGAATAATCACGTTATTGTAATGTCGAATCGTATTCATTAAAATTAGTTGTAGCTTCTGAACAGAATGTTAAGAACTGAACAACATATCACGCAATACCAGTCTCTTATGCGGGCCGTATAAGCGACTTATATTGCTGGTAGTTCTCTTATTCCTTTGAAAAAGTGAATGGAAAGTCAATTACACCGTTATACGAGAAAGGAGGGGATCGGATCTCCAACAACACCTAGTTGCAGCACCAACAGCATAACCCCAAAACATCAACTGTAAAACACAAACAAGACACGCACAGAAAGAGACGCAAATGGTACAAGGAACGCCAAATTACACAGAAACATCAAACATAAATTACAACACATAAACCAACGAGTTTACACATCCATACGTTTCTCGACAGTCTGATATATAGATCTCAATTTATTCAACAACATGTATTTATCGACTTAACTGCTCGTTACAAATGAGATGTAACGTGTGACACATGTATTTGTCATTCGTAAGAGATCATACGAAAGGTATGGTATGTCTACGTTTTGTTCTATGACTATAAAAGTACATGCTTATTGCTTTAAGGTTCCTTATAGGTAGAACAGTCATTAAGCAGGTTTTTGAGAAGCACCGTTTCAATTATTAAGGCAAATATATTTAAACCAAGGGTCAATTAAATAAGCATGCAGGGAGGATAAATCAATATTTAATGTTGAAGTTTATAACATACAATGTATGGCACAAATCAACAGTAATAACAATTTTGCAATTCGGTCTTTTCGAAATACAGAGTTACTTCCCATTTGTGCAGGTATCTGACGTCAACGCATTGTGACGTCATAAAATTCTATGGAAACAAGCGTGAAATTCAGGGAAACAGTGTCACATATATGACGTTTTCAAAGGCATTTAATGACGTCACAATGCTTTTGCGTCAGATACCTGCACAAATCGAACGTAGGCCTGTAAAATCGAAAAGACGGAATACAAGAATTGTGAAACTACGAAACCTGTACGCAAATATAAAGCAAGAAAAAGAGCAATATGAAGTCATTTGAAATAAATGTGCCTATCCTTAATATTGATCAAGTATAAGACATGCATAAAAGAGAGAAGGTACAAGAAGTTTTTGACATTTTAAACAATTATGATGAAACAATTGCAATGTTCAAAGTTTTACTTCATAAACCGCCTCTCTATTACAAAAATATAAATTAGATAATTACTATCCTCTTATAGTTTGCTTACAAGTTTAAATAGAAAAATTGTCATTATAATTTTAACGATAAAAATTATTGTGTTTCTTCATTTGGAAGACAAAAATAGAAGTAATAAAAGTTTTTTTCTCAGTTTGGATGACAACACTATGTGCTGCGTCGTTGAAATGAAGAAGCGATGTGAAACTGTGAATGTATCTTCAAAAGAGTCAGGTTGTCAACGTTTCCGTAGTTGAATGTCGGTTTCAAAGGTTGGTATCTTTATCCAACTAAGTTTGCATCCTTTGCCATTCCGTAGAATACACCGTTGGTCTTACTTAGCAGTTCCTTTGGTGAATCAAATTCGACAATAAGTCCCTTGTCCAAAACCATGATCCTGAAATGAACAATAATAAAACTTGAAGTTTTCACCTTCTGTAATGTACAATGCACAATGCTATGCTAGCTGCTACGAATATGATTGTCTAGAGTTTACCATTGACATCAATTAAATAAAGAGCATGGAAGCTTAGAATATTATGACGGTATTCCATTACACAGTACCTATCATAGTCCATAACTGTGTTGAGTCTGTGAGCTATAGTTAGTACTGTACACTCTGAGAATTCCGTCCGTATTGTCTCCTGGATCAGTTCGTCTGTCTCTATGTCAACAGCTGCCGTAGCTTCATCCAATATCAGCACCTTGGTTTTATGGAGCAGAGTCCGGGCCAAACACACCAACTGTCTTTGTCCAACACTGCACAATAAAGGTATTCAAATGAAATGATATAAAAATATTGATCTTAACTGAATCCATGATAATAAAGGCATTTTTTGGGGAAATAGAAAATTTGTCTTCATTGCATATTGCTATTTTGAACATAGATTTTATTTGGATATGCTACTGAATCGACCCTACAGAAAATTTGGAGCCGCGCACTCCATGTAAATGTAAAAATCTAACTTCAAAATATTAAAGAGGGCGCTACTGGAATTATCTTTGGTGCCTCCGCTGAAAGCATCACTGATGAAAATTTTATATTCGAAACACGTGTCTGGTGCATGTAAATTGGTTTAGAATTTTCTTCAAGAAGGTAGAGAGTTGGAATCCTTCGACATTATAAAACCAATTATCAAGTATCACAAGCCCAAGAACAACGTATACCAAGTTACTTTGTACAATTCGGTAAAATAGAGTTCTATCACTGGCTAACTATCCCCTCATTTTTCACTAAGTCAGTAGGTAGTTTAAAGGCAGCCATTATATGAAGTCATCCTACCTGAAATTCGAGCCGCCTTCACCACACTCCATGTTTAGTTGGGCAGGTTGAGTCATAATGTAAGGCTTCAGATGAGCTCTTTCTATTGCAAGCCACATGTCAGAATCAGAAAATATTTCTAGAGGATCAAGATTCTGTTTCAGAGGTCCAGAAAATAATATTGGATCCTAAACAGAGGAAGAATGGAATTTCATTAATACGATTTGCTGGAATGTTCTTTGAAATATTTCTGTCTTTAAAGATGCAAAAATTGTGCAATTTCTACCTACCTGAGGAAGAATTGTGACCTTTGATCTGAGATCATGAAGCCCTAACTCAGAAATCCTCACGTTATCTATGTCGATACCTCCACCAGCGGCCTCTATCAGCCTGAACAAGGAAAGTGTCATTGAGGACTTACCAGCTCCAGTTCTGCCTACAATTCCTATCTGGAAAATCAAACATGCATCCCTCGAATTAGCTTCAAACGAGCCAATTCTGTAGGTTCTTTTACAATTTTCGCTCTGATTTAAAAAAAATGAAACAGAGACTCCTCAGGATGAAGAATGTTTGATTAGCAATAATCTTACAAATCGAAAAAACATTTCGAACGTGGAATTAAATGAATGTTCAAATTTTGTATTACGTGTAGACGTAACAGAAAAGATCATTCTCCATCGGTTTGTACCTTTTCACCATCTTTGATGTTACAATTTATTCCTTTCAGAACGAGGTCCAATCCAGGCCTGTATCTAGTGGTGTAGTCTTTGAATTTGATGTTACCTGTTTCTGGCCATGATGAGTGCGGACGACGACTTGGTATTATCCAATCAGCCTGTACATAAGTAAGTATTACTGCCATTATCGAACTCACCGTCTCATGTTCTCTATATTTTTTACCCCTCGTTTATCCTTTGTGTCATTTAAAGCTAAGCATTCAAAATGATTACTGACTTAATTTAAAGACGTTTAACATTACAAAAGATGAAATAAGTAAACAAATTTAATTTCATTTGTTTTTTTTTTTGTTTTTTTTTTTGTTTTTTTTTTTTTTGGTATCAAATAGCAGAATTACCAAAACAATCTGCTTTAATTTTTGTAAGTATAATTTCTAAAAACAAGTAATTTTTACAATTAATTCTATATAACTTTATTGAACGTAAATATACTAGTAAAACAAAAGCACATTCCATACTTCTGATGGAAGAACGGCATATTCTTCTACCCGTTCTGCAGACACAATATTCATTTCTAACTCACTAACAGCTTGGATTACAAAATTTAGAGAATAGATAATCTGAAATTAAGATACAAATGCAACACTAACTATATTTTTAAAATATGCAATTATTTCTTTCGTTTCATACATATATAGATATTGAACGTTACATTATACTTTTTTACCTTTATTAAAAAAACATTATAACTATCATCTATTCAACATGTTTTAGAAAGAAAACTTAATTTTTGCAATTCAAATCTTTATAAGAAGAAATTTGAAAGAACCTGCATAGAGTAAGTGAGCGATAGCCCTACGTCTGCACCATTTATATCCGTTTGTATTATAGAAAATAATGCTGCTGCCAAAATCAAAATGTTTCCAAGAAACTCCAGACGAATGCCAATCCACCTTTAAACATATCAGATAAGTAGGAGAAGAATTAATTTTTAATTCAAATGATAGAAATATAATTCTTACGCATCTAAATTGTATTCTATAACCACCGATAAGAGAGTCCGTCAGTCAGTCTGAGATTCCTTAAGTCTGCATACCTTACGTTTTTTTTTTAAATAAACTTATCTAATATTATGTTGAGAAATATCTTTACCAAGATCCTGTAATTGCACCGAAGAAGAAGGAAGAATTTGTGTCAACTCTGTTGTTAGATTCGGCAATGAAACGATCAGTAGCTTTATATGCCCGGATGAGACTTGTACCGGAAATTGTCTCGCTGAAGTGATTGAAAATTGGAGATCTGGTAACAGACTCAATTCTTTTCAGCTGACGAGCTGTTGGCAAGTAGAAACGCTGTAAAGGAATAAGAGAGTAAATGCAACAGTCATACTGCACGTAGTAAGGCAAAATGTGCCAGCTCCGTTGCTAGAATAAAACCACCTAAACAAAAAAAGTCAAATTCAATGCACCTAGCATAATGTATGTTTTAATGTCTAAACATTACTGAAGGTATTTCAAAGCTGTAAAAACCACATGTGGCACCATCTATGTAATATGAACCAATTGATGAATGAAAGCAGAAAAGAATGTGACGATGAGGTACCATGTTTCGAACACTCGCCTTTACATGATGCTAAAAGCTCAATATTACCAAACACCATTGAATATGGGAATATTTCGTGCCAGTTACATTGCTGCAATATTTCAATTCTAATCGTCTCTAAATGAGTTGGATCTATATTACTATTATGTGATTGTTCTTAATTTTCCCTTTATATTTCATTTCATTGTAAAAGGGTATTGCATGGTATTCACTCACCAGAATAAGAATGTAGACAACCCCAACAGGTATAATGGCTACTAGAAAAACTGGAGTGGTGATGCTTATTACTACCAATATCCCCACCATAGAAAAGAAATGGTAGAAGAACAGTCTATAGCTGAAAGGTAATCTGTCATCCAGAATGTCTATATCACTAGAGAATCTGTTCATTATTCTACCAAGAGGGGTAGTATCAAAGAACGACATTGGAGAACGCATGATGCTGTGAAGCATTGCTGAATGAAACGCACCAGACGCTCGTACTAGACTGTGCATCCCAACCAAGGCAAAGGTCAAAACGAAGATACCTGATTTGAAAAATTCTTTGTATAAATTTTCAGAATGTATGTAATGTTAAACTCTTCAAATTCAATAGCATCATTTAAGACCTGATAAATTTACCGCATGGACCAGACATTCACGTTTCGGCTACTAAACCATCGTCAGTGATCCTCAGTCTAAACAATGTAAAAATGGTCAAACAGTATGAAAATTATTATGTCCAAAAATGTACCAAAAGACGTAGCAGAATGGGTTGGATATGATGCTACAGGACGCACGTTTTAGAAATTTCAAGAAAGTTTGTAACAAAACATTTCAAATGCGTTGAAGAGACAGACGATCAACCGAAGTTGATCGAACTTGGCTACATGTGCCCTCGGGGACTCTTGGTCCACCAGCAGTGACAGTTAAACGTCTTCAAATTCAATAGCATCATTCAATACCTGATTTATTTACAGCATGGACCAGACATGCACGTTTCGGGTACTAAACCCTGGTCAGACCAATTTTATTAAGAAAATCAACATGTGATAGAATTCGAGCATCTGCTTATTTCAAGTCTTAACAATACAGTCTTTAATTTTAAATACAAAACGTTTGGAAACTGCATTTTCACTTTCAGTGTTTTCAAGATTTGATCAAAATGACAAAATTGTTGTCTCTATATTCAATATAGTTGATGAAACTAGCATCTATATTGTTCTTACCCTGAAAAATTCCCAAAACGCCATACACAGTTAGGTAATATACATTCCTGTTTGTGTATTCACTTGTATAAGATAAACTTTGGTTGTTTAAATATTCGTCTTCAGTCCAATATGTCAAGAAAAAATTCCCATATACAGTCAGCCCATGGAAAGCAGCAAGGGAAAACACCGAAAAAAATGTTGCAAAATACCCCATAGCCTTGATGTAGGATAAGAATACAGCAAATTTAACCTGAAAATAATTTGATATATGGTTAGTCAAAATTCTGAGAGTAGGTTTTTTTTTCTACTTCTCTGCGGTTATCTCGTAGGACTTTTATTGCGCTTGTTTATTTTGAGTAAGTTCAATGATATTTTTCTGTTTAATTTTTTTTTCGAACACTACAAAATCGTTGTCGCGTGGAAGTTATCTAATAAGACAGAGCTTGGGAAAAGAAAGGCATTTTTAGAAAGACATTGATATCATCAAATGATTCCAAATCAGTTGTCCTAAGTCCTAAGTCGGCATCGGTTGCTCATTGGTTTCGTTGTTTATGTGTGGTCTTTTGCGTATCATATTTCTATGGTATGAGTTGGTGTTCCTTTCTTGTGCTTGTATTTATGCTTGTGCTGGTGCTTCCTTCCTTGCTTGCTAGAAGTCCGTCGATGCTCAACTTGGTGCTCTATTGTAAGTGCTCTTGAGATTGTCGTCAGGATCTTCTTCAACTTATTTGTCCCTTTTGCGTCTCTTTCTTTGGGTGTCTGTTGGGGTTATGCGTTGGTTGCTGCAAAAGTGTGTTGTTGGAGATCCCCCTCTTTCATGTAGCATGGAAGTTCCAAATCGACTTGAAGTTTGATAAAAAAAAATATCCACTTGTATTGACCTACCGATCCAATTTTTGTAGTTTCCTCCGTTGTAAGATTACCAGCTGAATTTTTGTTTCTGTCTTTATTGTCCTTCTCCTCGTCGTAAGGAAGGTTTGTCCCATCAGAGATGGCGGCACTGAGTGTGGCTACGTTACCACGTGACAAGCTCTCTGTGAGAGCCGATAGATTCTCTGAAATCTGTCTCTGAATCTCACGTTTGGGATCCTTGTCAGCTATCCCGCCCTTCGCGAGCCTGACAGACGACTGTTTGTCATCCTTTTGGAAAGCTCTTGATGATTTTCTGAAGAAAACAAAACACAAACACATATTTTCATTAGTAAGTAGACTGTAAAGAGTCAAATTCGCCGAATCACATTCCGACGACGCGATTTCATATTGTTTATATTATATAAATATCTTAATGTAACACAAATTTATATTGAATCTTAATTAGCTACAATTTCCATCGTCATTGTTACGTAGGAAGTCATTTCTAGTACCTTTTGGTCCGATGTATTGTTGTAGGAAAAATCTAGAAAATGTCGTCTGCACCAGATAACAGATTGGTGCTCTAGTAATATAGCTCACTTCTCCGTTAACATCAAGGCGAATATGTTGGGGCGGGGGGGGGGGGGGTAGGCGCAAAGGGAGGTGGGTCTCTCTGTTTTAGATTACTTATAATTTACTAAATCTACAATATACCTGCTTGCAATTCTTCTCGACCAGCTTTCATCAGCAGATATTCCTTCGTAATCTGATAGAGCACTCTCCACTTGTACCAGTATTTGGTCTTTCATTTTTGTAACTACAATGCAATAATTAAATGAACTTTTTATGATATTTAATTTTTCAGTGTACCAGCTTGGGCTAAAATAAATATCAGCATTAACATGATTTCCTGCTAATTTTCTTTCATACTTCAAAGGAGGGAACCTGGGATTTCATCTTATGCTACAAAATCCATAATCTGAAGCCAGATGATGTATTGGACCATTAAATTGCGCTATGTGGTATTTTTAAACGAGTTTAATGCAGATCAACAGAAACATTGTACAAACATCATGACTTGAAAATTCCTAGTGTTGTAAACAAATCATCATTAAGATTTCTAGTCATGACATTGTATGATCTCAAGACAGCTACGGCGTTCCATACATTATAGTCATTTAGCTTACTTTCTTTATCCTCGCCATCTTCGTCCGGATCATTCTGGAGCAGACAGGTTTGTAGAAAGTGGGCAAAGGCATTCTTACGTTGAAGGAGTTCGTCATATGTTCCCACCTCCCGGATCCGCCCTTTCTCCATGACTATTATTGTATCCACCATCGGTAACCAATGTATACCATGGGTAACCAAGATCCTTGTCTACGAAAAGGAGAAAATATAACTATGGAAATTAATATTTAAAGGGAAGGATAAAGTCCGGTATCAAATGTTCATGTACTTGCACATGTACTTATGAACTGACGTGCACTTGAGTGTATCGAACATAAAAAATCGTGATTTGTCTATGTACAGAGAAGAAAACTTATGCAAATTATGATTTGTTCAATATAAGGTACTATTCGATTAAGGGATCTTTACTCTTAACGTACGGATACAAGTACACGTTTGAATAGTTATGAAGGCAGAATATGAAACGATTGTGTGAGTATATTTTATATTTTCTTGGTTTGGTTTGATTAGTATACCTTATTTTTCAGAAGGCCGTTGTTACCGACGACGTTTTTGAATAAATCTTTACCCACGTGACTATCAACAGCTGACAACGGATCATCCAATAAGTATACGTCACAGTTATTATACACAGCTCTCGCCAAACTTATACGCTGTTTCTGGCCTCCACTCACGTTTATTCCCTACGCAATTTTCAGTTCATTGGGATAAAAGACAGACAGATAATATATATGAATTTTGTATCACAAAAAGTAGAACGTTGAATAAAGTTCATATATGTAAAAGAACCATGACCCATAATAAAAAAAATTAGATATTATTTTTCACAACTTGAACTTCCAAGTAAGGTTTTTCTTATTGCGGATAATATAATATGTTTATAAAAGCAAGAATCAAAAAGAAAGGAAAGAGTCAGTGTTTCCACCTTTTCACCGATTTCTGTTTGGTCACCAGCAGACAAAATAGCGAGGTCCGGTAGTAGTGCGCATGCCTTGATGACTTTTTCGTACTTCCTCTTACTGTATTTCTCTCCGAAGAGAATGTTGTCTTTGACCGTCAGATTCTGTATCCATGCCTCTTGAGGAACGTAAGCAACGGATCCCTTTATAAAATCGTAGTTAATTTAGGAAACGAGGAAACTAGTTGTATTTGTTTATTCATTAATTTATTATACTTTTCTTGTCTTTTTTTTTTCTTCTTCTTGTAGTTTGCTTGTTCTATTTTTCTATTAAACTTCAAAGGAATTCTTCTGCTTATATATTGATGAAATTTTACTTTCTTCAATAAATCTTAAATCTTAATTTTTCTTTTCCTTTTTTTGCATTGTGATTTTTATTGATACGGTAGGTATTCTTCTTAATAATCCTCAGCACGATACATATCATAAATATCCAGTTTAATTCAAACATCTTCGTTAAAAGAAATAAACAGATTAGTTTTTGTTTAGTAGCAAGTACCTTAACGTTAACCTCTCCACTTAGTTTTTCAAGTTCACCAAGAATTGCAGAAATCAAGGAGGATTTCCCAGACCCGACTTGTCCAACAACAGCAACGAGCTTACCATCGGGAACTTTGACCTCTATACTGTTTAAAAAGGTAAATCAAGATTCCTTGTTAGAACAGTATTTCTTTCACATATGAATAAATTAATCATAGATATGATATGCTTTCAGACTAAGAATTGTATGATTGCGAAACTCAGTGGTCGATGCTAGATGAAATAAACATTACAGAAGTATCCATCAGTTATGGGTTAGTGTTATGTCATATTTGAAATTAATATGTTGAGTTTTTTTCTGTTTCAATTTGACAACATGTTCCGAGATCATACGTCATCTAAATCATCATAATTTATCTAAACCTTGACAATGCAAGATTTTTTACAATCATTGTAACTTACTTTTTCAGTGTAACATTCGGGTCTTCTCTGTCCCATGTAAATGAACCATTTTCTATGGAAATAGCATGATCTGAAAATGTAATAATTTTTTTTATTATCAAGGATTCCGATGTGATAATGCCTAGTCTTTGGGATACTGTTACATTTTTTTCTCAAAAATGACATTAACTGTGTTTAAGATAAAGGATTTTTAAGATCTTGCCAAAATCTCTTCACAATTCTGCAGAAAAACCATCACTTCCTGGACTTTAATGTTATAAATAATAATGTGAAAATTAAATAATTATTACTGTATATATAACAGTTTGTAAATCGCATATTTTGATCAAATATCCACAACACCAAAAAATAATATCACACGCAGATATTTCACGGGAAAGAATATTTATGATAGGATTATAAGATTTAGTTTTGAATATATTGATCAAATAATATACTTCTATATACTCGTTCGAACGCAAGAGCCTCTCTTTGAAACTTGCAATGATGGATTGTATTTGATCAGACTTCCTTAGTCTAGAATTAATCTACGTTACACGTCTTCAAATTCATAGCATCATTTAAGAACAGATAAATTTTGCAGCATAGACCAGACATGCACGTTTCGGGTACTTAACCCTCGTCAGTGATACTCAGTCAAAAACAATGAAATATGACCAAAAAATGGGAAAGCTAAGTTTAAAAACTACCGAGAGATGAAGCAAGACATGTGGGATATGATGCTATAGGACCAACTTTTCAGAAATTTTGGTAAATAGTTATTTTCGAGTGCGTTCGAAGAAACGATCAACCAGTATAGGACCCACTTTTCAGAAATTTTGGTGAACAGTAATAATTATTGTCGAATGCGTTTGAAGAAACGATCAACCAGTATTTTCATGTTCCTCTGGATAATATATGTAAATAATATATAATCATATTCAATATAAAGAGCACAAAAGGGGTAAAAATGTTTAATATATTATATACCTGAATTATCTGAAATTGAAACATTGCTGAGATCTAAATCCTCTTTCCACAAGAAAGCTTGAATTCGTCCGAGTGACACAATCAGCTGTTGATAAAATGTTTGTACATTAAACATGTCTGTATGTGAATTACCGTAATTAATGTAATAATGATACAATAATTAAGAATGTCTTTATTTCTTTCCCTTATATTCCCATATTTATTTCGCTTCATACGGCGTTGATTCTCATGCAAAACTTAATGAAACAGTCGAAAACAAGAATAAGCCACAAGTAAAGGCAAACTATATCTCTTTTCTTTTCCATCTGTGCGTATATGTGTGCGTAATCTTAAATAAGTCTCAATTTATACACTTTGCCAAACTAATTTAAGATTGCATTAATAATGGTTATTATGTTGGTTACCTTCCTTACTTTTATTGAATATAAAGGACTGCATAATGTTTTCATGTCTTTAAATGAAGTACTGTATTAGATTTAATAATCAGATTAAACTGTCATCACGTCTTGTTCTTTTTCACTTATGTTTATTATATTTTTTAGCTGAACTTGTTATACTTTTATAAATCTAAGGGTTTTTTTTTCGAAGTATAGCTTTCCTCTTGTAACTCATAGTTAGCAATTTCGAAAAAAAATTAAAAATCTAAAAATACATGTAAAAAATAAAACAATTGAGACAATTTCAAGCATGTAAACAAAACTTCTTTTGTACCCTAATCATTCTAATTTTTTTTTTTTTTTCGTTTTTGATGTTGACAAATTACTCCAACATGCACTCAAGGAAATAGGCAGTTGCAATATATTGGTCCTTTCAACTCGGAAGCAGTTCTAGATGCAAGAACTCATATACCTGTGTAACACCGGAAATGACGTATGGCACCATGCTCAGTGAGAAACGGAGTATATTTACAGTGGAAACAGCCGTGAAAACTTTAGCTGCACTTAGATAGCTACTTCCTGACATAGCAACGTAGATAAGGAGAACAGAAAACGTCATCTGAAAAAATAGGTTATTGGGCTGAGAAAATCTTTTCTACAAATGCTTTCTCTAAAACCATTTTTTCTTCCATCTTTATCTATCAATTCCTTCATTTCTCCTATCATTTTATTCATTTATATGAAAGCAGTATTTTTTTCTAAATGAAGGATATAACGAAATTGTCAATAAGAAATTATACAGATTCCCTTACAAAGAATGGACTATGGGCTGACAGCAGAATGGCAACAGAAGTAACGTTGGCAAATTTTCCAAGAAATTTCATCTCACCGCCACGGATCCCCAATAACTTGGACGTAAATGATGGTTCCCATGTATACATTTTCAAAACCTGAAAGTTTTAGTAATGTGAACATTTAAAACAAAGTTGAAACATGTAACATACATAAGAATATCGACTCTAAATATATCTATTTTGTTTATTTTTGAAGCACATTTGAGTAATCAACAATGATCGGTATTCAAAAAATATTGGAACGGTAACATGCAAACAAAGGGTCAATGTACGCCTCTTCGTAAAAAGAAAAAAAATCGAAAGGGTACAACTTTAAATAACACTAAGAGAAGAGGAAGCCTACAAAATTTGAAAATTTGATATTAAAATTTTAGTGTTCTTTTAACTTGTATCCTTTTTTGTGCTTTTCTTACGTTTTTATCCATATACATGTATACACACGTTCATGTATTGTAGGGAGAAACGTATCTTATATATTGAACAATTCAATCGATTCCTTACCTTAATATTTCATTTCACAAAAGTCAAAAAAATCAATAAGACCGATACAAAATAAAAGTCATACCTTAATACCATTAAGTACTTCTTTCAGCAATCTAATTCTGGAACTCTTCATTTTGAGAATGGATAATTGAATTTTCTGCTGAATTTTTCCCATCAAGATGTTAAGACCAGCCACTATAAGTATGGCGGCCATACAGCCCAAGGTGGCTAGGCCCATCTCTATCCACACCAGGTACAGGCCTAGACCGACCATGACGAAGAAAGACACTACCTCGTATTGTAACTGGAAGCCATTTTGGACACGCTGACAATCCACTGACATTAAGTTGACGATGTCACCAACGGTGTAGTTCTTCTTGGATGCATTGCTCATTGTTAAGGCCTAATAATATTCAACAGATTTTTTTTTATTTTGGATATTCGATCTTCAAAAGTCTGAGGAATTAAAGTTCTTTATACATGAACATATATTTCACTTTTAATTCAATTATGCTCCCTAGAGTCAACAGAACATTGTCTTCTATTTCCGTTTGATGTTGAATACTTAGGTTTACAATCTCTCCGTCTTTTTTCTGTATACAAAAGAGGAAACGCATATGTGAAACGTTATAGGGGCAAAATCCAATACTTCCATCTTCTTAATGGCACGAAGCTTAATTCTTAATATGAATTATGGCAAAGCCCTTGAATCGATCGGTGCATGAAAATTCTGGCAAAAATCACATTGACCGATCGCAGGATTATAGGGATACGAAACTAAGGATTCAAAAATGTTCATATAGGATACGAAACTAAGGATTCAAAAATGTTCTGTGTCATGTTGCAGACATATATAACCTAACACTTTTTAACCATTTCACTACTTTTCATCCTAGCTTTATATTACACACTGTAAAAACTGAATCTATACCATATTGTTACAAAAATAGGGATTCATCTAGAAATATTTCCTATCAATATTGACTCAAATGGCGGCGCACATAAGGTAGTGATCTTGTTGATGAAAATTGAATTTCTTCCTAATTTTCGTTCTTTTTTCCACTTGTTTTGTATATATGTGTTACCATTTAGACTTGCTCGCTTCGCTTCGCTATAACGGGAATTTAGATCAAGTGCAGGAGAGAATAAGAGTATCATGCTGTCTAGGAGAAATAGAAAGATAAGGGGATACCAAGTTCGGAAAATTCTACAATTTGTCTCTGCTATTTAGACTTGTTGATGCCGGGGTTACCTGGGGTAGAGAGACGGTGAGATTAGTGCCTACACTTAAAAAAACGATATTCCTTACCTTTCGATATATCAAACCAATGACAGCTGTTTTGACTTGTAAACCAAGTCTCATCATTTGAAAACCTGCTTGACTGAAGAATACTGTAGTTCCCATTCCGGACAAGAAAAATAGAATAGCCAAAGTATATCCAGTCCAGTCCGTCGGCTGGGTGGGGTCTTTGTTTTCGATAAGAGCGATGATGTATCTAAATCGAATTAAAATCTTGTTTAAAATGCATTTTTTTATGCTATAATTTAAGTTTATGGCAGGAAGAAATTGCGAAAGGTTTTAGCTACGTTAACTGATTATTTACATTTTTAATGTTTCAATTATCATCAACAAAATGAATTTTTCGTATCCTTTTTTCCCATTTTAATCAACACCGTTGTCATTTTTTGCAGAAGGTACGAGACAATGGTAAAAAGGACCAGAACTTTGTCGGGAAATCATAATTGATAGAATATAAGTGCACAAAGTATTCTGCTGGGTTTGTTGACCCAGTTTCATGGAATTTGCTTGCTTCCTAGAAGTACTTATAGTAAGATACGGTGTTCATCCATGTGACTTTAAATAGTGTTCAATTACTTTTTTTATGATGATCTTACTTCAGAAGAAAAGGCTGCCCTAGTGCAAACACGTCGTCTATAATCTTCAACAGACATGAAAAAATCCATGTTTTCCAGTAGGTACGTATCAGAGCTTTGTATAATGAGGGTCTTTTTTCAGGTTCAACTTTCCTATAAAATTCTGCGTATTCTTTGTTGGGCAATAAAGGTTCATCTTCTGCCTTTCCATTGTTTTGTTTTTCAAGTATGTTTGATCTTCTCTTGTAAACAATGCTTTCTGTCCTCACTGGTGCACTAAAATCATAAGGAATAAATTTACAAGTACATGTAGTTCAGAATGATTCAGTGTATTTCTCGTCTCAATCTTTAAAATGTTAAACGTCTTCAAATTTAAGAACAGATCAATTTTCAGCATGGACCATCATTTAAGAACAGATAAATTTTCAGCATGGACCAGACATGCAGGTTTCGGGTACTTAACCATCGTCAGTGATCCTCAATCTAAACAATGTCATATTACCAAAGAGTGTGAAAATTATTATGTCCCAAAATTTACCGAAAGACGTAGCAGGATGTATGGGATATGATGCTACAGGACCCACGTTTTAGAAATTTCAAGAAATTTTGATTACAGAAATTTTTCGAATGCGTTGAAGAGACAATCAACCGAAGTTGATTGAACTAAATGTAGATTATTTATTAAAGAACAAAACAAAATGAAGATGTCACTACCTCACTATATAAAAATACAGATCTTTTATATAAAACCTGTAATTGGTTTACCTTTTACACTGTTCAACTTCCTTGTACCATTCCTTTTCTAATTCAGGGATACAAATGTCTGACTGTAAGTCCGGAGTCTGTTCCCATAGATCTGTAATTCCGATCGTCCGTTTGTATGCTTTCATTACTACACTGTTTGAGTAAATTTAATAAGGCTCCATCATATTAATTGTTTCTATAAAAGCATATTAATATTAACTTCTGAATCTCTATTTGAAGATATTTAAGTTTTGATTGAATCAATCTAGCAGACAAAATGACAGACGCAAATACAGCAGCTATACAAGAGGATTCATGATATCTGATTTGATCATTACTTTTTTCTAAATCGATAAGAATTGCAGAAACTTATTTATGAAGACAAAAATACAAAAAATGGCATTTGCTGGACTTAAGATTTGACTCGCATGTTACGTAAGGTCACTACTAACCTGCTGAGCCACCAAAATGTCAATTTGTTCAAGGTGGAGGATTGACTTTCTGGACATCGTACTTTCTGCACACAAAGACAAGATTGTATACAAATAATTTCTGTACCTGATAGTAAACTAAATAGTCAGATGTCAGTTATTTTAAAAATCCTCAAACGTCAAATATTCACGATTGAATCCCTTCTTTTATTCATGATTTTTTAGATATAATTGTACAATACACATATTTCCACTTATGTTTATGCAAAATATTTGAAAGTCTTAGAATTATACAATTTTGTTTTAGCATTCATTCTGATAATGTATTTACTTGAAAACTCTTTCGAACAGTTTGGAAAGTACTCCTTACCTGTCCTAGATCCTGGTAGCCTGGCTTCCTCTCTTTTTCAGCAAAAGAATGTAGCACTAACTGAATCACTATGACAGCGAAATTTACATAATACACAATACTGCTAGGACATGAAGGCTAAAAAGGAATGAATGACAATTAACATATATACTCTACTAAAATAAGAAAAAACTCGAATCTCTTTTTCAAGACACGCACCACTAGAAAAGTTCTTGGATTTAATCAACGAGGAGTTTATTGTTGCAAAATATCTTTTTATAGCTTGAAAGTCGGTTTTTATTCATGGAAATACGTCCCAGAACCATGAATATATGATTCATTTTGGAGACAAAGGTCAGTACCTAAAATCCGTCAATGGATAAGTTGCTTCTTATCCCAATAACAGTTGCAGCTTTCTCTTTCAACTGAAAAACGTTTAACGTCTTCAAATTCATTAGCATCATTTTAGAGCAGATACATTTACAGTATGGACCAGACAAATCTAAAAGACACTGTAAGGCCATAGTAATAAAAATATTTTGTTTACGTTCCGACCATTTTCTGGAGTGTTTTTTCCCGTCGGGCAAGAATACACACTCACACATTAAGTATCAATTAGAAACTTTCGATGAAGGAGAGAAATGGGAATTCCCATATACACTTGAAAATAAAAAAAAAATTCATATACCGGTAACTCCATACATTGAGGCATATGAAGAATTTTCTGGGGTTTTTTTTTTTTTTGGTTTAAATTATACTCTAAAAGAATTTGTTTTGATTTGAAATTATTTTTTGATTTAATTCCTGGATTGCAAATAGGACGTTTGTGTGTGTGTGTGCGGTTTTTTTTTTTTTTTTTTTTGGTAAGAATTCTCCGGAAAGGTACACTCCACCGGACGTAAAGCAAAATATTTATATACTATGGCCAAAATATATTCCTGATATTGGTCTCTTTGGTTTCTTACCTGAAATGATATTTTCCATTGTAGAGGAATAATTGATGACACCAGCAATAAAAACCAGAAGGAGTACAAAATTCCTGAACTATGAATACGCTTTATTCTGATGTACTGAATGATTACAGCAACTACATTCTAAAGTAGAAAAAATCATTGGAAGTCCGGATGAGGCCTGATGTTGATCCATTATACGGAACATGTCTGTGTGGTGAACCGAATTAGAGGTTTTTTTTGTCAAGACATATATTTAAAACTTTAAAAAAATGTTTCAAATCATAGAGATAAGGGGCAAGTACATAAAGAAAGGATTCTTACTATAAGTTATTGATACAAATGAAGTCACAGTGATCTTATGCATGCATCTACTTGTAGAAGATGAAAATCTGCCTTTATGATAAAGCATTTAGTCTATAATCAATTAACATGAAAAGAAAAGTAAAGGATGTGAAATGATAGCAAAGAAAGATATAAAAATCTAGAAAATCAGTGCTTTCGCTTTCTCTATTTCACTGGTCACAGTCCCCAGTGTGATTCTTAACTCTTCGAACATGTGAATACTTACATAGAATACTATACGTATTGCGGCTCCCAAGTAGTATGCGGTAGGAACATGGTCAGACTGGCAAAGGTAGCCGTGTGTATCATGACTCCAGATTTCTACTATGACCAATATCAAAAGGACAAGACATAGAACCTATAAATTGATTTATTTTTATTCAATCAATCTTTTAAAAAGGGCAAGGAAATGCAGTCAAGAAAAGTCGGCGGGAAATCGGAAATGTATTCAAGGTAAAATATGTAAAATAAGAGATACAATGGATGAAAATATGTAACAAAATGTTAGGAAAAGTCTTAAGTGATATATAACCATTCATAAATATGTAAAACCAAACTAAATATAGATAAGCTCCATCTTTTTCTCAAAACTTCAGTTAATCGCCAAAATTAATCAAATCATATTTTAGAATAAAAGAAAATATTGTGGAGTTTAATTTGAGAAGACAAAAATAAATTTGCTTTCCACGAAATAAAATTAATCAGTTTCCAAAATCGCCCAAATCTTGTCATAAAGGTGTGAGTGTATTTGAAATGTTTTTTCATTGATGTTTTTGTATACTGACCGATTTAATTACGCTGATTGCCGTTATTGGTAGACTGAATCCGAGAGGTTTCTTTAACAGATATCTTATATAGAAAGGCAAGGTCACCAGTAGCCATCCAAACGGTATATATACCAGGACCGTGTCTTGGAAACAGGGTGTGAAAGCTGGAGCATCTCCCGATAACACGTCATCATTCTGAAATTAACAAAAGGTGTAAATATCAAACTAAATGACAAATAGAGAATAAGTGTCTTAATTTGTGTTTTGTTACGGGTATACAACAAACAGCAAGTGCATTTATCGTACATGTAATGCGCGTTAGCGCATTTCATGCGATAAATGCACTTGCTGTGTGTTGTATACCCGTAACAAAACACAAATTATGACATTTATTCTATATACATGCACCATAGTTGTCTATTTTATTCTTGTTTTCTGAAATCGCGTTTTCCAGGTAAAAGGGTGACGTTAAAATTGAGGTCATCGCGGGCTTAGTTTGTAGGTTAGAACAGCCGTCGTGGCATGCTTCTTTAGATCTTATGCATTGCGACGTCACGAGTGTTAATACACGAATTGCAGCACGTTTTCTTTCAATAGTAACATCTCGGGGAATTACATTGGTTGTGCATAAATATATAAATGACCATATCCCTGTATACAGCACAAACTCGATCATTCAGAAAATCAGAAACCGAAGGCATACAAAATCAGGATAAAACAGGAACCAAAGCAAACAAACAAAAACCTCCACAAGCTCATTCCGGGTGGTTTCTTTAAGAGATATCGTAGATAGGAGTAACCCAAAAGATATATAACCCAAGACCGTGTCCTGGAAACAGGACGTGAAGCTGGAGCATCACCCAATAACACATTATCATTTTGAAAAATCACACAAAGAAGTTTTTATACTTGTGACAAGGAAGAATTAGACACTTTCCTCAATATACAATATGCTTCAGAATAAGATCTCTTGTATCGATCGACATTTTTATGATTCTGAAATCTGAGTTGCTAGTTGTATAACTTTTTTTATTCATGATTTTCTGGACACAACTTTTACACATTTCACCCCCATACACGTGTACGCGAATCCATTTCTCTTTAGAGAACATGTGTGTGTAAAATCTAAAACATAGTTTGTTTTTTCTAACACAAATGATAATCCACTTTGTTATGCTTTATAATATAAAGATGAAGATGAGAATGTTAAACGACCGATTAGTACTGTTTCTGAACTAGTAGACGGAACGCATTTGGACGTTCCTTTCAGTTCTGATTGAAACTGGTTAATTCATGTAAACATCTAAAATGATAACGCGTTGAAAAAACTATTTAATTTGTATGATATAAGGTGACCTCGTCTTAGAAATGGGTTTGATAGGTTGAAGCAATGCTCGTTAAGACGTAGACAGAAATGAAATGTC
This sequence comes from Pinctada fucata, assembly GCA_028142955.1. NCBI lineage: Eukaryota > Metazoa > Mollusca > Bivalvia > Pterioida > Pteriidae > Pinctada > Pinctada fucata. Next base: position 27,046,108 of record AP027105.1, on the reverse strand, counting down.
ATTAAAATAAGGTACTATAACATTACACCAAAGAAAACGAAAAATCTATTTCAGATATTCTACTGAATCTTGGGTACTAATTCGGTTTACTTTTTCCAGATTTTATTAACATTTTAACTGCATGTAAGTAAGTAAAACGATGAGAAAGAAAAAGTACCAATGAAAGATTCATAAGTGATCTATGAATTTAAAGACGTGTGTTACCTGAACAATTGAAGGATATAAGGAGAAAAAATGGTACTAAACAAATTGGGAACGAAAATTTTATTTTTTTTCTGAAAATCTTTTTTGCCAATATGATAGAAAAGAACGAAACATATAGACTACTATAAGTCATATAAAATACCAAAAGTTATGTTCGTAAGAAAATACTTTGAAAATATCACGTCTTTAAAAATTGCATAATAGTTGGGAAGATTAAAACAGATATCTCTAAATCAATTGTTATGCCAAACATAGATATGATTATATAAGTTCAATAAATAGAGGTATATAAAAAAATTTAAATGACAAATCGGCAGAAAATATCTCCTACGTATGTGAAGAAAAGTGAACCCATCAAAAGTGGTTTAGCGCATCCTCTGGTAAAAATACCAATCTAAAATAAAATTTCAACTATTGACGCAAAAGCACCAGAAAAAAATGTTTTTGTGAAATTGTGTCTTCACGATTCAAGTTCCCAATCCGTCCTTTTATCCTCCCTGCCATTTACCAAACTGATTGAGGGTAGTTACATTAAAATTGGAGAGTCAAATTTATTTTTTACTTATTATTGGCCAATTTTTGCATTGATCAGACAGTCATAATGTGAAGTAAAAAGTGAAAAAATACATGGTTGGAATCCATGGAGATGTAACGTAGTGCGTGTCAGTGAATCAAGGGATGATTTTGATATATGTTTCCAATATCTGGAATCTGAACATGACCATCGGCAAATAACAAATTTTACTTCTAAGCTTGATAATTGTTAAACGTCTTCAAATTCAATAGCATCATTTAAGAACAGATAAATTTTCAGCATGGACCAGACATGCACGTTTCGGGTACTTAACCCTCGTCAGTGATCCTCAATCTAAACAATGTAATATTGCCAAAGAGTGTGAAAATTATTATATCAAAAAACATTACCGAAAGACATAGCAGGATGAGTGAGATATGATGCTACAGACCCATGTTTTAGAAATTTCAAGAAATTTGGCAACAGAAATTTTTGAATGCGTTGAAGAGTAAAATATTTTAAGTAGGCAAACACAGATGTTATCAGTATATTTCAATACAAGTTAAAGTTCAAACTTTTAGTAAACTTTTGGCAAACTTTTAGCTAATTTTGTATTTTTGCAGTGGAGCTCTTGTCAAATCTTAGCTCAGCTGTCAGTTCTAATATGACCAAAAGGGGCATTTGCATTGTACAGTAATTCTGAGGATACACGTATCTGAAACATACCTTGTAACAATATGATTCTATGTTTGGGATTATCTGAGTTTAATTTTTGGCCGAAACAAGCCTCTTCTATTTGGAAAGTCTCTATGAAGAACCTTAGAATGCCAGACATATCAAATTTCCCAAATAATGAATAAAATCAAAATATCATACTATATTAAAAAGGGTGATTGTAAGCATAAATCTAATGACTGACCGTGTCTAGAAAGAAGGCTGGAAAGAGAAGCCATCTCAAGATATCACTTTACAGAATGTCACAAACAGAAGTTTGATAACTGTGATCAGATTTAAATATAGAAAACCTTGATCTATTTTCACCCCGAGATCAGGATGATCGTTTTTTCACAAATTCTATTATCTCTTTGTAACGAATTTATAGAAATGTGAATCATAATCCGTGATGCACAAATTACATACGAAGTCAATATTAGCGTATGCAATCTACGAGTATTCCAAAAATTAATCTGTCAAATTTTTATATAGAAATTTCACTTTCCATGCTGTTCGAATCGAAAATTTTCACCCGAAAGAAATTTTCCTTCAATTAGCCAAAATTGTGTCCAGCACCTACTGAATTGGTTAATTGACCCTTCCGAGCGCGGGAAAAAAATTGAGAAATTCCATGACGTCACAATGCAATTTCGATGTTTGACCGAGGTTCGAAGCTTGTTTGTCCGAGGTAAACACATGGTAAAACCATTGTGACGTCACGAAATATTGCATTATTTTCCCGCAATCGGAAGGGTCAATTCATTTGATTTAATTGTGTCAAAATGAGGGGTTTCGGATGATAAGCAATGGCGGTGGTCGTTGTTGGAGGCCCTCAAATACCTCCAAAAGCAAAGAAAGTTAGTGACAATGACAGATAAACTTTACTAGTCATGATCGTTTCTCGAAATACGTATCCTTTTATTTTTAGTGATCCAAGCTGTCGCAACAATGAATATTCTTGAAACAACACTTTCGAGTTTAAAACAAATGAGGGGATCTCCAACAACACCAGGCTGCAGCACCCACAGCAAAACCCCAAAACACCCAATGCAAAAACAAAGAGCAGACAAACACAGAAAGAGCCGCAAAAGGGACAAGGAACGTCAACGCACAACACATAAACATCAAACACAAAGGACTACACATAAACCAACGAGATCAATGCGCAATCGATGCCGACTTAGGACGGCCATCTGCCACGGAGATAGCAGAAGGTGTAGTTATCCTGGATTACGTGCGCACAACCCTCCCACTTTGTCGAAAGAATTTAAGAATTTCATCCTCCAAATGTGTTCAGAGGACAAAGAATCGAAGTAGTTATTATTCTCTTCCTTAACGCAGGAGCCAATCATTTCAAAACAAAACATAGTGTAATCTAAGATTACAAAGCTAGCCTAATGGCAGCATTCTATCATGACAGCAAACAGTACCGTGGCGTATCACGTGATGTGCATATAATCTCTTACAAGGGAATCCCATTCGATTAAACGAGGTAAATACTGTCTAAATCTACTTTATATGAAACTAGTTTACGCCTATCATATGAGCATCATTATTATAAATGTGATAGTAATCTTTTCTGGTCAAGAATATAGGATTTTTTAGAGAACACTTAAACAGAAAAAATTCTATTTTGTTTACATGTTATGATATGGTGCACGTAAATAAACAAAACTTTCTGTTCAAGTGTTCTCTGGGCATACCTCTATTCTTGACCAGAATAAATAACCATCATATAATTTCTAACGATGATCGTATGATACATGTAGGCCTAAAATAAATTCATATAATGTAGATTTAGACAGCATTTACCTTGTTAACCGAAGGGGATTCCCATGCAAGAGATTATTTTCATATCACGTGATACGCTACGGTGAAACAGGTAGTAGTCAAAGATTACACATTCTTTAATGTTAGAATCTGTCCTATTGAGCACCAACAAATAAAGCTAACAATTATACAAAACAGAAAAGGGAAGTAAACTATTGATACCAAAATCTTTCTAACATGCAATCAAGCGGAAAATATAGGTCATGACCTACATTTGAATGTAGATTTGTGATATACTCATAAAGGTGCATCATCTGTGCAAGGTTGGCCTTCCTAGCACTTAAAATAAGAAATAAAACTACTTAACGATGATACCAAAATCTTCCTAACATGTGCACTTTATGCTTCTATATCTGCAGTTTTCTGAGGGTTTTGTTCCCACTTCGGTTTTTTTTTTTTTTTTTTTTTTTTTTTTTTTTTTTTTTTTTGCTTTTTTTTTTTGGAATTTTCCCATGAAGAAACTTAGAATGTCGGACATATCATTTCCAAGAATACGAAAATAAAATGAAAATACAATACCATATATGATAAGCTGTGTAAGTATACATAAATCTTAAGACTGATTTTGTCTTGGAAGAAGGCACGAAAGCTGAAGCATCTCTAGATAACACTTTACAAAATGTCACGAACAGACGTTTCATAACTGTGACCTCAAATAAAATAGGGGATCTTGATCGATCGAATTATACCTTGGGGTAATGATAATCGTTTCAAAGATTTTCCTTATCTTTTTGAGATCTTGGTGAGATGCTAGAAATGTGAATCTCAATCTGTGAATCACACATTTCATATTTCGAGGTTAATAAAAACTATCTAAAACAATCTATGGACATTCCAAATAATAATCCGCCATTTTCAAAATTTAGAAATTCGCTTGTTCACATGAAGTATCTTACACCGAAATAAAAAAAAATGAGGAATTCGCAAAAGTAGTGCTCCGACTCTACTGAATTCATCTATTTGTGCCTAAAGAATGTAAAGAAAAAAGTCCCTGAATATTTTACAAAAAGGGATTTCGTAGAATAAAAAAGATTTCGGAGAATAAACATTGGAGGTGGTATTTAACCTCTTCCTTATCGTTTAAACCCTTTTTTCTCTACAAGAAACAAATAATTGAACCCTCAGTTGCAAACCCAAATTTAGGAAACATACTTGTAGACTTTACCTATACACGATATACTTGTGCATATAAAGGTTTGTTTTCGCTAAATACATCTTAGAATCGTCAGTGAAATTGTAATTCCTAAAGGTCGCACAACTGAAAAAAAACTTTTGAAACAAAGCAGCATCACTTTCCAATTCAATGCAAATTGTTAAAAGATTTTAAGAAATCAACGGACGTTTTTACATATTTCAAAGGTTTTCAAAGGAGATCCGAGATCGGATGGTTGTGGATATGTAGATGCATATAGGAAACGTATGAAATAATTTGACAACTTGAATATCCATAGCTTGTATGAGTGATTTTTATTGACTTCGAATATTCTTTGTGTTTAACAGATTTGAGATTCACATTTTTATTATCTCAAAACAAAGCGATAAAGAGAATATCTCAAGAAGCCTTAATCCTTATCACTCAGTTTAGGTAGATCAAGGTTTTCTATTTCTATATAGGATCAGTTATGAAATATCAGCTGTTTATGACAATCTGCGATGACAACGTGTTTTCGAGAGATGCCTCAGATTTCAACCTTCTCCAAATATAGCGTAAACCACTTAATAACATCTTGATATTTGTATTGTATCTTTTATATCATCTCATCTGCAAATCCTGAAATTCTCCAGACAGTAGTAATGGTATCTGTCAATAACTCAAACTTAAGATTACCATTATCTAGAGAAATGATAGAGATGATCAATTAGTTAAGGGTTCGCTTCATTGAATATTCGACGTACAAGTGTGCATCAGTGAACTGTGACGCTGTACCGCAAAAACTCCGCTTCTTTTTGAAGTATTTCATGCTGATTCTATGTCATAAGCATCCGATATACACAGAAGAACAGGTGGCTAGTGAACTTAGATAAGGTTGAATTCTATAACTTTTGTGAAAAGAATCCTTTTTTTACAAACTCCAAGGTTTTACGGAGGAGAAACAATGAAGGTAATCAAAAAGTCTGGCATCTACTATGGTTGTAGATTACAAGCAGTCGATACTTACTCTCCAAGGGCACCTGATCTAATCTTCCTTAGGGATTCAATACTGTTCCTTTATGTACCGTTATTTTCTTTTCTCGAGGTATTTTAAAGTTTCATTTGAGATGACTTTCTGATTTTTATTTTTTTCTAATTTTGGGAATTTTGGGTTAGGATCCGACCTTCATTCGCTGATTGTTATGTCAAAGCGAAATAATAAAATCATTTTGAAAAAAAAAGACAATATACTTTTGCGTATAAACATGTTCTTCTCTAGGTGTAAATATTAACCTCCCCCCCCCGAAAAAAACTCTTGCTCTTGCTGGAGCAGCTTTTTATTATTTTCAGCTGTCATTTCAATACTTTTTTTACATGTATAAGATTTGTAAAATTCACATTTGCCATTAAGGACTTCCTTATCTGACCTATATCATGGCTGAACAATAATACTTTGAAGCTTTTTTTCTGCTAAGAGTTGTCATTCGTTTCCCTTATCTCATACAGGGTTAAAAGACGTTTATCAGTTGTTAAACTTCTTCAAATTCAATAACATCATTTAAAAACAAATGAATTTGCAGCATGGACCAGACATGCACTTTTGGGGTACTTACATGTAACCCTCGTTAGTAGTAAACAATGTAATATGACCAAAGAATGTGAAGTTAGTATGTCCAAAAATGTACCAAAAGAAGTAGCATGATGCAACAGGACCCATGTTTTAGAAATTTCAAGAAATTTTGATAACAGAGATTTTCGAATGATAAGAAGAGCAGACATGAAAAAATTCCAGATTCTGAGACCAGATATTAAGGAGAATCTCTCTCTCTCTCTCTCTCTCTCTCTCTCTCTCTCAGAAATGTGATTCATTATGCTAAAGATATTAGCTTTACAATCCTTATAATATGGCAGATTAAAAAATATAGATGCAAAACAGAAGAGAAATATTATAAATGAAATCTATCAAGTATCTCATCAATAATTGAATTTCAACTCACCCAGAATTCCGAACTACCACAAAAATCATTTTGTGCTTCTAAGCTTGTTGAATTTTGATACGTCATTAGTACGATTAATACCTAAACCATATTTTGTACACAATATTGATACTATAAGCTACAAAATGCGTTTCTTCTATATCATCAATTGTATTTATACATTAATATTGAGTATTTAAATGATGATATAATGTCTTTAAATGTTTGCTAACGTCAGAATCCTTACTAATTGTTTATATAGTATTCAGAAGTTGCTACTGTTACAGTATATTAGCCATGACTGATACAGAATTAGTATTCTATATCATGATTCAGAAGTAAAGTATATTACTGTAACATATTTCCACAGACCTTCACATACACTGTATATGATGACCACTGTATTTTCGAATGATAAGCAGCACAGTGGTGGAGAGCCTGTCTGTCTGTCTGCCTGCCTTGCCTGCCTGCCTGCCTGTCCATCCATCCGTCCGTTCGACCTTCCGTCTGTCTGTCTGTATACCCGTCCGTACGTCCGTCCGCCCGGCCACCCGCCCACCTCCGTCCGTACGTCCGTCCGTCCGTCTGTCCCTTCTTCTGTCTGTCCGAAATATTGTAACGTGCAAAGCGCGTGTGACCTATTTTCGTACAAAGATAAAACAGAGTATGAAACAAATAAAGAAATGGAACATATCAGCAGAATGATTACTGACTTTGATATACTCTAGGTTTAATTATCCATGTTCTTCATTTTCATATATACATTTTGTATTATGATCACTTGTGTCATGTATAGTATTGAAGAATTAATTTAAACTATGAATACATAAGTAAATATATCAATGATTAATTGATGATGGAATCAGATCTTGTTTCAAATAATTATATTTAAACACCTATGAAATCTGAAGTTATTTTCGAATGTTGACATTGACAAGTGTAAAATAAACGAAAGACGTCCAGCAATCGAATAAACAGCAACCTGATAATAAATTTTGTTTCAATAGATGTGTTTAAACTTTTGTTTATGTTTCGGTATTTTCGAGCGCTGACTTGTTGAAATAATCGATTGATGTATATATGCACAGCCAATGTAAGTCCCTGGGATGTTACTATTGAAAGGAACGTGCTGCAATCCGTGTATTAACACTCGTGACGTCACAATGCATAAGATCTAAAGAAACATGCCGCGACGGCTGTTCTAACCTGCAAACTGAACCCGCGGCGAGGTGAATTTTGACGTCACCCTTTTACCAAGAAAAAGCAATTTCAGAAAACAAGAATGAAATAGACAACTATGGTGCATATATATGGAATAAATGTCATAATTTGTGTTTTGTTACGGGTATGCAACACACATCAAGTGCATTTATCGCATGAAATGCGCTAACGCGCATTACATGTACGATAAATGCACTTGCTGTGTGTTGCATACCCGTAACAAAACACAAATTAAGACACTTATTCTCTATTTAGGAACATAAGAGAGATCAAGGATAAATCAAGCTGGACATACGAAAAAAAAAATCGGATCATGCGACTTGGATTGAAAGATTGATGGTTGCTCCATAAGAAATGCGTTAATACATGTATCTATATTGAATGTGATGTTTTCTAGACCTGGATAATTTGCGTAAGCAAACGAAACGATGCGATCTTTGCCTCTTCCTAGGTTAAATGTCTGTCTGTCTGCCTGTCTGTCTGTCTGTCTGTATGTCCGTCTAAGGCTCTCCGAAATCTGTTACAGGATGCATCAGTTTTAAGAACTGTACAACATCCATGATCTTTAAGAATATACTGTTTTGAAAATTGGGTACAATATTTTCTCAACGTAAGGGATTTTTTTTTCTCAACCAAATTGGATTTTAATGGTAATAAGAGATGAGAAAGTCCAAAGGTCGCGAAAATATTCACACATATTCAACTTCCGTAGCGACAAGTTTACATGTAATTGTTTTCTCTCCGTCATAGTTGGGTTGTCCCATAGCGGCAAGGTCAGTTATCTACATATATACATATATGTCCATTTTAAAGTAGGACGCTTGTACCAAACGGTATATATAGAACATTAGCATACTGATAGTCACCTCTATGTTATAGTAAACTGCTATGTCTCATTTTTGAAATAATTTCATGCACACCCTAATGAATCAAGATTCATACTCGAAGGATTTTGGACGTGTACATTGAATCCGTGATGTGAAATTCATTAGGATGCTACCGCATTCGTGTCTGTGAACTAATTAGATTTAATGTACACTGAAAATTTTGTTATATACACATACTGTCATACCAAAGGATTAACTACACCATCCCAAAAAAACAGTTTCTTTGTATATGAGCAATCAAGGAACAGAGAAAAAAGCAGTTATTGTGAATATGTAGATTGGAGTCAGTAGCAGATTTTTTTTCTTCAAAAAGCTGTACATATTCACTTCTAATGAGTGTTTCGAATTCTACAAATACATCATCTTTTGACCAGTTTTGTGGTCATTCCGAATTGTGGGTAAGTACCGATATTACGTGAAAAGAAATGAACAGAGATGAGCTTAGAATTTCTTAGAAATATATTATATCTTTAAATGAAAGATTTCGAAAAGGAAAATGGTCTGATTATTATAATTGTGCAAATGCCATAGCATAACAATACTTATAAGAATCATTCAATTAGTTTTTTTTACCACCTCTCTTCTCAAAAACCTTACTTCGGTTAACCAATATGAGTAATATTGTTTGCCATTCAATTTCATATCAAATTGCAATCATGAAATCTTCAACAAAATTCAATATATTCTCTTACGAAACAGTTGAAACTGGAATTACGAAACCCTTTATATTACATCAAACCTCTAGATATTCTGGCTATTTGTATGAATTGTCTGTACGCCTCCAAAATATTGACTCATTCTTTTAGATTTATTTTGGAAATATTTTCCTATCAGGTTATCGATTTTTTTCTGAACACATTTATGGACGGCTTACCAAAACATCGAGGAATTAAAAAAAAACGCAACCACCACCAAAATGATAATAATAACAAATCTTGTAAATTTATTCAGCATTCATTTTCTTTCCTTCTTTTCTTTGTCTGTTTTTCTTCTTTTTTTATCATCTATACGGGTACATGTATATATATCTAATGTTAAATCGGTATTTTTGAAAGCTGGTTCAAACCTTAAGCGAGGCAAGTTGTTATTTTTGATTTTTAAGATAAAATTGCAAGAACTACAATTTCTGCCTGCCTCGATTCGAAACAGAAATCTACACGTACATGCACCTTATTTAATTTATTTTCTTATGTCATCACTTATGCAACCTACATACCAACCGGTTTTTATTTTCAAAGATAAAGCACGAAGGTTTGATATTTACACCTTTTGTAAATTTTAGAATGATGACGTGTTATCGGGAGATGCTCCAGCTTTCACACCCTGTTTCCAAGACACGGTCCTGGTGTACATACCGTTTGGATGGCTACTGGTCTCCTTGCCTTTCTATTTTCCATATCTCTACAAGAAACCTCCGGGATTCAGTCTTCCGTTGACAGCTTTTAGCGTTACCAAATCAGTCAGTATGAAATTTCAAGACAAACCAAAATTAAAACTGTCTACAGAACATCATAAAGTAATACTTCGTATGAGCCTCACCCCCTGTGAATTTCCATAATTTCCATTTGTGTAGATGATACTTAAAGTTTGAAATCATGTCTTTTTAGAGTGTTTTCTTGATTTCTTAATTTCCGTCAATTCTGCCACATTCTGAAACTCATAATCATATTGCATGAATTATTACGCGTTTATATCCATACCATGTCTTTTGTTTTGTGTCCTGATTTTGTTTTGGGTTATCTTTCTCCTTTTTTTTTTCTTTCTCCTTCTTCTTCTTCTTCCTTTTTTTTTTTTTTTTTTTTTTGGTGTTGTATTCTTTTTTTTTTAGTTTATAGATGAAACTTAGAAACTTTAGAAAGTATATAATTCTCATTCTTTTCAAATCCAGCAAAATTCAATTTCTATGAAATAATACCCAAATTACGAATGTATATGTATATATATATTCTACCTTCAAATTTCAGGTCTTTTGTGCAATATTGCTGATTTTGACTTTATTCGAAGTCTGGGCCCATGACACATACGGGTATCTTTGTCAATACGATGACGTTCCGATCTCATACTATGTAGGAGTAGTCGTTCGTAGTATATTTTATGTAAGTTGGAGCTTTTTTCACCATTTCCAAAGTATTATGGAGGTACAATATTCTACCTCCGGTTGGTCGAAGTCGCACGAACTCGGCAATGTTCGAGCTATAAATCTTCATAGCGAGTGCAATGAAACAGATACAGAATTATGGTATACATATAATAATTATTATAACAACCTCTTCGACGATATTGTTACATGTATATACCCCTAATGCCCTTAATTTCTTTTATATTTTGTGTAAGTGAATCAATTTCTATGCAAAAAAGCAAAATCTAGATTCAAACAGAAATTTTACTAAAAGAAAAAGAATGTTATGATTAAAACTGATAGATTTCAATATTCTTTTTTGATGATTAATGCTTCCATTTTGTCTTCTTTTTCAGATCATAGTCACTTTATTCATTCAGTTTTTACGGGTTAAACGCGTATACAATTCCGGTGTATTGTACACGTTCTGGATTTTACTTTTATTTTCTGCGATTATTCCTCTGCAATGGAAAATATCGTTCCAGGTAAAGTCATTTCTTGTTTTGTTTTGTTTTGTTTTTAGTTGGGTTTTTTTTTTTTTTTTTTTTTTTTGCGTCTTTTCGAAACTGAGAAACCTACCAGCCAGCCAGGGCAAAAATCAAACCAACAAGTATTAAAAACAAATTTCCTTTTCATACTTATCTTTAAATAAAATCTTTATCAAATAACCAATTCTCAATTAAAGTTTGACGAAAAGCATTGTTACTATTGCAGTTATTTACATTTACAACTTAAACATGTTATATGAATTTTTTTACCAAAGTTAAAAACAAAAGTATAATTTCATTTTGATTGTTTTTATGGTTTTGAACTTCAAAACATACCAGCAAGAGGACGCGAAACAAAAATAAACAAAGAATCGGCCTCAGAGCAAAACAAATTTAAATAAAATAGTTTTAAAAGTTTTTGCAATTGTTTATCATTTGGTCTTTTTACAAACACAAAGGAACATAAAAAATGATGTAAAAAGGACATTCTTTCAGAATGTTGCGAAAATACCATAATGTTTTGTCCATTACTATGCATTACTTTATATGATAAAAACTGTAAGAGAAGGACTATCCATGCATATCATTTTATATTTTGACAAGCCGTCCTGTACCAGCAGCATTATTTACTACATTTACTTTGCCGTCATCTCACTACAATGTATTCTCCATTCATTTGCCGACAAAGCTCAGAAACCCGGATATCAACTTCTCGGACAGGTACGAATCTATAGAGTCTGAAATTTTGATCGGAGATTGCTATGTATTATTTCGTTTGTTCGGTGCTTTAAATCTTAAGCAATATACTGGACTTATATATGCGATCAAGAAGTTCGTCATTTTATGCCCCCGGAATCAAGGATTCGGGGGCATATAGTTTTTGGCCTATCCGTCTGTTTGTCCGAAAAACTTTAACATTGTGCATAACTTTTTGAATTATTAGTGATAGGATTTTCATATTTCACATGACTTGTGTATTCCTTGTGACAAGATCTTTCCATTGATACAAAATGTACCAAAAAGTTTTGACCTTGTGACCTTGACCTTTCACATACGGTACTTAACAGAAAATGCTGTTTGTAATAACAAAAATGTCACCGGGGGCATTATTTTTTCACAAACACAGGCTTTATTGTTTTTACATTTCAGAACAAGCAATGTCCAGAGGGACAGTCATCTATTCTCAACAGGTTGTCATTCTGGTGGATGAGTGGGTACGTACTTGTACATGGACATGTATTTTGATATCGAATAATACTTCATACCAAAAAATGTCGAAAACAACATGTTTAATTGAAACTATTTTCCATGCACAATCATGCATGTTTAAATGTAGTATGGTAAAGGAAAAAGCTTATACATCATATACATGTTGCTTTAAAAAAATGAAACAAATATTCATATACAATACTTTTACAGATCGAACAAAATCATTTATAGGAAGAAAACTAGATAAAAAAAACATTATTTGCTTTTCTTTTTCTTCCAATATATCAACAGTGTCGTCATCACAGCCTACAGAAAGACACTAGGGACATCCGATCTCTGGGACCAAACTCCTGACTTACGATCTGACAACTGTATACCCATTCTGGATGAAGAGTGGCAAAAAGAAGTCGAGCGCTGTAAAAGGTAATTAGCTCATTGCATACGACTATTAGATAAATAATATCGAATTATACATCAGAAATGTTATTGTTGCCTGAATTTAAGGTTATTCCTGGGATATCAGGATAAAGGATGAACTTCTGCCAAAATTTGCTTCGAAGGCTACATTTCAAATATAGAACAGTCTGGCAATGAGAAAAGTATATGAACCTCTGGATATTTGCACAAAAAGCATGATAGAAATGGAAAGATTCAGTACTATATATCTTCATTTGAAAAGGTGAGAGAAAAATTACCCTGGCCAAGATTCGAACTCACAGCAAGGAAATCTTATTTTTTAAGTTCTAGTCGCTCTCATCGACTGAGCTTACGCGATACATTGTAATAGAGAACTATATAATATATTTTATACACCTCCATTTTAAAACTCTTCAGTGTGGAGACGACAGCAAAGTATTATAACCAATGTCTGTCCTTAAGTCAGTTTGTATGCCACGATACAGGGTTACATATGAACTTCTTAAGTCCGAGAAAAAAAAGTGTTCCAACAACTTTGCTGCCAAATAGCATCCTTCTGATCATACAGATGTCGAATTCGTTTCACCAGGAATCAATGTTTCGCATAAAAAATCTTCATCAGGGAATCCCCGTTAGTTAAATGTTTCAACAAGCCAGTATAATTTAGTGTGACAATTTGTGATCAGAACATCATAATGAATCATGTTCCCATTCATCTTTCTTTTCTTCTCTCAAAGGGCCGAAAAGAAGAGTCAGTCAGTAAAGTATGAAAAGCATATGCACACCAACGGAAGACCAAACGGGGATATGATGAATGAAAAAGAACCTTTATTGTCCAAATCGGAATCGGCGGAATTCTACCAGAAAGAGCATACAAAGCCTATCAAACCATCTCTATACAGAGTTCTTATTCGTACTTATTGGAAACAATGGTTCTTCTCGTCCTTCCTCAAGATTATAGACGACATTTTTGCTCTTGGTCAACCATTCATTTTGAAGTAAGTGTTGCGCGATGATTCATGCTTAAAATAAATTAACTGACCAAAGTACGTGATCTAGATTTTAGACATCGGATTGTAAATGGGCAAAAAGAGCAAGCTGACATTATAATTTTAAAAAGTAGTTTAATGAAAAATTAACGCATTTGACTCATTTTCTGTGAAAATTTATATCATTGGATGAAAGGTACTTTTTGAATTAGCGCTTGGAAAACAGCTCTATGAATCCTGAAAGTAATCCCCATAAAGTAGATATAAATGACTTTGTTACAGAAATAAGACAATGTCATCAGTCTTTTCAAACTGTTCCAAACAGATATAAGAACGAAATTTGCAACAGATATCAGATATTGTACATTGTAATTTGCAACAAATACATATTATTTTACCCTATTTGCCATTATCCTTATCAATAATCTGTTTTCCCAATTATTTTACGGTCTTTGTTGGACAAATGAAAGAATAATGAATAAAAAGTATGCCTTTTCCTCTCTCATTTTCTGATCCTGACGATAATCTCAACACTCACAATAGAACACTAAATTGAGCATCGACGGACCCCCTAGCAAGCCTGAGGTGGGACCAGGTGCCCGGGAGGAGTAAGCATCCCCTGTTTGGTTAGCCGAACCCGCCGTCGATGTTCATGCACGAAAATTAAACCAATATATTAAAAACATGCACTGCATTAAAGTATCATGAACATATTTTTCAACTATCAGATACATCATCGATATTATTGAGACCAAAAAACCAGACGAATCTCCTGATTGGAGAGGATACACATTGGCTATCCTATTTTTCTTGGCTGGGATGGGGACAACGATTTTCTACAGTCAGTCTGCCTACGTCATGATGAGATTGGGTTTACAAATGAAAACTGCTGTCATTGGTATCATTTACAAAAAGGTAAAACCACTTTAAAGCATTTTGACACATTAGGACATGATGAATATATGATGAAATTTGCAACTGTTATATCTACTAATCTTGTTATGCGATCATAAGTCTTCTCCTCTTTAAAATCAAATTTCAATTTTCGTATTTGCGAGTAAAATGATTTTTTTAAGTTCTAAAAGGCAAGATGTGCGAGATTTTTCCCTGTGCAAGAGCTAGATTTAGAGAGCAACACAATAATTTTGAAGATTTTCTCCAGAGGGTTGCAGAGTTAAGACACTTTATTTCTCCGAAAACATTTTGATATTTAAAATATTCAATTAACTAATAGTCTTCCTTCGATATCTTAAGGCGCTGACCATGAGCAATGCCTCCAAGAAGAATTACTCCGTAGGTGACATAGTCAATTTGATGTCCGTGGACTGTCAGAGGTTACAAGACGCTTTTCAATTTCAATATGAAATCGTCTCCTTTTTCGTCATGATAGCTTTAGGACTGTACCTGATTTGGATAGAGATGGGCTTGTCCACCGTGGGAAGTCTGGTTGTAATCGTGGTGGTGGCAATTATTCAAATATGGTTTGGCAAACTTCAAGAAGTGTACCAAATCATCATTCTAAAGTTGAAAAGTAGCCGAATCAGACTTTTGAAGGAGGTTTTAAACGGCATTAAGGTATGGGTGCATTTCAATTAACAAAAATAATGTTCTCCTTTTAAAAAAAATCCTCATATTCTGAAAACTTGTTTTCAACAGCAATTTTAGTGAAGTATATTTTCTTTACAATGTCTCCTTGTTTATGTTAAAAGTTTTAGTAAACACAATGTCTTTGACGCAAGACATATATAGATAACATTCGATTCGTCGATTGCAAACCAAAATGCACTTTATTTCCGTTTCCTTCGTGAAAACATTACATTTTACATAATGAAAAATATCTCTTCCTTTGATTTCATTTAAACAATAGGTTGACATTTTACCTGACTAATACGTCAAATGTATTTCATTGAATGTTTTCATTGGAGATACTTACATGTATCCTCCTTACGTTTAAGTTTGATTGGTAGAAAGAAAAGTGCATATCTGCTGTTTAACATCTGGCCAAACTGATATACGATGGCTTGCGATCGACTATCTATCCAAAGTATTAATCATTTTTATAGATTTTGTTTGAATATTAATCATATTCTTTGAAAATAGGGAGATCGAGTCCATGCAGCAAGTTCATCTATTCTTAAATGATGTTGTTGAATTTGAAGACGTTTGAATTAACAATATTTTCAACATTGTGAAATCAAAATTTTCCTTATTTTCCTTCAACAATGTTCTGATTATATTTGGATATTACGAATATCTGTAAATGATATCATTTGATATTTAGGTTTTGAAAATGTATACATGGGAGCCGTCGTTTACATCCAAAGTATTAGACATTCGTGATGGTGAGATGAAATTCCTGAAGAAAGTAGCAACTGTGACGTCATGGTCATTACTCTTGTCTATCCACAGTCCATTTCTTGTAAGAGCTGTCTCTTTTTGTTTTCTTCAAATGTTTTTTTAAAAGAGATTGACTATCATTTCTCTTACTTTCTATCAAAAATGACATGTATTCAAAGAAGAATGACACCGTCTCAATCCAACACAAGAGCACGTAACACAAAAATCTTAGTACTGCTTACAATTTAAGTGCAGGAACAAAAGTAAATAGCCAGAAGTGAAGGGAGAACAGTTGCGCGGTTAAAGTTAGCGATCATGTCTCATCACTCAGACTACATATATAGATGTAGTAAAATCCATTTTTGAAACAAAAAAACTGAGTTTTTTTTTAAATGGTAAAGATTGATCTTGTTCAGAATAACACTCACTATCCTTGATAATGACATGCCACAATTATGCTGCGTACATGTACGACTCAATGACTTCCACGATGACATTTGTAGACGCATGCGAACATCCCCCTGGTCTTCTCAACAGGTTTCCCATGAGTTTAAAAAGCTCAATAGCACTCACAATAGAGCACCAAATTGAGCTTCGACGGACCCTAGCAAGCTAGAGATGGGACCAGGTACCCGGGAGGAGCAAGCATTCCCTGTTGGCTAGCCGCACCCGCCGTCGATGTTCATGCACGAAAATGAAAACAATATGTAAAATGAATGCACAGTATGTCTATATAGAAAGTGTTATGGCGACCATGTCAGGGAAAAATATTCAAAATATCCCCTTGTATTCTTTACATCGATTGCTTTACTTTAAAAAAAATCGGGGTACCGTGGTCTAAGTTTCTAACTTTGGACAACTGATTTATAAAAAAAATGTTTACACAACATTTGTTCCATCTATGCTATTAATCTTAATGTGATTTTTCTCTTACCCTATCCACTTCCCCGAAGCCCTGAGGTACAAATACATACGAATACGCTCATTATAAAGCTACCCTATAGAAATAATGATAAAACTATCCCACAGAGGACAAACATTGCTAGAACTTACAGAAATGTACAGTTCTATCAAATACACGTACAACACACATACGTATTCATGATAGCTATGGATTTATACAAATGTAAGTTGAGGCGAGCTTTAACTTAAAACGAAATACCAGATGCCTAGACTTCATGTCTCGATCCATACCACTTAAGAAGTGAAAGTGTTCAGTCTTCAACGAGAGCCTTTGATCAGATAAATTTTCGTGTAATGATTGAATCCTTTAATCATCGTGTTTCATTTCTAAGGTGTCCTAAATGATCTATTTTGCGTTAACAGATGCAGTTTTCAATCTTGATGCTGTACGTATTGCTGTCCTCCAGTAGTTACCTCAGCGCTTCCAAGGTCTTTACGGCATTATCCACCGTAAATATTCTTAGGTTCTCTTTGACCATGACACCATTCGTCGTAACTGGTGTTACACAGGTATTACTGTTACTTACTCATTTTAAAATGAATTTGCTACATTTAGTCTTAACCTTTAGAAATTTTCAGCAAAATGAATTGCAACTTTTATCTCTCGAGAGAAATTCTGATAAATTTTCAATGAAAAGAATCATTTTCTCTTTATCCTTCTTCTAGTTGTATGTATCCGTAGGGCGGATCCAAGAATTCCTGTGGAGAGAGGACTTGGACACCGATAATGTTTCTAAAAATCTTAATTCCGGTAAGATCATAGAAAATATTTTCACGGAGTATAAGATTTGGAGACTGGTAATTAAAAAAATCATTACACTATTCGACATTCTTCAAGAGTTTGTTGAACAAATGAATTATACGCACAGCATTAGTGGTAATAAGATTTTCATTTGGATATCTTGTTGTCTTTTGACGCCAATGGGTAATATGGACACCTCAATCAATATGACAAACGTTACGACTTCAATTTCAATATCACAAATTTTCCATCCCATCGTCATCAGCAGATGGCATTTTTATCTCTCAATTAGTACGTTATGTTCGTGCTAGCTCCTAGTACTCAGATTTTGTTCTATGAGCTAGACGGCTTTCAGTTAAGCTTCTTAGTCAAGGATACATTTGTGACCGACTTACATCGTCACTGAGGAAGTTCTATGGTCGATACGGGGAAATGGTAGCACACTATGACGTCCCCTTGTCCAGAGTCATAATGATATTCTGACGTAGACCTTTTGTGCCATGACATACCAATTAACATGTTTTTCTTCCTTTGTGGGAATTGCCGATTGTGAACTTTATACCGAATTGAAGTGGCGGGTGTTGCATGCAAGCAGGAGATACTCACCCTTCCAGGGCACCTGATCTCACTCCTTCACAGGGAGTTCCCTTCTCGTCATATGGTAGATTTTTTTTTTATTTCTGTTCCTTTGCCTTAGTTCTGGTTTTATCCTGGTTGTGTATGCCCTTGGTTAGATGAGTTTTCGATTAACGGTTTTGTACTTCTTAATAAGGATATAGTTTTGTCCATATTTGTTATTTCATCTGTGTCAGTAAAGTTGGAATCATAATGTGAAAGACTTAAGTGGTGGTACTATGCCAGTTTCCAGCTAGTACCAATATGAAAAGAGGTTTTGAGCATTAGGTTATTCTGTTTACAAAAGAAAATATATAATTCGCGCCCTCGGAATCTTGAAATGGTGATAAATATTATTTTGACGTAAAATTAGGGGTTTGGGAAAGTTGATACACCGATCTTTAGATTTCACATTTCTAACGAATAACATGCCAAAATATTCAAAGTTTGATCACATTCGCCCAAGGGAAAGATTTGTAGCGAAATGTTTTAGTGAAGAAAAATAAAGGAAATTTTGCTGGAAACTTGTAAAGTATCCATGCACAACTTGTCAATTTTCGAGCTTTTTTTTCGATTCTTCTTTTAATCACTTAAACAGAAAATTATTTTTCAGAAGTATATGTATATGTACTCCTTAACCATGTCAAGTTTCAATACATTTTTTGTTAAATTCAGGCATAATATGTATAAAATAGTTCGAAAATAAGCACTACTATTTTTCACTTTAATTTCCTTTGTAGATTATGCTGTTTCCATAGAAAACGGCACTTTTACTTGGGACAGAGAAGATCCAAACATCACACTGAAAAAGTGAGTTATTATTAAGACTTTTTTTACCGTGACGAACTTCGCACTTCGCACTTTAATTTGATAAGTTGGTTGCCGAAGAAAGCGTGCCAGTTGTTCAGGAAGTCCAATATACCATTCCATTGAGTATACTTATCAAAATGAAGATTATTCCCCTGAGTTTATACGCGAACGGCAGCTACGCCACTTTTTCTTCAATGTTCGAAGTGCGAAGTACGAAGCTCGAAGTTCGAAGTTCGTTACGATGAAAAATGTCTATTATAGACATTTTTCATGTTGACGTACTTCGAACTTCACACTCCGGACTTCGCACTTTAGGGGCCATATAAAAGAGATCAGGTGTGATTAGAAAAGTAAAATCTGAACGGTGGACGAAATGGCACTGAAGAGCTTAAAGTATATATGTTCACACATAAAAACAGATAAATTCTTCTTACAAATTATTCTTAGTTCATCGGAATAAGATGAATTTGCTTTAGTGAAACAGTCCCCTCGAAGTGGGAAGTTCGATAACATGAAAAAGGTCCAGTAAGAATATATCAAGATATCTTTGTACGGCGCTATATACCTATTGCATGTACTATTTGTTACGATAACTTAACCTGGTCCCAACTCTAGCTTGCTAGAGGTCCGTCTATGCTGCATTTGGTGCTCTATTGTAAGTGCTGTTGAGATTGTCGTCAGGATCTTCTTTATCTCATTGACATCACAGTTAGGTCATGCATCTTTTTTTCAAAATTTGAAAGATAATCTTTAAATCCCTTCCTCACTTGCCTGATACATATATAATCGCACATCTGCTGTTATATTCTACTTAAATCAAAATCACGACAAAAACTTTTGCTATCAAAACACTTTTTTTCTATGCTGAAGAGTTTGTCAATATATTGTTGATAGTTTTTAATTGCTAACCAAATATCCATCCCTTTTCAAAATATCCTTTATTGTAATAATAAGAGACTGAATATTCATTTCTCTACAGCATTGATGTAAAGGTCCCGGATGGTAAGCTGGTAGCTGTTGTTGGACAGGTCGGATCAGGTAAATCCTCGTTAGTGTCAGCTATGTTAGGTGAACTGGAAAAAGTGGGTGGAAAGGTCAATGTCAAGGTACGAACAAATAATTTGGTACTTTTTTATATTCAATTGGCAGTAGTTACATTTATATTATCAGTTTTAAGATAGGACATTCATAGTATATAACCATAGATCCTCATTTATTACTTTTTTAAGAAGTAATGTACAAACTTTTATTAAAACGTATCGGTCAAAGTGGATGAAACATAGAGACCCCGTTGAAAGATCGCACGACGATGCTGTAATCCTTTGATATATTATCAGAATTGAATAGGGTATTCTTTAAATCTATCAGATACATTGTTTATGTTCTAGGGCTCAATTGCGTATGTACCACAAGAAGCATGGATCCAGAATCTTACAGTGAAGGATAATATACTTTTTGGGGAAACATATATCGAAAGAAAGTATCAGAAAGTCATAAAAGCGTGTGCACTGCTCCCTGATTTGGCCATACTGTCAGCAGGAGATCAAACTGAAATTGGAGAAAAGGTACGTAATCTTTAGGACTCAAGCCATCGACAAGAAAAAGATCAAATTTACATCAATGATTGATAAGAAGTAAATTCAGAGAAAAATAATGTCCATAAAGTCTGCAGCATAGAAACAAAAAAAAAGACAAACCCAAGAGTGCATAAGGTACCTGCTGCCGACTCTGGACGGCTTTTTATTAAGAGAACAACAAATGGTACCGGAATAATTATTCTTTTCAAATACATACTACATAACTACATCATTGTCAATAAATTTATTTCTTTTTTTTCTGATTTGCGCAATTGAATCATTTCATTACAGCAATGAAGTCAAGCAAAAATAATGTTTGAACTAAAATCTATTCATATTCGGATCTGGAGAGGAGAAGAGAGGTCAGGGGTCACTTGAAATTAATCCTTATGGCTTAATACTACATCATTGCGTTGTTTTGTTTAATTTCGAAACTAAAGCAACCCAATTGGTAAAATTTAGTTATTGTGATAAATAGTTGCATCAGTTCAAGTAAAATTTGTATTATGAATGAGAATTTTGGACTGTTTTGATTATGAATCTCTCCGGTAGAGAAGATTTACAATTATCTTTATGTTTGCAGAAATAGTTCATGATTCACCAGACTTTTTTCCTTTCTTCCTACACCCCCTCAAATTCCCCCTGGTCTAAAACTTAGAGGGGTTCCGTATTTCTCTCCAGACAGAAAATTTTTCTAGTGGAAGACAAAATCAGTCCATGTTTATAAAGGCACTGGTTGAATCATTTTGATTTGTTACCCTCCTTTTTACCACTCCTTGCAATAAAGAGTTACATGTACATGGACCAATGAACTTCTATATTTCTCATCAGGTAACCAATATTAGTTGTGAGGAAACAGCGAGTGCGTATGGCCACAACAGTTTGTAAAAAAGCTGTGACGTTTACAAAATGACCCATTCTTATGTGATTTCGAATTACGTTTGGTCTAGACTACATATACACGTTTATCAACATGTGGCCCTTGAAACGGTGCCAAAAGAAAGGAGGGGATCTCCAACAACTCTCAGTTGCACCACCAACAGCAAAATCCCAAAACACCCAATGCAAAAACACAAAGCAGACACGCAAATAGTACAATGAACGCCAAATCACATAGAAACATCAAACATAAATGACTACCCTTAAACCAACGAGACCAATGGACAATCGGTGCCGACTTGGGACGGCCATCTGCAGACGGTGTGGTTATCCTGGATTTACGTGGGCACAACCCTTCCACTTTTCCGATTACCCAGAGGTCTCGAAGAACGTACTCTTTTGGTGTAAAACAACTTTCTCATTGTTAGATGACCACACCCGAACAAGACCGCAAAACGCAGGGGCCCAAGCAACACAGACGAATATGTAGTGATTTATTGCAATGATTTTACTCGATAGGGGATCAATGTCAGCGGAGGTCAGAAACAGCGTATTAGCTTAGCTAGAGCTGTCTATAACAACTGTGACGTATACTTCCTGGATGATCCGTTGTCAGCTGTTGATAGTCACGTAGGCAAGGACTTGTTCAGAAATGTCATTGGCAACACTGGGCTTCTGAAACA
The DNA here is from genome assembly GCA_028142955.1 of Pinctada fucata. Lineage (NCBI taxonomy): Eukaryota > Metazoa > Mollusca > Bivalvia > Pterioida > Pteriidae > Pinctada > Pinctada fucata. The sequence continues at coordinate 27,023,802 of AP027105.1, read as the reverse complement.
TAAGGTAACACTATATTGAAAGTCAAATGTAAGATCAAAAAAGGGTGTTAAAAAAGATGTTAAAAAAGGGTCCCAAATAAGATGTTAAGATGTTAAAAAAGGGTCCCGAATACAGAGAAAGTATGTCCTTTACATGGAACCAAAATGTCAAAATTATCATGGACTCTTGTGAGGAATATGCAAGACGTTTGGCAAAGAAAGAGGATGTACAGCTCGACACCCTTTCCGAATGGATAAAATCAATCAGAGGGTTACTTTTATCTAGAATTAATCGATTAAAATCAACGGTGAACACCAGATTCGTGTCTATATTTAAAGACCCTGATGTTATCACAGAACTTACCTACCTCCAAGAACATTATGTCATCACACCAGCGGACAAAGCCTCAAATAATTACATATTTACTTGCAAAAAGTACTATTTCGACAGTCTAGTTAAAGAGTTGGGTTTAAATTCTACACCTGGAAATTCCACTTACACCCCAACAAACCTTTCTGCCTCTGAAATAATAGATAACCACAAATCAGCTCTTGCTTCCTTTGGCTTCGACACTACCAATTTAGATTTAGATTTACCATACTTATACTGCATACCTAAAATGCATAAGAATCCGTACAAACAACGTTTCATCGCCGGTTCCTCAAAATGTTCTACCAAATCTGTATCGATCTTACTCACCAAAGTTTTATCTGAAATCAAATCTGGGCTACAAAAATATTGTTCGACAGTATATTCTCGCAGTGGTATCAACCAGATGTGGATTTTAAAGAATTCGAAGGAACTTTTAGAACATCTGAAATCCACTCATTTTAGTAGAGTCCATTCGATCAAAGCCTTTGATTTTTCGACACTTTACACTACAATTCCACATTCTAAATTGAAAGAAAGACTCGCAAAAATTATAAGTAATGCGTTTACAAGTAAGAACGGTAATCGCAAATACAAATTTATTGTTGTTAACTATGACAAAACCTACTTTGTAAAAGAAAAGTCAGATTCTGAAAATAAGTACACTGAAACAGACATTATTCAGATGTTAAACTTTCTGATCGACAACATTTTTCCGGTGTTTGGAGGAAAGGTCTTCCAGCAAATTGTCGGAATTCCAATGGGGACCAATTGTGCCCCACTCCTTGCCGACATTTTCCTTTACTCGTACGAAGCTGAATTCATTCAATCGTTGGTCTCTGAAGGGAAAAGATACTTAGCTTCTGACTTCAACTTCACTTACAGATACATAGGCGATGTGTTGTCCATCAATAATCCAAAACTCGCGGATTACCTGAGCAGTATCTATCCTTCGGAGCTTGAAGTCAAAGAAACTTCAGAGACAAATAATTCAGCATCCTATTTGGACATAATGTTGTCCTACGACACTGATGGTCACATGAACACCTCACTCTATGACAAACATGACGACTTCAATTTCAGCATTACGAACTTTCCTTTTCTGAGTAGCAACATCCCTTCATCGCCTGCTTATGGCGTGTTCATATCTCAGTTGATACGCTATGCCAGAGCAAGTACCAAATATACGGATTTTGTTCTGAGAGCTAGGCGTCTTTCAGATAAGCTTCTCAGTCAGGGATATGTTTGTGACCGACTAACATCGTCACTGAGGAAGTTCTACGGTCGATATGGGGAACTCGTCATACGCTATGATGTCCCACTATCCAGAATGGTGGATGATATTCTGTCATAGACCATTTGAACCATCCAACCAAAGATTGTACTCTATATCTTCCAAAATGGAAGTAACCGGATGTGACAGTTCTACCGAATTGAAGCGACGGGTGTTGCATGCAAGCAGGAGATGCTTACTCTTCCTGGGCACCTGGTCTCACTCTCATATCGGGAGTTCGCTTCTTTTCATATGGTGGAGGTTTTTGTTTTTGTTTGCTTTGGTTCCTGTTTTATCCTGATTTTGCATGCCTTCGGTTTCTGATTTTCTGAATTGTCGATTTTGTACTGTAGACAGGGATATGGTTATTTTCCATATTTGTCATCACCCTATAGGCTTGGTTATATTTTAGGTGACCTAGACTAGAATTTGCGCTTCATATGAAATTTAGGACATTCAAATGAGTTAAAGAAGATCCTGACGATAATCTCAACAGCACTCACAATAGAGCACCAAATTGAGCATCGACGGACCCCTAGCAAGCTAGAGGTGGGACCAGGTGCCCGGGAGGAGTAAGCATCCCCTGTTGGCTAGCCGCACCCGCCGTCGATGTTCACGCACGAAAATGAAAAGAATATATAAAATGCATGCACTGTCTGAGGCCACGTCTATATAGAAAGTGCTATGGCGACAATGTCAGGGAAAACTATTCAAAACACTTACTGTCAATCCCCTCGCGGGGAACTTTTTTACGAGCTCCACACGGCAAAGAACCATTTGCATTCCCTGACATTTCTTTTGTAATATACTAGTAATATTCCTATATGGTGTTTCAATAAAGAAGAAAATCTTTTACAAATTTTCAGGAAAATGAAAATAAGAATTCTAAACATGAGAGGAGTCGAATCAAGTACCTGACTAGATAACATGTATTGTCCAAATTTCTGTCTAGAGATATCAAATTGTGCAATTCTACAAGCAATGACCGTACAACATTTTACAAATGATATTTCATTAACTAGTTCAAAGACTTGTTTCTAAGACAATTAGTTCTCAAACTAAACATAAATAAGACGTACAATGTTCTATATAGTATATTAGCATTCATGCCGTTAAATGATAAATAAGCACGTAATACATTAATATCAATATCCATTAGTGAGGAGCTAGTTATATAGAAGCTTGAATTGAATTTTAAGGATGAAAAATGAGTTAAAGAAGATCCTGACGATAATCTCAACAGCACTCACAATAGAGCTCAAAATTAAACATCGACGGACCCCTAGCAAGCTAGAGGTGGGACCAGGTGCCCGGGAGGAGTAAGCATCCCCTGTTGGCTAGCCGCACCCGCCGTCGATGTTAATGAAGCATGGAAATGAAAATATATAAAATTCATGCACTGTCGGACGTTATGTCTATATAGAAAGTGCTATGGCGACAATGTCAGGGAAGTATATTCCAAACACTTACTGTCAAACTAACATTGGCAAGATGACAGTGATACTGTCTGATGCCCTCTTAAAACCTAGCTCTTAGAGGGTTCTTGAGAATTCTAGGAAAATTAATTACAAGATGAACAAGAAATCTTTGCATTTGTTAACCCATTATTCAATTTTTTTTTTTTTTTGAAGACCCGAATTCTTGTGACCCATGGAGTTCATTGGTTACCGATGGTAGACTCTATAATTGTTATGGAGCATGGGCGGATCCGAGAGATGGGAACCTATGAAGAGCTACTTCAGAAGAGGGGAGCCTTTGCTGAGTTTTTACAAACATATTTATTACATGGCAACCAAGATGAGGACGAGGAAGATCACGAGAGTAAGAACTGAAATTGAATAATATTGCTCCAAATAATCTTGATATGTGCATTATGCATTTTTGTTACAATAGCTTCGTTTTATATAAAATGTGAAAAAAAGGTATTACACTGGACAAGGTGCAAACATAAGTCACAGATAGATTGATATATAAGATATAGTTTTATTTGCAATCGCTGATGATAGCCTGTCAAAAGGAATCACCATAACAATGCAACCCCTGTCAATGGCCAATGGAACAGTAGTTCCTCTTAGGTAGCATGTAGATTTACTTTTTATCTAAAGGAGTCCTCTTAGTTAGCATGTAGATTGACCTTTTATCCCAAGGACTTTTTAGTTAATAAAAGAAATTTTTATAGATAAGGCCAGAGACCATAGGTCAAGGCGAAGAATTTGATTTTTCAATTTTTTTTATAATCAGCGAATCTTATCAAGCAAAGTTCGTTGCTCTTTCTCACGTATTCATTTAGCACATCAACATCATTCTAAAACTCTCGGTTGTTTAATCAGTTTCAAAAATGAAAGACCAAATATGGGAGCAAGTAGAAAATGCGATGTCGGACTACGATGGTATATCTGCTGAAGAGGGACTTTCTCGAAGGAAAAGTATGAGGTAATGAGGAAACTTCTCAAAGTTTTATTAGCATTCAATGCACAATAGATTTTGTTTTCAAACATGATTCTATACGCTGGTTAAATCAAGTATACATTTGATTAGATGATATTTTGTTATCTTGAATACATATTTTTTCATCATACATGCGTCAGACTGTCAAGAAAATAATATTTCACTTCTTAAGTGTTTTCGCTTATATAAGGAAAGCTTCTCAAGGGCTTATTCTGAAAGACGAAATCCAAAAAAGCGCAGTTGGTCCTGACTCAATGACCAGACGACGGTCCAAGATAACCATGCAACGCCAAATATCAGAAACTCAATCAGCCATTACAGAGTCATTGACTCGAGGGAATATGCCCAAACTACACAGAGCGATGTCACAGGGGAGGAGCCTACCATTTGACGATGAAAAGGAGGACCATGATGAAAAAGCAAGCGGGAGTCTTACTACAGAAGAAACAACAAAAGTTGGCACGGTACAGATTATAAGATTCATATTTCTTCTTTTTGTATTGTTCTTCTTTGTCACTTTGATGCTGGCTTTTCTGCTTTCATTTTTTATGTTAAAATATGCACAGATTTTCAATTTTTTCACAATGCATTTCTTTGATGTCAAAATCTCCATCAATTATTGATTTTTTTTGGGGGGGGGGGAATGATTCACAACTGACAAAATAATCTGACGAACTAACATAATTCATTTTTTTTTCTCCAGGTAAAACTAGCTGTCTTTATAGCATACATTAAAGCCATGGGTACATTCGGAGCCTTCCTTTCTGTATTTTCAATGGCAGTTTTCCAAGGATTAAATGTATACGGAAATTTCTATTTAACGTTTTGGACTGAAGACGATTTACTAAAAAATCAAAGCTTAAGTAACACAGATGAATATGCGGACAGAAATCTATATTACTTAGGCGTATATACTCTTTTAGGAGTCATACAAGGTAAGCTATCTTTATTGATCAAATGCTGGTTTTTATAGAAATTGTCAATGCACTTTGGTATTTATCTTCCCAGTATTAAGACGGTTCTAATTTAAAACAAGAGGTATCATTGTTCTTTCCTGTCATCTAGAATACTAGTATGTCCGTAGTTTGGACAGAATCTGATCAAGTTATCAGTCAAAAGGTACTTATTCATTTGAAACGCAACGCAAAGCGAATACTTTTTCGTCACATGAAAAACAAAACAATTTTTGCCATCATTGAAGTAGAATATTTAACTAAAGGTAATTAAACAATCGAAATGACCAATAAGTAAGAACCAGCCAAAATCATTGAGTATGAAGTTTTGATATGGGTGTTATCAGCAAACAGGAAATGCTATTTCTTCCTGGTCACAACTCTGATCTCCTTTAGGGATTTACTTTTGCCCCTTTTAAGATTTTTTTGTGTTATTGTTTATTTGATTGTGCATGTTTCTTCAAGACTGCAACAAACAACTTGCAACACAAAAAAACCACACACGCAAAAAACTTTATTGTTAAATAGACCTCAGAAGAAATGGGCACATGAATACTGCAAGTAATCTCGTGTAATTTTTACAGGTATCTTTATATTTCTATTCGGAATCATCGGTTTGAGACGTTTAGTAAGAGCAGCGGGAAATCTACATTCAACAATGTTGCATTGTGTCATGCGTTCACCTATGTCGTTCTTTGATACGACCCCTCTGGGAAGGATCATGAACAGATTTTCCAGTGATGTTGATATTTTAGATGACAGATTACCTCGTACCTACAGGTTGTTCAATGCTATGTTCTTTTCTATGATCGGAATTCTGGTTGTGATCAGTATCAATACGCCAGCATTTCTCATCGCAATTGTCCCGGTTGGAATCTTCTATGTTTTGGTCTTGGTAAGTTACATGTATTATCAACATAACACATGGAAATAGATAACACAAAAGAACTGACTAAGGTGCATTAAAATTGCCAAGAACTGTTTACAATACATGCATCTTTCTTCGGATATTCAATCCCCAGCATTGTCTCTACTACTAAACATAGACTGTTGCATCAGTCCATTGTAATTTTCTGCTTTTAGAATGAGCAGCTTCGAATGTTTTGTAAGGTCTAAACAAAATTGTTACTTTGACAGAAATTTGACAAAATTAGAAAATTTGCATCAATCTTAAGGCATGATTACATTATTAAGAAAGCTTGCACACCCGAATTGAAACATTTTTTATCAATTTACAGCGTTTCTACTTACCAACAGCTCGTCAGCTGAAAAGGATCGAGTCCGTTACCAGATCCCCAATTTACAATCACTTCAGTGAGACAATTTCCGGTGCTAGCAGCATCCGGGCATATAGAGCAGCCGACCGTTTTGTTGATGTATCACATTCTAGAGTGGACAGAAATTCAGCATTTTATTTTGCCGCCATATCAGGATCCTGGTATTGTTATCTATATAGAATTACACATAACATTAATGTGTTTGACCATAAACGCAGGAAGAAAAACGTTTAATATAACTTTTGTAGAAATGACAAAAAACCATTAATTAATATAAAAAAAAACATCTTACTATAAACAAAGAACTCTATGACAAAAGTCCACAATAACAATCTTGCTATGTCAACCGACACATCAGATAAAGGTAGTAGTATATCCACTATGTAAACACAAATCTGTACCACCGAATTTCATGTTGAGGACATCGCTGAAACATATCATATACTACTATAAGAATAAAAATAAAGGTCTTTAACTTTGAAGCAAAGCAATAGCACTGAAAATGATGTGTGGTAAATCAATACAACATTTTTCAAATATTATCATCTGTACCTGGCAATAATTTATTAATGTTTATAAAACTATCAAGTCACATATAGATAAAATGTTAAATTAAACAATTTAGGTGGATTGGAGTTCGTTTAGAATTTCTAGGGAACATTCTGGTTCTAGCTGCAGCCCTTTTCTCAATAATACAGACAGATATAAGTGGTGCTGACATCGGATTGTCATTAACATACTCTATGCAAGTAAGTCACAATTATAATATCTTATGCAAAACGTTCTTTCTCTAGAGAAACTTCACCATGTCTCCTCCGGTTCACCTGTTAATTGTTGCTTCGGATAATTATCTTCGGATAACTATTCTCCAAATAATAAACAGTAGGGATCTCCAACAACACCAGGTTGCAGCACCCAAAGCAAAAACCCAAAACACCCAATGCAAAAACACAATACAGAAAGAGACACAAAAGGGACAAGGAATGTCAACGAACTACACAGAAACATCAATCAAAAAGGGATACACATAAACCAACGAGAGCAATGGGCAACCGGTGCTCATTGGGTTCGTTGCGTTATTCTCTTAACGTTTCTTTCAAATGTTGTATCCCATATATTTATCTTCCAACTTGTCATTCAAAATTATTTTTCAAAGTCAGTTGAACTTTTTAAGAATTATTTTTATGTATGAAAGGGAAACTAGGATTGAAGCTTTGGCTATGCACTTTTAACAATCAAGAAATGCGCATATTCTTTTACAATTGGAAAACACTTATATACGTATTTTTAAAATGATTGATCCAAAGACAAAAGAATGAAATCCAAAGATTTGGAAAATGAAGAGCATACTACACAGAAGGAACATTTAAGGGATGAAGATTAGAATTTTGCATCAGTCATTTCATCGTCGGAAACCCACAATATATTATTTAACTGCTACATGGCATCTTACGTAGTATGACGTAGGAGATGCAATGCGCGAATATTATTCAAATCAGAACCGCTTATTCAACTGCAATATATTTTTTTCAAATCAGATCCGGTATACTCAGTGAACCGGTTTTTTAAGACTAATTGCCCCTAAACGTTCATCAGCAGCAATGGTCTCTATAAAGATATAAGTTTCGATAATGCTTCAAACGATTTTTAAATACCCTCTCCCACTTTCATTTCATCTTCAAAATTATTTAAATTATTTTCACGCAAAATTGGAGTATGGGAACCATTTTACTCACTATATATTTCAGATCATCATAGCCTTAAATCTGGTAGTACAAGCTGTAAGTGAGATGGAAATGAACGTTGTGTCGGCGGAACGTGTAGAGGAATACACTGTTCTTCAACCTGAGGTAAAAAATCTAAATTTAAAGTCTTTTGCATAAGAGGTTCTGAATAATCTGTCCGACTTTTCGCTTACAGAAGTACAATAGTTTCAATCATTTACAAGTAATAAGTAATTTTTACCTATCATTTAGGCTGAATGGATCCTTCCTGCACATCGCCCATCTCCCTCTTGGCCTGAGACTGGGAAAGTTAATTTTGTAGAATATACAACAAGATATCGCCCAGGGCTAGACTTGGTTCTTAGAGGAATCAATTGTAACATCAATGATGGAGAAAAGGTTATTACATTTCAATATCAAAATAATGAAAAATATATTTTTTTTTTTATTCTCAGCATTGAAATCCTTCATGTATAAGTATATCCATCTCGCAGTGCTGTTTTCTCTATTTACATGTACTAGGAAAATAGTTCATGCAAGCTAAAATAAAATTAAAGTTCTCAGGAAGTTCAAACTGTTTAAAATGCTACTGTTGTGCTCAGAGAAGGATGCTTGCATTTTGTTCAACTGGAGCATTCATAGCTGTTGAGGGAAAAAATCGCATCTGACCCACATGAAAAAAAAATGAATTAAAATTTAAATCTTTTGAGAAAAAATATCAGCTTATTGATTTCCCTTTTTAAAGGAGGCTGACAATCATATTTAACTGTCATATTTTTTTAACTTTACAATTCTTCTCGTAGATCGTGGGGCTAAATCCATTCTCAGATAGTTCATGCATGAAGTCAATATGTGTAACGCGACTGAAACATTTTGTTTACCAGGTTGGAATTGTTGGAAGAACTGGAGCAGGAAAGTCTTCGCTTACCTTATCCTTGTTCAGGCTCATAGAGGCTGCTGGTGGTGGAATCGACATCGATGGTCAACGCATCTCTGACATAGGGCTTCATGACTTAAGGTCCAAAATCACTATTCTACCTCAGGTGAGTGCTAATCACATCAAAAAATACTCATTGATTGAAACATGATTATCGTATGGATTAATAACTCGTCGGAAAATCTTTTTATTAACATCCCTATGCCTCTGTCTCATTTGCCATCAAATTTTTGTTTATTTGGATACATATCATAAAATAACCATGAAGTGTACCTTCAGAGGAACTTTGACCATGAAAAATCAGTTTATTCCAGTCAGACCACCAGAAACTGGACTTAAAAAAATTTGGCAATATATTCATAGTGACATCACATCAGAAAATATCATGACGCATCTAGACACATCAATACGATGCGATAAAATAGTTATGACAATAATACGGAAGTGTTCCAACTCCTTACCTTCTATACCATCAACATGTTTATAAGGAGTCTATTAGACTTGGTCCTATTATTCATTATATGACTTCGGTTTATGATTTTCTTAATTTTCGATTTTGTGCTGTATAGAGGGATATGGTCATTATCCATATTTGTCATTCTTTTTTTAACATTTTCGCTTAGTTCCTACACAAACGTTGGATTGGGAAATCTTGGCGAAATAATTGAAACACAGAATATTCAACGGGGGTTGCACCAAAATATTCAGTTTCCTTCCTCCTTCCTATTATCAAGATCGAACATCTGAAAATGCTTCTGTATCTCCTTCGACAATTACATGTTCCGTTTGCAGACTTCATTGCGTTCTGGTTTGGACTTTGATTTTTGAAATATTCCAGGCTTACACTTTAGACGAAGTTCATGAAAACTGGATGAAATTTCAATAGTGCTGATTTAATAGTCCACAGGGGTATAGTTTGCCCAGTTTCAGTACATCATTACTGAACGGAAATACCAGTTTTAAGATTGCAGTTAAAGTGTTCTGTGATCATTTTTCAAACCCATGGGTATTTTCCGCTTTCATATGATCGTTCTCAGATCGTTCCTTGCCATATGTTTAAATCCTAATTGGTACTTGGGTACTCTTCAAAATTCACTGAAATGGATTTTCACATAGTTCACCTGAAGCATTGCCAAAGATAGAAATATGGTGTCCTTGACTAATATGCTTGCGATGGATATAGGTTACTTCCTACACTTTAAATCTACGTCATCCCCTGCTTAAGGATGTTTTCTCAGGAGACTCACGCATTTCAAAACTTAAAGATATAAAGCAGCTCTAAAACAAAGAGAAAATATTTATCGACAGATTTGGCCTCTTATAGATTCATCACTAAAGTCCTTTGAAATTTCTTTTAGAATTAATATACTTGGAAAAACTCATTTGAGCCGAAGAAATAAATTCAATCAAAGTGATCATGTAATGAGTACTATGTGGACGAGCTAGGTACTATGGTGAATTCTAAGTATGAAAGACTTTTCTGCAAAAATGGCGCTTAATGTATTGTAGAAAAAATTAAATATTTTGGCTAAGATGAGTCAACTTTTCATTTGATATACCACTTGAATTACCTAAAGCAATCTAAATATTGATAATATATGTAACTTTCCCTTCAACTTTTTAAATGTTCAAGATATGAGTAATATTTATACTAGTACTTTATTTTAATAAAATCAAAAGAAGGGGGCAGTGTTAATTTTGCCACTTTTTCCACTTGATAGCGACACTCTGAATAGATTTTACATAAAATTTTGAATCGCTCACACTTGATAAAATAGGTAGCTGAAAAGAAATGAAAAGAGAGGACACTACCTAATTACTCTGGCTTCTCTGAATGATTTAAACTTGAAATTATTAATTATCAGAAACACACGTCTTGTACAAAATATTTGCAAATCTGTGTCATAATAGTTTAATTTTATCCAGAATTTCCTCTGCCTAAAAAAAAAACATCCTTGAGATGAAGTTAGATTGAATATATGTTTGTCAGAATTAATCGATTCCAGTTTCATGTTTCATGAACATCATCGTGTAAACCGTCTGCTTACTGTTTGAAATGCCTTTTCAGGATCCTGTTTTATTTTCTGGTCCATTGAGACAGAGCCTTGATCCCTTGGAGTTGTTTACTGATGCCGACATATGGCTAGCCATAGAGAGAGCTCATCTGAAGCCTTATATAATGACTCAACCTGCTAAACTCAACATGGAATGTGGAGAAGGAGGCTCTAACTTCAGGTCAGAGACACTTTTTGTTATTGAATTTGTCTAAGTAGATATCCCATCAAGATATAGGGAATAACGGCGTCTACTCTGACAACTTGTGAGTTTAGCAACATAGGTCACTTGAAGTGCCCCCTCGGCAGCACGGCTAGCATTATCGGAAATGTTGTCATGTGACGTTATACCCTTCATCAAGCTTCCACGTTATAACATGGTGGCAGCGATGAGGTTCTATATCACTAAGTATTAATAGAATAACCCTTTAAAGATATATAATTACAAAAATGTTTAACAAATCCATGCCACATGAGATTCATTCCAACCTCCAAGGACCAATCAGAATAGGATATACAATGTAGTTGAACTAGAAAAAAATGAAAGGAAACTTTTTATATAAACGAATCGATCAAAGTAAATTTAAAACTTTGAAAATAATCATATCGTTTCACCAAATGAAGTTATCGTATCAAATGATTCCAATATCAATGAAGAAATTTATTGAATATTTTGTAATTGTGCAGCGTTGGACAGAGACAGTTGGTGTGTTTGGCCCGGACTCTGCTCCATAAAACCAAGGTGTTGATACTGGATGAAGCCACGGCAGCTGTTGATATAGAGACAGACGAACTGATCCAGGAGACTATACGGATGGAATTCTCAGAGTGCACAGTACTAACCATAGCTCACAGACTTAACACAGTTATGGATTATGATAGGTGAGAATAATACTACAGTCAAAATTTTTAGGATAAACTACAGATTGATTGAGAGACAGACGGACTGATCTAGTAGACAATACGGACGGAATTCTTAGAGCGTACAGTACTTACTATAGCTCACAGACGCAACGCAGTTGTGCACTATGATAGGTATGATAGCCCTTTATTTAAGTTTTCATCGATCATTGAAAGTATACACAACGTATTGGGTCTGTTGTTTCCTCATTAATTTCAATATAATTAATTTCATTTCACAAAAAATAACATAACTATCATCATTTCAGAATCATGGTCTTAGACAAAGGACTGATTGTAGAATTCGATTCTCCAAAGAAATTACTTACTGATAAGGAGGGTGTGTTTTACAAAATGGCGAAAGATGCTAACCTGGTCGGCTAGAAACTGCTAAAATAATACGGAGAAGTGTTCTAAAAGTAACGTCGGGAGGAGGCAGTATGCGCTGCATAAAATGAAGATTCCGGTGTTATGATGGACATGATTTGCCATATATCTGGATAAAGAATTATGAAGAAGCCATAATGGATATTTTAAAGTCAGTATCAAAAATGTTAAATCTTTATTGTTGGATTGTCGCCACGAATGCAGTAATTCAAAACGATACTGCGTGCTATAATGATGCTGATTTTCATACATACATTTCTTAATCAAGAATTGACAATGATTTCTTGTCAACATGATAATGTTGTTGAAAAAGAAATAAGCAAAATTAATACATCATTTTTTAGTAATCAAAGTAAGTAAGACGACAGAGTGATGATATAATGACTATTTCAGCATAAATATTTGAAAAAACAACTGATACATTGATTTATGAGATCTCATCAATTTTTATCTTAAGAGTACTTAGTCAGATGAATGAATAAATGCTCCAAAATAATTTTACACATTTGATATTTTTTTCTTCTGTATATGTTCATGTACAGTATATACATACATATTTCTTAATGGAGATTATGTGGTGTATATCGCGATCGTTTGAGTATACCTGTATCCTTGCTTACTTCGATGTGGATGTGCCTTTCGTGACATTTGATTTCCTTGAAATAACAGAAATTACAACAAAACAAATTCTTGGTCCAATAAAAAGATGCCCTATTATCCACTATATTAACACGAAAATAAACTATGAAAAGGAAATATTGACAAATAGGACAGACATCAAAGTCTTTCATCTTACAAAGTTCACTAGATTCTATATTCACTATACACTGTATTCAATAGACACTATATTCACCAGACACTTTAGTGTTTAGGGTTGCAAAAAAACCTTGAAAAGCTTGAACAATTTTTTTGTGGGGGGGGGGGTCTTTTTTGTATTAATTTTTGTGATATTAAAACCTATCGAATTCTGAATACCCTTCAAATAACCTTCAACGAATCGTAACAAGTCGGTAATTTGTAAAATTCTTTTACCCAATCACATTGCAAAATACAGTGATACTATTTTACACGTCTATCTTGCAAACTTGATTAGGTATTTCCCCAGCCCTGTATCCTCAATGTTGTGTTTTTAATGTGAAAGGAAAGTAAAAGTATTAGAATGTTGTTTAATATTCTTAGGTTGGTAGAAAGATACAAGTATCAGAATACCTTTATGTAATCCGACACTGTACATAGGAAGACACATGTGTATCATGTCCGCTTTGGCCTCTTGTTAATTTCTATATATTTTTTTTTTGTTTTGGATTAGCGCATGTGATATGCGAAAAAGGGATAAATCATACCTCCTGATTATGAAACAACAGCCTTATTACACTCGTACATGTAATTCAAAATAGGGAATCGAAGAGGAATCTGATTCTAGTTCATGTAACAGACGAATTAGACTTTAAAAAAAAAACGAGACAGTTCGCTAAAGCTGACAATCGCATATCCATATGCATATTTGTCACAGAGAAAATTTGTGGTAGAATTGTATCCAAATTGGCACAAAAATCTACTTGCATGATCTAATGCAGCTGTATTATAGAAAGTGAGTTTTTTAGGAGCTATTAAAAGTCATATTTTGTTTTCACACGACATTTATATCAACCGAGGGCTCATAACTTCCATTAAGATAATTCAAAATCCATCACAAGAGACTAATTTCAATTGATGCAAGATAATGATGTCGTCAGGGTATGTCAGGATCTAAGATTTTTTTGTCCTCCACTTTTGCGAAAGCGAGGGGACAGTTTAAGTAGCCTCTCTGTCCGTCAGTCTGTAAGTCTCTAGAACCTTTATCTTTACCAAAAACAATCATATATTACATGAAAGGAGCTGTTAAGATAAGGACCGGATTTAGCCCTGAAATCACTTGATTATTTCTCGTGCGCTGTCCTTCCAATTTAGATAAGTTGGTAAGGATAAAAATATAAAGTATTATAAGATTCCTAGTAGATATTTTATTTAAATAAATTTGATGAAAGATGTTATAATTACGGGTTGAAGAGGTAGGGGTACAGATGACGAAAAACGTTGAATATCGATCGAAAATGCACAAAAAAATGCATTATTTTAAACATGTTTACGTTTATTATGCTTCTGTTACCTTTTCATGTCAAAATTGGATAATCAAAATTAACTTTGAGGTTATTGTATCAATATAATCGGCAAACTCTGCACTCCGGAAACTGAAAAACGGTTTTATTTCGTTCTTCTCAGCCATTTATGTAGCTTTCTGGCGCGAAATACACACGGCGTAGAAATAGACAACTTTCTCGTTTATTTCCTTCCAAACGGTTAAATATTTGATCGGAACACACTCTGAATAAATTGTTCCGTAATATAAAAAGAAAAAGATGACAATATAACGTACTTTAACACTCTAGAGGCAAATTTAAAAATAGTCATCCATCCCCCCTTCTTTCGTTTTTCGCCTGTGGGACATTGTTCCCCCCCCCCCCCCCTCGCTTCAGAACCCCACTTGGTCAGAAAATGTATTTTATTGATATACACCTTTGGTGAAAGTGGCATTGTAAAGCGAGGGGGGGGGGGGAACGATGTTGTATAAAACTTTTCCGTTTTCCATTGATTTCTGTGTAAAAAACGCTTATTTTGACCTAAATATCGGTCTTATTTTGCATAAATTATCCCATCTGAAAGCAGATTCATATGCGAACCAAATTACTTGAAATTTCTACCGAAAAAGATTCTCAATTTTTGCATTTTGAAATTTCGACTTTTCAGGGCAGATTCTACGCCTTATCTTAACAGCTCCTTTCTTTATGAATTTCTTTTGGGGATATCAAAATTTTGACCTCCCGTTCATCAGAGCAAAAATAAAAATAAATTGAATACAGTTTCTTTATATTAACATTTTGCTTGATGGAAACCCTATCACATGATTGTATAAGTATGAAAGTATGTCAATGTGGGTTGATTTTATATAATTTCATGGAAATGTATCTCTACAACTGACATGTTTAATCATGAAACTGCTATCTTTAACGATACATGAAGCTAATGATGAAATCAACACTTTATTTGTACTTTGGAGGCATCATATAATGAGAGCTTTTCGATATATCATCTTTATATTTGTAATAAACACACCCACATGAACGAAATATGTAGAAATTAGAAAAGATAAAGTGTGACTCTATGTACTTATCGGTCATTGACATAGAAGAAGAAAGCACTATTATAGATTTTCTTGTCAATTTTAATGTTCAAATATATGTTCTACCATAATAAAATTAGTGCACCATATGCGATCTTCGACAAATAATGTATCATCAGTGGCACGCGAGGCCGAAAGAGAACTAATGAAAAAGTGAATATATGAAGTGCGAAGCTCAAATTAAAATCAAAGAAGTACCCATCCGTAATTGACCCTTCCAACTGCGGGAAAAAATGCAAAATTTCGTGACGTCACAATGCTTTTACCTCGGACAAACAAGCTTCGAACCTCGGTCAAACATCGAAATTGCATTGTGACGTCATGGAATTTCTCAAATTTTTCCCGCGTTCGGAAGGGTCAATTCAGTCTCAAAGTCGAGAAGGCAAGGCAAAACCATCAAAATTTCCACTGGAACGGTTGTAAAACTCGGAATGAATAACATTCCGAAGTGAGACGTACCATGTGCCCGGGGAGAGTCAGCGTCTCCTGATTGCATGCAACACCCGTCGCAACAACTCCATGAAAACTAGAAAAATTCGGTGATTGTCTCGATGACCATATTGATAAGAACATGACCTAAAATGTACCCCAAAGATCCAACAAAGGACAGAGCTATGCTAGTATGGAGATACACATTAGTTTCAGAATTCATCAGAATTATCAGTAAATTTACAAATATATACAGTATATCAGTTAAGATTCGCGTCGGGTAAATTTCGCGAAAATGACCCTAAATAGGTGTATCTTTTTTCGTTGAATCTTATTTTCGCTAATTTATTAAAAAGATCAAGGGTTGAGGTATGTATCTGTTTTTGCCAGGTCCATTTTTCGCAATTTGATGATACTCGCGAACTTACAGAAATACAGACACACGCGAAAAATTCCCGATATACGGTATACATATATCCCAGTGGTTGAAATTATCATAGAAATATATATTTTGCAATAATAAACATCATTTTCCAATCAGCCTCCATACTCTAAACTTTTGGTTTGTTTGAAATTCCTTTAAAAATTGTTGCATTGCAGTCATTACGCCCAATAAGCGTGGGCGAGCGTATTATTTTGACAATGAAGAATGCAGTGTTTCCTTTAAGCATATATTGGACCATTGCTTCTGTTCGGTGGTCTACAAGTATAATTATTCTAATTCTGTCATGGTATTTTTTCAATCCATCAATAGCAGGAAGCAAATGAAAGCAAAGGAAAATAGGGTGAAAATTTTGTACCCGTTACACCTTTCTGAGGACATTTTTCATGTTCGCGGACTTCGCACTTCGGACACCAGACTTCGAAGGGACTGTGTCACAAAAACAAAATGTTGATTCTACTCTAATGATCTTAAGATACTTTGTGTGAAGATGTTATTTGTTTTAATGTGTAAAATCTAAAGCTCTCCGTTGTACTTTCATCCATTGTGTGTTCAGATTTTACTTTTTTAATAGCACTTGATTTCTTTTATATGACCCCGAAAGTGCGAAGTCTTGAGTCCGAAGTCCGAAGAACGTCAAATTGAAAAATGTCTATTTGTAATTGATAAATGTCTATGATTATGATAATCAAAAACGTAGAGGTAAAATGCAACACTTAATGTTTATTAATTCAATCATGCTTTATTTGAATTTGTTTTAATTGATTAAAATAGATAAATGATCTCACCAAATTTTCATCTAAATGATCTCACCAAATTTTCATCTAAATGATCTCACCAAATCTTCATATTTAATTCAAAACATAATGCTAAATTAAGGAAAATTATGTTATGTAGGCATTTTCAGCCATTTCAATTTTCAGTTTAATGCACCACAAAAACTGGAAGTTCCGTCTGGAGGCAACGTAAAAACCCAGAATCGTGATCGGTCTGTATCGCTGCTGCTTTAATCAGTGCTACTTTAATGTTTTCTGATTATAATCCAGTACCAAGAGACCAGCGGAGGCGGAAGGTTTAATGCAACTCATCTACAGATCTTTTTGTGACAACGTACTTTTTTACGGCGTCTGATTCAGCCAATTGTCGTTAGTAGTGTGGGTGCCGCGTATCGATTCCAGTCCTCTGACATTTAGTCAGTGCGGATCTTTGGTGCAGCCGCATCCGTTAATTTCCGACTTCATAAGTGTATAGCCAATGGGACCGTATTTAGCTTAGGGGTTTTATTTTTGTCATCAGAACAATGTAACGGCTCTACTGGACATAAAGCAAATTATCCATCTCATACAAATTATCTCATCATTAATTTTTCAACGTGCATTCTAGCTGAAATATGCTGATTCGGACGTATATTCTGACTCATTAAACATCCCTTTTGAGATTTCTTTAAATTGTTTCTCAAAAGTGCAGCAATATTTATTTCACAAGGGGATTTTATCATCATGATGTATTCAGCAAAGTGAATATGTATTGAACACGTCTTTTATCTAACATCGCCCATGATATTCTTTTAAACATTTGAAGTGCTTGAAGACCTGTGATTCATTCAAGGCACTTTGAATTCCATTTTTTTTTTACTCTCTCTTCTTTTTCTTCTTCTTTTTCTAAGTACAATGTGACACAAGCTAAATGATTTTGAAAAACATTAGAAACTTTAAAAAACGTAAATTTGAAATAAGAACATAATTAATTTAAATTAATTATGAGATAATCCATTTTCGGAATATGCTCTTTCCTTCTCTCTACTTTGTCGTTCCACATAATATATTATTATAACTTTACTTGTTTTTTTTTTCCTATATAAAAAGTTACTTGTTAAAACTAGCTGTAACCCGCCTGATGAGACTTTTTACCTGAATTCCATAGGGATATAGCTTCGAAATGGGGCGGAGCTACAGCGCGTAACTTCGAAATAGGGCGGAGCTACAGCACATGACAGTATAATAAAACGGTTTAAGTATACCATTGAGGGAGTTAGCATGATTCTGGTTTCCCTCGACCAGACCTATTTCCCGAGGCGAAGCCGAGGGAAATAGATCTAGTCTCTTGAATCCAGAATCATGCTAACTCCCTCAATGGTATACCTTAACTTTATATTGTCTTGATTAAATTTTACAGATGCTATGCATGAAATAAGGACACGTTTATATAATGTAATTTTCTTGTTTGCAATTTTCCTGACTGCTTGTCCGGATAGTTTGAAAAAACGGGACAAGAACTGATTGGCTATGCCATTTTCCGGAAAATCAGGACAATCTCTGATTGGTTGGTTAAGGTCTAGGAAAGCTATGCAAATGTATAAGTCACTCTTGCTTTATGCTCCGCGCAGTAAACATTAAGTAACTAAGTTCCTAAACAGTAGATAATCATAGGAATGGATTTGGCGAAGCAAGACACCAATTTCTATCAGAAATAAATATTTTAATTTAGATAAAGAGCAAATAAAGCAACGACAACGAACACGCGGATACATGGAGAACAACCACATCAAGGCGACCAACACGCCAGTCCAAACAAGCTATTTACATGTATGACGGCGGGTGCGGCTGGCCATCAGGGGATGCTTTCTCCTCCCGGGCACTTGGTCCCACCCCTAGCTTGCTAGGGGTCCGTCGATGCTTAATTTTGTGCTTCATTGTGAGTGCTGTTGAGATTATCGTCAGGATCTTCTTTAACTCAATTCATAATACGGAAGTGATTCAACTCTATACCTCCATGAGGAAAATTTCAAATCAATGTTTTGCACACTTATGCCCTTTGCCGTGTGGAGCTCGTAAAAAAATTCCCCGCGAGGGGTTTGACAGTGTTTTGAATATTTTCCCTGGCATGGTCGCCAATCCACTTTCTGCATAGACATAGCCTCCTAACCATTTTTTTAGATGTAAATCTTAAATCTGAAAATCCCTCCCCTTTAAGGAAAATATTGTTTCAGTTGCGCCAAGCTCGCTAATATAGGATGTCATTTGCGGAAATTCAATGTCAAAAAATGCATGTCTGGTGTTCTTTATATTGTATAATTAAATCGGGACACTTTGATTTCTTTCTTGTCTGATTGACTTGGAAGCAAGTTGCTTATTTCTCGAAATGAATTTATTGTAATATGAACTTACCCTGACTTCACGTATTAACTGAGATATGAAATCCTTATAGAACCTAATTCCTAGTAGAAAGGGATAATTGGATGTTACTATTCGTTGCATGATACAATTATGTCTAAATGGATAGATGAATAATTTCCTCTGTAGTTTCATTACCCTCAAGTTCACAGGGTTACATGGTACATTGTTCCTAGAAAATCCTCACATTTTGATTTCTCTATTTACAATTACAACAAATTATCCGTGTATATATTGTAAGGATTAACTAAAAGGAAACAAGGATATGAATGATTTCAACTTTTTCTGTAATATTCTACCTGGATTCGACCTGAGAAAAGATCAACTTGGCAAAAAAGGGAGGAACACAACGAAAGTTGTATTTTAGAAAATGGTGATTTATATATAGAGTTGGAACACTTCCGTATCATTATGAAAAGAAATTCCAGGAACCTTCTTGGGATATGTAAAATGTTTCATTATCTCTCTTCTTTAGGTATGGCTGTATGATACGAATCTAGATTATATCGCTGTCGGCAGAGCTGAGAAGTCGTTATTCCAGTAACTGACCGGGCATCATTACCAATTAATTTTTTACACCATGACGAACTTCGCAATTCGCACTTTAATTTCATAAGTGGGTTGCCGAAAAAGCGTGCCAGTTGTACAGGAAGTCCAATATACCATTCCAATGAGTATACTAATCAAAATGAAGATCACTCTGCTTATGAGTTTATACGCGAACGGCAGCTACGCCACTTTTTCTTCAATGTTCGTCACGATGCAAAGTGTCTATTAATAGATATTTTTCATGTCCGCGGACTTCGGACTTCGGACACCGCACTTGCAGGGGACAATGTCAGAAACGTAAATTGCTGTTGTTATCCCAATGAACCAAGAAAAACGTATGTGAGAATTCATTTATTTTTAAATGTGAATATACATATTTAAAGCACTCAAGCGTAATTTCGTCTATTGTGTGTTCATATTTTACATTTTTAATTGCACTTGATTTTTTGATATGACCCCTAAAGTGCGAAGTCCGGAGTACGTCAACTTGAAAAATATCCAATGATTAATACGAATACTTATTCAGTAAGTGTGTACACGTGAGCTCAAAGGGAGAAATGATAAGGGATAATTTGAAATGAATAACTAAGCCTCTTGTAATATAATAAGTCCTGAAAATGACGAATAAAGCTGTAAAATTCCTTTCCTCGGCGCGTATTATCTTTAACTATCTGAACCAGGTATATACTTTTATTGTATGTTTCCATCTTCATTTTTATCCTTTAGCTTCTAGCTGGTATTACCTTTTTTGCTTGTTTTGAGCAGCTCCCTGTAGCAAATAATCATATTGAAATGTAAATGTTCTATTGTGATAATTAAGTGCACTATATGCGCATTTCAACAACCAATTTATTATCAGTGACGCTCGAGGTTGAAAGAATGGAAATCAGAATAGCGAATCTCTGAAAAGTGAAATTTCATACTTGACTTATTAAATTTCAAAGAACCAACAAAAGACAGAGCTACAAACGAGGTTTCAGGTTTTTAATATGACCCCAAAAATAAATGAAATATAGCCCTTTACAAGAAATATTTTTCAGTATTTTGACTACTAGAACATTATTTAAAAATCTTTAAAATGTATAAAGTTCAAAGCATATTAAAATTTTGTCTTTTTTCATGTAGTTGATGACACGAAATTGAAAATTAAAGGAATTATGTTCAAATCCATAATGTCTTGCATAGATATTTTGAAAGCGTATTACGTTAATGTATTATTTAGTTTGAGTTGTGCGTGCCACTGAATCAAGCATTTAAGGTTTTGTCAAATTGTTGGCAGGTCTATAAGGTTCTTATATATCCGACCTTAAGAATTCCGAAATATGATTTTTTCTAATTAAAACATATAATATTTGGAAAATCATATAGATTTAGCAATCCAATCTCACCAGATGTCATAGTTGTGCTGAAAATACTCCCTTCTCCTGTTTCCTTTCATTTCGCCCTTTCTTAATCTCCGCATGCAATGTCGACTGTTGTGAGTACGCTTGTACTCGTGAAATCCATTTACGTCAAAGACACAATTATTTTGCAAGTGAATTAATTTTCACGTGCTAGCAAAGCCTCAATCCCAAGATTCGTGGTCTAATATCTGTATCCTGTAGTATTATAAAAATTATCAATTCCTAATTCAACAAAGTTCAGGAATAGGAGCATAAATTCTTTAATTAATTTCAAAAGTGATGTATTTTTAAATTAGATTTCACCATCTTACCAGGATTGGTTTCCTTTCAATCTTCGGCGGAGAGCAAATGTTTCCGAATTGTTCTCCTGATAAAAGCTTGGCGTTTGTCATGAACCGAGCCTGGTCTCCAAATATCATTATGGAATTGTATACTCTATGTTAAAATTTCAGGCACCATATGCGCGTTTCAACAACAAACCAGTAACACTCTTGAAAGAGGGGGGTTCCTGATAAATGAATATATGAGAAGTGAAATTCTTAACATGACCTAAAATCTATGCCAAAGAACCAACTAAGATCAGAGCTACGTCATCAAAGAGATTCATTATAGTTTAGATGAACTCAAAATCTGGAGACGGAGAATTTACCAATATATTTTAACTCGTAAGGCCGAAACATGAATACGAAACTAGGGTAGCTAGATCATCGGGGACTAATTAATTTAAAGTAATCATCTTTTCAATAATTCAATTAATGGAGTTTTTTTTTTAAAGTAAGAGCAAATTATTTTTCTTCTGGCTCTCATTAATATCAATTATAATGTCCTCCTATAAAGATTTTTTCCTATCGGTAATGTTTGATGTTTTCGCAGAGGAAGGTTTCCCTAATTTGTAATGGCATTTCAATGATGGAGAAAAAACTTTGCTCATCTCCGTCATGTTTCATTTGTTTACTACTACTCGTACGAAGCTCACTCAGCATATGTAAACGGAACAGGCAGTGAACAAATCGGTAGCAGTGCGCTAACAGTAAATGATTGTTCGATAAATAGAAATAGCTTTTTCGAACACTGACAATCAGTGAATGAAAGTCAAACACAAAAGCCGAAATTGTATTCCAAAAACCACGATGGAAAGGCTTACGAAGTTTTGGGAAAAGTGCAATAATGAAACCCCCCCCCGCGAAAAGAAAATAGGACAAAAAGACGGAGACAACAACTTAGCCCCACAGAGACACGAAATGAACCATCTCCAGTGCAAGTGCGGTAGGCATTATAGAACGCACTGTAGGTGGTACTGTTATAACGTGTCGAGCTAATTATTTCCGTATATCACTTGAATCTTGTATCAAACATAATGCAAGCATAGGTTCCAAGCATGAAGGATGAAAAAGCTATCCCTACGCCCATCCCAATTTCTGTCAACAGTTTCGCTACTTGGCCACGGAATGTCCAAAATTAATAGTAAGTAGTGCCACCCTGAATTTATTCGATAAAGAAATAGATGTACACAATTATTAATGAATTCAATTTCATTTATCCTTAATACCGCAAAACCTGATAATTCCTTGTGGAATTTACCCTGACAAATTAGAAACACAGTGCACTTTATTTTTTATTGCAATTTGGAGCAGCTAAAATCGTTCCTCGTGACTTTTTGTTTAGTAGTGTATTTTAAAATTACTTCTTTCCAGCTCTGTCGCCTGAAAGAAAGCTTCCTTTAAGGCCCTTTATTGATTTGTCATCATAAATATTTTATTGATATTTCGAAAACTTGTCGTTCCATTCAAAACTATCATCGAAATTAAAGGAGGTTAACATCTTAGCGCCGTCCCTCCAATGCTATTTTGAACATATATTTTTTGGATATGCTATTTGATCGAAAGAAATTTGGAGCCGCGCTCTCTCTGTAAAGTAAATGTACAAATCTAAATTCAAGAAATAAAATAGGGCGCTACTGATATGAATTTTGGTGGAGACTCCACTGGAAGCATCACTGATGAGAATTTAATATTCGAAAAACGTTTCTGGTGCAGGAAAAATTGGTTTGAAATTTTCTTCATGAAGGTATAGAGTTGTAACACTTCCGTATTATTTAAATTATACAACGATTACCATTAACATTCTATATGTTTAAATATTTTTAAACTAATACAAATTACAGACGAACAAGGAGCGAGTTAGATTTATAGCACTTAAGCCGCACACAACTTGATTGTCCACTGCACCACCTACAATAGATATCGATTCTGCAAAAACTTCTATGGAGATTTAAGTAATACAATAAACTTAAACATTCTGCAAAGAAACTTTCTAGTCACAACTACTTGACCATGAGCTTGAATCAGTGACTGCCATGGGTATTTGCCGTGTGGAGCTCGTATAAAAAGGTTTGACAGTAAGTGTTTTGAATATTTTCCCTGGCGTGGTCGCCATATCACTTTCTATTTAGACAGAACCTAAGACAGTGCATGTATTACTGTTTTCATTTTTATGCATGAACATCGACGGCGGGTGCGGCTAGCCAACAGGGAATTCTTCTCCTCCCTGGCACCTGGTCCCCTCTCTAGCTAGCTGGGGTCCGTCGATGCTCAATTTTGTGCTCTATTGTGAGTGCTGTTGAGATTTTCGTCAGGATCATCTTTATCTCATTTACTATTTAGAAGTGAATATGATTCAATGAACTGAGCGTAGAATACGGAATTCGATTATCAGACCTTCGCAGTGGGTGGACTTTAAGGAAAAGAATTCAATTCACCAGACGAAGTGAATTTGATGGCAGTGAATTGGATGAAGTGAAAAGGACTCAATAAAGATGAGGATCAGATAAACAGAGCTTAGAATACTGATTTCCATTAACACGACTTCTCAAACAAAATACAGTGGGTGGACTTTAAGGAACAGGATTCAATTAAGAGGATGTAGTGAATTTGATGGAAGTGAAATGAACTGAAATGAATTGGATGAAGTGAAAAGGACTCAATAAAGATAAGAACTCCATAAACAGAGCTTAGAATACTAAATTCCATTAACGCAACTCCAAACGAAATACAGTGGGTAGACACAGGATGAAGTGAATTTGATGGAATTGAATTGGATGAAGTGAACAGGACTCAATAAAGATATCAGAGCTAGGGATACAAAATTCGATTACCAAAACTTCGCAAATAAAATACAATGGGTAGACTTTTAAGATACAGGATTCAGTTACCATGATATAGTAAACAGGATTCAGTGACCAGGATATACTGAACAGGATTCAGTGAACAGGCTTAATTTGGTCAACATTTATATTTGCATTTCGCTGTCATTTGAACAACTTGATTCTATACATATTATATAATGTATTTAATTCATTCCGTCAAAAGAATTATTAAACACACATCAATTTAAAACATTTATTTCAAAGAAACAGGCATTTTCATTAATTTCAGGATTTTCTTCCCTCGGAAACATGAATCTTTTAACAAATAATATAATTCACAATGAATTTTGTAGTAAATTTCAGATAGTTTTCATATAACACAACATTCCTCTCTTTTAAGGAAGTGAAATATAATATAATGTCGGGAAAAAAAGTATATAACAGAAGTAAAGAGAGATTCTGCACATTCTTTACGTATTATCGGTATGAAAGTGAATTTCGACTTAAACATAAATTTCTTGAGATGGTAAGTGCATTTTGTGCATCTTTTGGTTAAGATGAAATATTTTACTAAACTTTTTAACCTTTTAAGGCAAAATTTGATCCATTAATGAATGAACGTAGGGTAAATGAATATAGAATAATAACAATAAATGAAAGGATGTTGATCTAAAGATCACTGAATATATTATCATCGATAAGAATATTTGTAATAAAATAAAAATTCTGCGGTATGCAAAAATGTCAAAAGTGAGTGAATCTTAAGCAAAGGAAACACTAGATAAAAATCAATTAGTGAGTAAAATTCCATCCAAAGGTTAATGACTTTAGAATGAATTAAATTTTTTTTTTTTCAATTAGAGAGTGAATTTCATGTCTACCATACATAATATAAGATGATTTATGAACCATCAATTTATAATTGATTTGGCATTAACGATAAAACTTTTTACCCAATACTTTTCTTATCAAGTTTTTGTGAAAATAATTTCAAGAAAAACTATAAACAAATTCATCTGTAAAACGTTTACATAACGCATATTTTTTTAAATGTGTATTCACCTTTTGCTTTTGTATCGTTTGTTATATCCATTTGAAAAATCTATTTTGTTTTCAGAACATAGAATCAAAGACAAAAATTCTGTCGAAATATCAAGTTTACGGAACAATTGAATACGTCATAAGTTATATACATAATAACTATAACAAGAAGAGCATACCGGTAATATTCACTTCAGTCAATTCAATGTTACATAAATTTACACGAATATATACAATCTTTATCAACATTTATATATACTTAATTAAGAGATTAAATCTGAAAACAAAATGTTTTATTCTCAATGCTGCTGAGTAAGGATCGATACCATAGCAATTAAAGTTTAGAATAAGCCCATTCATTCAGATTAACTATTGTTACATTTCCAATATATTTCGACAATATCCGCGACAATTTGAATGTTAAAGGAAGAGAGGTGGGGCGGTAAATATGAATTCAACTTCTGAAATATTTGATGAAATGACTCCATTTAATGGAACTTCTGTATATGATACCTTGCTAGACTATTTTGATCGATGTCGAAAGAGACATCAGTTCTGTACACAAAATTTTAGCAACTTTGCCTTTGTCAAGTGAAAACTTTAGAAAAATATCGATGAAAATGATTGAAACTTAGTCCTGTGAGAATACAGACTACTTGTGTCATTTCTGAATTTCCTATTAGACCATATTGCAAAAAGGATGTTAGAATGTATTCTATAGAAACAAATCAAATTCAAAATGAATTGGCAATTGTAAAAAAATGTAAAGGTAAAAAGGGGTAGAAATGAATAAGAGAAATGTTATCATAAACGAAAGATATGATAATCTTAAAGATAAATTTTCAGCTAGAATTGTTCAGAGGGTTGAACGATAATTGTTTCATTAATAACCTTCAGAAATGTCTGTACTTCGGTTAAATTTGAAAAATGAAATCATATCTATTAGAAAACAATAGAATAGAATCGAAATAACATTATTTCTAAATAACATTTTCTTTCTTTTTTTTTAAATTACCCTCCGAATATTTTTTTATTAATTTCTGTTTCGAACAAAATTTCTATATTTTTCAATGATGCTTACACCATAATGTTAGAATTTCAAGATGATTACTATTATTTCAGTTTGATAATATGAAGATTTGAATGAAAAATGACCAAATTGTTTCATATAAAAATAGAAATATTCCGTCTCCTATCACAGTCATAAAAAGTGATTAAATTCTAATTCAGAGTGAATTTTTCTATATAAAATTAATTATAAGTGTTATGTACACTTTTTTTTTATTTATTACAGTTTTTCTCATTGATATTTTAAGTACATGTACGTATGAAGTTTCAGAAAAAGATTCACCATGACATCTTTTCTAACAAAAGTTAGTTTCGTATTTTGGCTTCTACAGTGTTTGAAAGCATATGATATATGACATACATTACACACAGAATGATACCTGACCAACATGAAAAATTACAATGGTGTTACATGGAACTACATATCGGTCAGTATTTAAGATTTTTTTTAAGTTTGTTTTTTCTATCGTTTTCTGTAACATGTCTGCAATATATACACTCTAATAATTGTTTGATGTCATGCTCTCAAGATCCCTTGCTATTTACATGCTGTTATTAAGCTAAAGATGTTCCATTTCTACCGCAACTTATGATGTTTACATTTTCAAATGCTTCAGATTTTCTTCCACTTTGTCTGATTTGTCGTCTGCAAAGGATAAGAAAGAGGGAAAATAGTATTTGACTAAATTATTATTTTTAAATCCAAGAGTGTTCGACAAAAGATTGGCTGAAACAAATTGTTGTCGAACAGCAACATGCAAACAAAAACAAACAAAAGCTCCATTTTTATATTTGTCACAATTCCTTAGATATCTTTTTCTTCAATGCATACACATTATGAATAAGTGTCTCCTATGGAAGAATGCTCTGATAAAAATTAATATTTGATACCTTTCTATGTCAATTAACGCTGTTGTTTCAATTGTTCACGTTATAGGGACGTTATGACCACAGAACAAACAAATCACCTACCTGTCACATGACCGGAAGGTACTTCATGTTGTTCAGATGTCTGTTGAGTCAGTGCTTTGTCGTCTGTTTTGCTATCTTTCAGATCTTCCGCGGATGGGATCGGGATTTGCGCAATGTCACCCATGCCCGCCATGTTTGATCCGGGTCTCTTCTGAAGACTGTTCAGCACTTCATTTGCAAAGAACTCATCTGAAAATGAACAGATTACCATTTCTCTTTAAATAATGAATTTTTCTTTTCAAGAGAAAATTACTTTCAAATAATAAGCCATTTAATTATCTTTTCTGTTTAAAATAAAATTACCCTGTTGCAGTAAATATAATTTCCATTTAAAGGAGCGTTCTTTTTTAGAAATAATTAAATATATATGTACTGATTGTATAGAAATGCTGTAGGTGTTTCCTGAATTAGTTATATTAGATTGTGCTCGTGAG
This sequence comes from Pinctada fucata, assembly GCA_028142955.1. Lineage (NCBI taxonomy): Eukaryota > Metazoa > Mollusca > Bivalvia > Pterioida > Pteriidae > Pinctada > Pinctada fucata. Next base: position 26,995,624 of record AP027105.1, on the reverse strand, counting down.
AAAAGGGGTTTTTATGGCTTATTCTATTTTCTCTTTTTTTCAAATTTTTAATTCAAAATGCCTTGGAAAGTTCATATCAGTTACATTCGCAAAACAACATAAAGTGAAGTTTCCCTTTTTCAACTGATCATGACGTAATATTTGTCTCTTTCAACAGAGACGAAAACAAAGCCATATGGATTCTTTCGTTATTGGCTTAATCATAATAGGTGACATATGAATTGTCAATGAAAAAAGTTCTAGCACGTCCATCTTTCAAGTCGCCATAATAATTGTATACTATCAAAACAAAAAATAGAACTTTCAAGACCTGCAACAGGGTCCGGTTGGAGATCCCCTCCCTCCTTTCAAGACTGAGTATCCTTGTAGCCATCCTTCATAATATTCATTTGCTGAAAACTATGGTTTAAATCATATCCCTTCGAGATATTTTTGTAAGAAGGGGGGGTTAAATTTGAACATTTTTAAAACAAAATTTAAAACTCACATAGAATATCTCTCATCTGGGATAGATCATCCGGGTCATTGTCCTTAGCAACCTCCTTCAAGATATCTCCCAAAAGTTTTTCTGCCTCTGGATCGGCTGAAAGTAAATAATAGAATACTTTATTTAGTATTTTCAAATTTTTCAATCTTTATCGAAGATTTTACTCTTCCATCGTATGCTCATTAATTTTTAAGTTTTCTTTAGTATGTTTTGCATATCAATTCAATTGGAATCCCGATAAAAATCAACTTTTTGTGTTGCTATACGTCTCAATCCAAAAATAGTTAATGACATATCGCTTAGGGTGTGCTCGGCTTAAACAAACTGTGATTTGAAGGATTTATTGACAATACAAGTCCCTCCTAAACGTATAAAACAGCACAAAGATATTGATAAAACCGAGTTTCAACTTATTATGAAATTTTAGATATCATTAGTAGATGCTACCATTCGTTTTGTCGGTTGTTCTTAGATAACATGGGATTATTTCTTATTCCCTTCCTCTTTTGAATCAATATCAGAGTTCTATCTAAAGTAGGACTCATTTTCATTTTTGATGAAAATTTTCCTTAATCTTCGCAATCATAAATATTATTCTAATAATATCTGCAGACGCTAGTGTAAGCGCAACATAAACTATGGGAAAACCACTCTCTTTATAGAACATCCCAAAATTACCCCACTATCATGTGTCATTATCTGACTCTATGACGTAAAATCTGTATGCATCTGCTAACAGCAAATTACCTGTGACAATTGCTCGGGTTAACCATTCGTCCATCAGCGTTTTTATTAGTTCTATTAGGGAGGTAGCACGACTTATGGCTTCACGCATGACTTCTTTGCTCTGTAACTCCTCAATTCCAAGATGAGGAATGATGTTTGAAAATCCTAGAAGTCTGTAAATCTCACCGTCTGACGTCTCAGGATTCAAATTTATGTCAGCCTCGTTCTCGATTGGCGGGAAGTCGTATGATACTGGATAATACATGTTTCCGAGGGCCTGAAATAACAAATATTTCTATTTTGAGGAGACGAATCTCAAACATTATTTAGATAATAGTCTTTGAAAGTTTTGTTTAACGTCCGTGGTTGATTACCTCTTACAAGAAAGACACCATTAAAAATATCCAGAAGTTCTATGTAAAATCAAAATTCCTCTGAATCTATAAATGATTTTGAATACTTTAAATGGCTATGCCAATACCATTATCAGAGGACAGTTTGATTTCTCGAATTAAATTCGAGTTGGCCAAACGCAATTTCTCTTCATTTGTTTTTCACTCTTTCTTTCTTATCCCAAAGTTAGTAATACTGACCATGTTTTGTGTGATTCATTTATGTCGAGACGATACAAAAAGCTGCGGACATAGATTATGGATTTACATGTTTGTGTTATTTGGTCTGATTTGGTCCAAACCTAGATTCAATGGTCTTATGTCTAAGTCGGCACCGATAGCCTATTGGTTACGTTGGTCTATGTGTATTCTTTTGCTTTTGGTGTTTTATGTCTCATTTGGTGTTCCTTGTCCCTTTTGTGTCTCTTGACTACTCTGTCTTTTGCTGTAGGCGCTGCATCCGAGTTTTGTTGGAGATCCCCTTCTTTCATTTATTTTGTGATGTTAGTTTGTGAATCCTTAAAAACCTTATCAACGACTAAATGCCAACGATGCATTTTGGCAAATATTAAAATTAGAACTTCGTCTTATCCTCCAATTGTTTTTGTATATGTGATTTTAATACAGGCTGTTTTACTAGTGCAGCCGGTTTCTGATTTATCTTGTTTGCTTGTTTCTATGTGTTGTGTAAGTATGTTTCGCTATCTTCTTGTTGCAAATGTTTTCCTTCTTTTTAAAGTTACTCATTTTAAATAAGTCCTATTTCAAAGACTAGGAAGAAGAGATAAACTTGTTGATAACTGAATATCCATCTATTACTATCATCTTCTCAAATTATACTTCCAAACTAGTTGCAATGGATTTTTTAGATATCTTGCAGTGAAAAACATATTCATCGTCACGTCACAGCTGAAAAATATTTTTATTAGATAAACAGAATTCAGACAATTTTATCGTTGACAGATGATGAAATGTATTGTACCTAAAGACCAGTCAAATGATTGTAAAATTACCTCGTTTGCAAGCATTGCATTGCTCTCCTGTACAATTCTGTTGTATTCTTGCCTTACGTTGTCTTTGCATAGATCTGCCTGTTGAGGTGTCATCTGTGAAATTAATGAAGAAAAATATCTATTTACAACCTGGCTACTATTTTCCTTAGAATTTCCGTCTCTTGAAGTGGTACATTCAACATCCTTCATTGTCACCCATCTACATATGGAATATGTTTCATTGTATCAGAGAGCTCTAGGATGATCTTCTCGAAATTGCCAAAAAAGTATCTGACCAATAGCAGATTTTACAGTAGATTCATAAGGCGGACAGACACCAGCCATCACAAAACATGGCGATATTTTCAACATCCTTGAAAAAGATAGAAAGCATGACAACACATCCAGGTGCTTCAAGATAGTGCAATCAGATGTGACGTCACAATTGAATAAATTGCCAAATGATATTGCGTCTGGTGTCTGTACATACATGTATAAAATCAAGGTTTACAACTGTCATATATATTTTCTGGAAAATGGACTATTCTTTGGTATCATTTTGAATTTGAATCTACTTGTAACGTTTTTCTTTTAATTTACCATTTCGAAGATTGATGTAAAATTCAAAATAAATCGGACAGTGTGTCAAAAATTTGAAATTTGATTTGCTTTCAATTCTTTTTGGGGAGGGGGTCTTTTTTAATCGATCAATAGTCATTCGTAATACACATGTCGCTATTCAAAACAAGTTATCTAAATACGAAATCACGAATCAACTGCGAGCCGGAACTGAAAATAATAGACGCCAGAGACAATCTCTTTGGTATCATTATATTCTTATGTAACAATTCATCGTCAAACCACATTAAAATAGATAACATTTTATGAAACAGTTTTCAATGACAAAATGTAAGAAATTATACTTCCGTATGCATCCGTTTCTATTTTCTAGTTAACGAAAATAGATGCTAATAAGAGGAAAAAAATACCAAACCAAACATCTTCCGAAAAAAGACTATCATAATGAGCGTAAACTGAGAGTAAAATTGAGATTAATAGCAAGATTCTTTGCCATCAATTGGCGTGAATGTATGAATTATTTCAACAAGAGTACAAATGAACTTAATAACTTAATATTGATATGAATATCAAGCAAACTGCAAGCAAATTGCGGCACTATTTCATATGAATTTGAAATTTGCGGTCTGCAAGATGAAAGTTCACGAAGAAGAAGCAGACAGCACGAGTACTGATGAACTTAATATTGATATGAATATCAAGCAAACTGCAAGCAAGTTGCGGCACTATTCCAGAGGAATATAAAATTGGCGGTCTGCAAGATGAAAGTTCACAAAAAGAAGCAGACAACACGAGTACTGATGAACTTAATATTGATATGAATATCAAGAAAACTGCAAACAAATTGCGGCACTATTCCGGAGTAATTTGAAATCTGCTGTCTGCAAGTTGAAAGACGAAGAAGAAGCAGACAACACGAGTATTGATGAACTTAATATTGATATGAATATCAAGTAAACTGCAAACATATTGCAGCACTATTCCGGAGGAATTTTAAATTTGCCGTCTGCAAGATGAAAGTTCACGAAGAAGAAACATACAACACGAGTACTGATAAACTTAATATTAATATGTATATCAAGTAAACTGCAAGCAAAATGCGGCACTATTTCAGATAAATACAAATTTTGCCGTCCATAAGATGAACGTGCATGAAGAAGAAACAGAAAAAATCGAGATGATTAGAAAACTGAGAAATGTGCAACGAAGTTGTTATGCAGATTTGAAAGTCGGTCCTTGGATTCAGTATCTGAACTCTTCTTATAATGGGGATAATGATACAGTATTTAACTGAGGGGTTTTTATTGGGTCAATCTAGTTCATATTTTATTCACAATCTAGGAAAATCTTTGTAACTTGAGCGATCTCTGATTTCATTCAAGCTCCCCGAAGCATCGAATTTGATATATTTGTTGTAATTTGGACAAAATGAAATATTGCCCGAATTAGAATAATTTGACAGGACCCTTATTTAAACCAACTCAAGACAAATCTATTTCCTCAATTAGAACTGTATGAATGGTTGAAATGGCGGATGGAAATATACATTTATAGGAATGAAATAAGCAGGCTATCATTTATCGCAAAATCAAACTCCAATATCCTTCCTTTTGATTGGCTAAGACACTCCTAGAATTCGGAATCAGTACGTGCAATGACGTAAATGAAGCAGTGCTCGAGAAACAGAGACTTTATGTGCTATTAAATCAATCAACAATGGAAGTCGTATTTCCAGAATTAAATGATCTATTTTAGAAAAGAAAAAGTTTTTCCCTAGCATGTCATGAACGCATTCCATTCATCTAACCCCTGCGGGAAAACAATAAATAAATATCGATAGCGCCGTGGCAGAGATCTATAAGTCACAGCATAATTAAGGAAAACTTAATTAACAACTCCGTAATTGTCTGTACTCTATGAATGAAATATATCACTGTCAAGAATTTTGTAGCAGGAAATCTGAAAAGTCAGAGGACTTGTGATTTATTTTATAGCAATGTCATACAAATTATGTCGTTTTTCTTTCGCAAGGGTAATGATAATTGATTTATCATCGGATGTCCGAGAAAGATTTTAAAGATATGTTAAGGGTGTGTAACACTATCTAATGCGAGTTACTTCACGACGGTCTGTAAGCAAAAAGTGCCTGTATTTGGTTATATACTGTGGCTTGGCCATCAGAATACCTATAGCCGGTTACATTCTGGGACAACTTTTTAGAGATCTGGGCCCGGCACCAGAAACTATGAATTGACTTAAGTCTAAATTTCAATTTTCTCTTGTCTGGTCATAACAATAGTGATGAGTTCAAATTTTTCAAAGAATTTGTCTATTTTCAGAGTAGAATAGAATGGATGAACGCAAAATTTCACATTTTAACTGATTTTCCATATATTATATTTTGAGAATTTGACTTAAGTCAGTTTTTTAGTTTATAATGCCGGGCCCTGATATTATCAGATTATGAATTGTCTTTGGGCTTGATGGACTTATTATGGTTCCTGGAATCTAGTGTAAAAATTAATTGATGAACATCTATGCATGTAGCGGGCACTTCTCTTTCCTTACTTTTGCTTATATGCCTCGTTTCTGTCTCTGAGGTGCTGTGTTATCGTCTCCGACTATTTGTCCAGGACTTTGGGGGGGTTCATTTTCATTTTTTGTGGGGATTTTTTTTTCTTTTTCGATTTTTGTTTTGTTTTTTTTGGGGGGGGGGGGTTGTTTTGTATTGTTTTGTTTTGAATTTTCTTTTTTTGTTTGTTTGTTTTTTGGGTTTATTTTCTTTTGGTTTTTGTGAGGGGAGGTATTTTGGTTTTTTGTTTGTTTTTTTTTTTTTAATCTCAGATCGTGGAAAAGTTCTGTTTTGTATTTCTTTATAGAATGGAATGTGTAAGCCTATTGACTGTGATATTTGAATTCTTATTTTAGGTATTGTGTTTCACTTACATTCACTCATGAATTTTGAGTAATTACGTTGAGAACTTCAAAGAATGTTATATCCTTGATTCTGGTTGGGGTTTTTTTTTTTCTTGATCACTGAACTTTGGTCAAGTGATTTCAGTCAAACAAACAAAAGTAAACAAGGAAGCGGTACTAAATATAATCTATCAAATCGGTCTGACAAATTGAGGAGCAGCGACCCACGCGTTTTCCAATTCTTTCTCACTTCAGTCATCCACAGATCGTGATTGGGATTCTCAGCCTATCTTACTATGATCAATAGTTGCTAGGTTTCCTAATTTAAGTGATTTCATAATTCTATTCTCCGATACGGAGTGCCTTGTGCTATCTCCTATTCATTTAAAGGAAAGATATCAAACACTCCTTTAACCGGATGCTTACGCGGAATATTGCGACGACTTTTCAGTGAAGTCCGGAAAGGATATTAAAATCACTTGTCTGGCAGTCTATAGTGACTGTTCCATTCATGTTTTCGTGTTTTCAAGTACTCAAGTCAATTCTCTAACCTTACATTTCTCAGATACACGTTTGTCGATCTCTGTGACATAAGTGTGCCTCTTCTGACCTTTTCACATTGTTTAATAGCAGAATAAATTTTAATGCAATTTTGGTTGATAAAAATTGAGATTGAGACGTCATTTTTATTTGATATTTTGAAATTAAGCCTTTCAATACATATGTAAAGTTTTATGAAATATAGAAAGTTCAACGAAAGTTCATTTCAAGACTTTGAAAGATTTGTATAAAATCAGATAAAATGTTTTATGCCAAGTCGCAAATCAGATTATTAACAAAAAAATAATAATAACGATATACAGAAAGAGACGCAGTTCAACGAGAGTTCGCAGAACTGCTGTATTCAAAGTCGCCTAATTTATTCTATATCGTTGACTACTTTTTGTGCTTAATTTCTGAGGAACTCACACGATATTTTTTTCTCGAAAGACGAAGTAAAATTAATTTCTTCCTGTCTTGTGCTTATATCAAAGTCATAGGTTCTAAAATGAAATTAACCAACGACCTAAATATACGCTGATTCGCGTCACGGTGAGTGTCAGTTCGTACTTGATTTATCATATCCTTCATTTGCGAGAGAGGAATAATTTTCCGACACCATTATACAATTATCATCGGGAAATAATCAAGTTCACCGTCATTTATATAGGATCAACTTTCTATTTTTGACTCTGGTAATGTCCTGCCCGCAGTAGTGCCAACCATAAAAGCAAAAACCGGCCGCGATATCGACATCTCTACCGTAATAGACCGAATGGACCCTATCAGAAACTTTATGGCGTCAAGGGACGTTAAAATTGCACTGAAAATAACTCTTATTGGCTGAGTGCAATGAATGCATAATTAATCAGATAAGAATCATGGAGATCAATTTCCTCTCCTTTCAAATTTATGCAAACAGAACCAATAAAAAGATTAATTGAGAATGTTACTCATTTAGAATTTAAGATCGTGATTTGTATTTATTTGTTGATGGACGATATTCTTTAATCTTTTGTTGAAGACGTCATACAATGAAGTAAAAACGAAAGAACTGAAAGAATTAAGGAATCGCCGTAATAATTTTTGGAACGCGTTGCGCAAGATGCATAAGTTTTCGCTCAATTTTTGGTTTTGATACCTTGGTCAACCGAAAAAATATTACAATGATTCCTTATCATTTCATTTCGTCTCGTTTCAATATTTATTTGCAGCTTTTAAACTGTTTTGATAACGACGTTGCTTATGACGTTGCTAAGTGTGTACTTCCGGTTTCGGTTGGCGCAGGTATCAACACAATTTCTAGGCAAATCAGCATCTTCGTTTCTTAAGAATTACAATGGAAATTAAATGATTAATAGTGTCCAAGTGCGTCTTACGAGAACAAAGAATTAGATGGAAGAAAAGACGAACAGACAGAGCACACAAAACACATTCTTGCTTGACAACAAAATTGAACCAAATAAACCATGCTAGGCAAAATAATCACGAAAAAAAAACAAAACAAATGAGATAGTCTGGTTTTAGCAAGTATTTGGTAGCTGTTGTAATCGAAGAATTTATAAAATACGGTCAGAACAATTGAGGATTCATGATGTAATATAAAGAACTTTGAGGCTAAACCTTCCTATCCATTTAAAGGAATGATATCAAACACTCCATTAAGCGGATGCCTATGCGGAATATTGTGATGACCCCTTTTATTGAAGTCCGGAAAGGAAATCAAAACTACTTGTCTGGCAGGTATATTCATGTTTTCGTGTTTTCAAGTACTCAAGTCAATTCTCTAACCTAATATTTCTCTGATACACGTTTACTTAGTCAATATTTGTGACGTTTGTGTTTCTCTTCTGACCTTTTCACATCATTTGATAGCAGAATAAATTCTAATTTCGGTTGATAAAACTTGGGATTGAGAAGTCAATTTTTTCAATATATTCAAGAAAACCTTTTGAAATTAAGCGTTTCAATACATAAAATTTTAGCAAGCATTTCTGTGAAAAAATAGAAACTTTGTGAAGAGAGGAATAATAATATATGTAGAACTTTGTGGCTAAAGCTTGTGGTACATTTAAGCATACGGTATTAGAGTAGTAATTATTTAAGCGTTGTTCATCTTACCAAGGAAGAATTAACAAGGTCTGCCAGTGCTTCGTCAAACTGCTGGAATTCTCCGGTCTGTACAAGGTATTCGGCTACTATTGAAGGTGTAAATCTGAAGGCGTCGTCATAATCCAACACCTAAAAAATATTTAAAATAGAAAATAGAAAATATCGTTTCAAACAATTGGTATAAATGGCACATCCAAATTTGCAACGTCATCTAAACCAATTATGGTTCCAAAAGCTAGCTCGCTAGGACATACTAGTACATCATATATAATATTTTGCTACTTCGGAAACTTGTCATTTCATCCAAAATATCATCGAAATTATAGGAGATTAACATCTTAGCACCACCCCTCCAATGCTATTTTGAACATAGATTTTATTTGGATATGTTAGTGAGTCAACCCTACGGGAAAGGAGCTGCACACAATCTTTATAATGTAAAAGCACAAATTAGGATTCAAAAAATAAAACCAGAGGGCGCTATCGAATTGAATTTTGGCGGCGTAATAAAATCACTTTGGCTGGAAGCATCACTGATGAGGATTTTAATATCCGAAACACATGTCTGATGCATGAAAAATGTTTTGAAACAGTTATAACACTTCCGTATTATTAATTCTTTCCTAAAGTGGATGGACTTGAATTCGGTGATGCAAATGGAAGAGTAAGTAACTAATGGAATCATGTTTCTTTTTACATTAGAAGACATCAATTATCCGAGTGTACTCATCAGATGAGTACTTTCTACATAGAAATATTTGTGAATAGTAAATCAAAAAATAAATATAGTCATAATAAGTATTTTTGATTAACAATTACCAAATATTTTAGAAAGTTACATTAAATAAACAACGAAATAGTCTAGCATATGAACTGAAGCGAACGTGAAAGAGAGAGAGAGAGAGAGAGAGAGAGAGAGAGAGAGAGAGAGAGAGAGAGAGAGAGAGAGAGAGAGAGAGAGAGAACAGGTCTCCGGAGGAGGGTTAGCATTTTCTGCCTATAGACAAAACTCGTTACTTCATTTTGTTACAGATTGTCAAGTTAGGTCAATGTGACAGGTCAAATGACATCTTGCTCTCAATAGTGCATGGCATTCCGCTATATAGGCGTTTAGAAAGCGTAAAGTAATGGAGTAAATTGAGTAATCCTGTGGATAAATTATCTCGTATGAAGTTTCATTATCCGAACATGTACGTCTGATGCACTGAATTTGAAATGTTATTACAGACGGTTGGTCTCCGGTATCAGAGTCGGATCTCATCTTTTGAAATTTGTAATGCTTAGACGGTCAGTTTAGTTATAAAAAGACTTTAATATGTATTGAATCGAAGCAAAATTTCTTTAGGATCTTGTACAACAAAACCAATATGCGTCCACTATATGTTCTATTACATGGTATCAGATTGTGTGTTTATCTTTATATAAACTGCGAAATTTTGTTTCTTTGTACATTTGTATTCCCCATGTAATATATCTTAGTATTCCCTTTCAAACTATCATTCCTACAAAGATGAGAGATCAAGTAACAGAAATTTAATTTGGCGTCGGTAATTTCTTATGAAACGTCCTATTGAAATTTGTAAACCCTTTCATACGACTTGAATATATTTTCATATTTATAATCCTAACTAGCCCTGGTTGTTTATTGTCGCTTAAATCATATGCATGATATGTTCCATCACGTGCGCATGATGTGGACTGCAAATGATGGAAAATTCAAAGGCAGTAGAATATCCCATTAATATTCTGGTCGCTACACAGGAAGCCGTAATCTTTTTATTCCCTGAAAAGGGACTTCTTTCTCTATACTTCTCTATACTAGATAGCTCCGAGTCTCAAAAACATCAATTTCATATGCATGCCTTTTGACGTAAACAAAATGGCTGAAATAATTTGATACGTAGTGCCGTTCGTCGGAAATGTTAGAATATTATTTCCAGTCCATTTGACGATTGTCACTTTGAGCATATAGAACTTTTATCATAGAAATTATATTTGTATCTTGAATAAAACCTGCCTCTTGTCTCAGATTTGTTTTACTTGTATTGGGGGTTTCTTTTTAAGAAAATACTGAAAATAGCACTTTCATAATAGGCCAAACTTGCTTTAAAACAAACTACAATGTCAGCTCTTCCCTAAACCAATTGGTCTTGATGACGATCTGCAACCACATTTTTAACGATTTACATCTTTTAGTTTGAACTTCCTCTCTTTATGATAAAATGTTTAAAAAAAATATTTCGTACTTTCATGCCAAACCCTCTCTTTATAGCATGAACTATATGCAAATTCCACTTTATTTTTAGATTTAGTTTGTTTCTTCAGAAGACAGTGTTGAACAAATTTTAATCATGGTTTAAATTTTTAAATTTTTTAAAATTTAAATCCTAATTTTAATGAATAATCACTCAGGTGACGGGACACGGATTGATGATAGGGACTGCAATCATTTCTGAATTAACCCACCACATTACCATAAAATGCTCTTTTTACATAGGTCCTACCTATGGTGCTCCGAAACCGGAGGAATTTACAAAACAACAACAACATAGCCCTACTATGAAACCTAAAACCCTTTATACAAAGGAAAATACAAAGTCAGCTCTTCCCTTAATCTTAATCAAGTAACTGTGATTAAAATGTACATCTAAAGGTGGCCTATTCAGATTTCTGTTCTTGTCAATAACAAACAAACTATAAGGCTAGCTGGATGAAAAAAAGATCTAACAATGGTTCAATACCGGACTGATCAGACATATTACATTAACTTCCTCCCTGGGTCCCATTTCCTTCTTTTTTATTCCTTCGATATCAAACGTGGGTGTACATACATTTGCCTTTAAGAAATATCCATTAGAAAACGATATTAACCAGTATCGCCTTATTATTTCATCTAGAGTCCATGATCGACAAGTTATACAGTTAACATCCGACTATTATAACTGGATTCCGGGAATATCCCCCTCCGGTCATTCCATATTTCATATTTTCTTCTTCTTTTTAATTCGTTTTGTGACATTTGCAGTACTTTTTGATATTTGTCAAAAAACGCTGAGTCATTCAGATGATAAGTGGATTGATAAAAAGTCATAGACGATAAACATTTCCAAAGCAGTGCAGCTGAAAGGAAAACAAAACATGGAGTTTCAAAGCAATACAAAGGAATGAAAACAGAGAGAACCGACAAAAGAACTGAAACAGCGGAATTGGAAACCCCCAACAATCGGAGTGATAATAGGGAATTTTAATAACCATTGTATAAACATAACACCTTGGAAAATGAAAGGAAATGTTATAATCAAAGTAAATAAAAGGATGGGAGAAAAATAGAGAAGACAAATACGTAGGCGAATGTCATTTATAAGCGGGAAAGGTATACAAGAGAAATTCCTAGCACTGTAGTCTGAAGAGTTGCCGTTACCCATTAGCATAAGAACAAGTACAAATCATTTTCACTGAGGACAAGAGATCTGGGCTCGGCATCATAAACTAAAAATTGACTTCAGTCTAATTTTCAATATTCTTTTGTCTCGTTTTAATGTTCGTGATGAATGGAAATATTCAAATATTTTCATATATATTTTTAGGGTATAGTATAATGAATGAAATCAATATTTCAAATTTTCACTGATTTGTTATATATCGTGCTATGGGAATTTGACTTATTAATAAGTTGATTCTTAGTTTATGGTGTCGGACCCTGAAGTCAGTCTTTTACTACAGAAATTTAGACGGCAGAATATGCTGACTTTCCCAGGCACCCAATTTAATCTCAATTAGACATTAACGTTTGTTGTTCATTTTTCATGGTTCCGTATGCCCATAAATTAAAATTTTCGATTTGCGTTTGACTTTCATTCACTTATGGACAAGTTTGATGTGGTCATATGTAGGGCTTTAATAGATTGAGGCGGTATTTTGGACAAGTTTTGATTTTGTCGTGTGTAGGACTATCATAGATTAAGGCTGCTAAAACTGCGTCACATTTTAAGGTGTGAAATGGTTCCTAAATTGATATTATAACGTATCTTTGGGCAATTGTCTTTTATATTTTCCCTACGTCCGTTTCCTTTTTTTTCATATCTTCTAGCCTAGTTTGTGGCGTCACCTTACAATAACACTGTGTAGCATCACGTGACTTAAGTTGGTGAAACCACGAACACAAAATGGAGACATACATGTATACCGTTCGTTTTGGGGAAAGGAAATAGGTACTGTGATGATTGTGTTGATTCAGTTCTATCTTTTCATAGCCGATGTCCTTGTAAAAGATGATATTTTGATGATTCTTTGTTTGTCAATCAAGAAACCATTGTAGTTTTTACAAACATTCTGACAACGTGGTCGAAATATGTTAAACACGACTTTGTGATGGTTTCCACGAAAATATCTACTGTACACCTTTTGTCACAATGTTCGTAAAAACAGCGGCGTTTTACTTACTAACGATTCCATGATAGTAAAGTACCATTTTAAACAAGGATATAGGCTATGAAAAGATAACAGTTTATCAAAGCAATTATTGGAGTTCCTGTTTTCTTTCCTCCAACTGAGCTTTTTATTTATTCGTGGTTTCACCAACTAAAGTCACGTGACGCTACACGGTGAATAAGATTGATGTTTAATTTCAACAACAACTTTGTGTCTTTTAAAGAGACAACCGTATATCCTTATAATTGGGAGGGTCGTGCGCACGTAATACGGATGCCCACATCATTGCTATAAATAAAGCTGATGGCCGTCTACAGAATTTTTACACGTTGTCCTTCATATCTCAATGGTACATTTTCTTCTTCGTTTTTCCTATTATCACCAATTGCTTGTGGCAGTTTGTTGTGAGTATTCTCGTTGTTTCTAGATGTATGTTGATATGTTAGATTTACTTGCTGTCCGTAGTTTCGGTTGTATGTTGATATGTTAGATTAACTTGTTGTCCGTAGTTTCGGTTGTATGCGTGTGAGTTCCGCAGTGTTGAATACTGGATATCTCTTGCATATCCATTTAAGTAGTAAATCAGGAGACCCACAGCCTGGATGGTCCAAGATGACGGACTCACCTCGTCTCTCGGCACCATGGTGTAGCGGTTACAATGTTGTGCAAGCAATTCTTAGGTCGCTGGTTCGAACCGCGCTAGGGCCGGATCGATCGACATATGTGCATTTCTATGTTATGTGTTGTCCGTGTCTAGGTAGTGTTGTGTCTAAATGTTTGTAGTATTTTTAGAAAATGACTCACCTCTTCCGGTCGTGGGAGATTGAATGATTTGTCAGAGTCCACAGTCTCGTGTATTCCTAAGGCAGGTATGTCTACTTTCGTTTGTGTATGAGGCACTTTAGATGATGAGTCTTTTTCAGATTTTTGTCGAACATCAGAGACAACGTTGCCATTGTCTGTGTTTATCACTGCAAGAAAAGCACAGTCAAAAATAACAAAACAGAGTTCGTAATTATGTTTTTCTCTAATTGTACAAGGGAATCGGTAAGGTGGGTGTTTTTCCATTCGGCGATTTCATCAAAATTATCTCCTATATTTTGAAGCTAGAACTTTTTTGACAGATATTTCACAGTTACATCGATTAATTTTTGGAGATCGAAAAGCGACTTCAAAATTGTATACGACCTAAACCAACAATCACTCAGTAGATTTATTTTGCTAAGACAAAAGAAACTATCCTTCAGGCACAAATAATTTCTTTCGGGTTTTCCTAATTTCTTTTTTATTTTCATATTCTTACCTTTATTTTCTTCTTCTTGAAGTCTGTCTTCTTTACCATTGACATTGCTATAAGAAAACACTTTTTGTTTCTGGACTGCTACATTATTGAGTTGATTTGCTACGAAAGAATATTAGAAGAATTCTTATAATTAGTGAATGAAAGTCAAACACAAAAGCCGATACCAGATTCCAAAATCCACAATTGAAAGGCTTACGAATTTTGGGGAAAATTACAAAACAGAAGTTTCTAACGCGAAAAGAACAATGGACAAACAGACGGAGCCAATTGCTTCAAAGAAACACGAAGGACAACTTGTTTTATGAACTATATTCAGTGCGGAAGGCATTGTAGAATGCATTATTATATAATAACATTGACATATTAATCACCTACATGTAGAAGACTAGTGATGACTTTGACTAAAAAGATGATGAAATAAATGGAGTTTGAAAAAAAAACACAATTACGCTCACCTGTGAGTTTGGCCAATTTTTGTAAATCTGTTTCTGACGCAAGGATCTAAAATGGAAAATTAAATATTGTATAATTTCACAATATGCAATATGCCATATTTAACATTGTTAGTTTAGTACATTTGTATATACAATTTGATGATGATGATGATGATGATGATGATGATGATGATGATGATGATGATGATGATGATGATGATGATGATTAAACGTTTTGGTTGTGTGTTGGTGAATAAGATAATGATGGCGAAGCAATTTTATCTGTAGCGACGAGGTATTCCTGTGATCAATTATCACTTGTCTATATTTTTTTCTTTGTCATTATTTATGATAATTTTTGCAACATGTTCTCATTACAGAGTATGACCAGTACAAGAAAACTTACGGGTTTCTGGAGGGATCGTTTGTCTGTTGCTGAAATATAACGAAAATATAGATAAAAACTAATCATAAATATTAAATTAATATCACAAACAGGTACTATCATGTTCTGACGTAAATTGTAAAATAACTCCATAACTACATTGTACAATTTGTGGTAACAATACGCAAATACTTATCTGAAATTGAAGACGATGACGTATGTACTTGTACGCTCCTTTATATTTCCTCTCTTATTGCCATTAAGCAAAAATGATTTTGGGCCGATGAAAACATTCAATATATCGATACATTTGAAATGCCAAACTTTGAGAAAAAAATACTTTTAAATAATTTGTAATCAAATATTACAGACTCGTTGTATTTTTTTTTTTTAATATTGCTGTTGTTGTTTTTAATTTTTATTAATTGTCATGATTGTTTTTAAACAGTGACTAGGCATTGTTAGTAATTATTTAATCTTATACTAAAATAAGTTGAAGGTAGATAATTTACAAGAATAAACAAAGGACTATATATGGTTTATATAGTTGAGGGGTCAACAATGACAACATTTTGAAGTTTCACGAAGTTAACGGATTTGTACCAATATTTATTATACAATGTAGGCTACTTATGAAATGATACATAACCTTTCCTTTCTCAATTTCTTAGAATTTGGCTTTAAAAATTCTTGAAAAAGATCTTTATAGGATTATTTTCGACAAACTTCCTAATAGTTAATATCTAGCGGGCTTCTGAATATTTGATATGTTGTTACCTTTACATGTCTCAAAGTGCATGCAAAAGGAACAACTTGTTCACGATCCCGCTCGATGTTATCTCAATGAAAATAATTAAGAATAATGCTATTTTTCGTATAAAAAGTTGACAAAATCACCCGTTTTACAATGTATTAGAAATCGAAGAGTAGTTTTTATAACTAGAATTCTCAAAATATAGATATTTAAATCACTAAAATGGCAACAAAATTTAATTTTGGAGAAGTCGATTTTAGGGGGCCACTTCATTATATAAACCATATATACATGTATATTCCTTAATACTTTAATTGAAAAAAATGGAATAACTCCATCCTGTGATTTCAAGAAACGCACGCTGCATTAATTACTAAAGATTGCGAGTTTGTTGTTTTGATTTATCTGTTCTTAAATGATGCTTTTGAATTTGAAGACGTTTAACATTTAAAACAAACTTTTTGTATCAACTAACAATTTATTTGTCTCTTGAAACTACCGCAGTCGTATATCTGAAGCAACGAACTAGAGAAAATAATGAAATGAGAAAACCAAATCTCAAATCTAGATTAGAAACTATCATGTTATTTACTCGGATGGCAATAAACCATGGACTCCAAAGTATAAAGGCGGATTAAATGCAATGGACATCGTAATAGGTTTTCCTAGAAACTACGCAGTAAAAAGGCGCGAATCAAAGTGGTGTAGATTTCGCTGTAGATTCATAGCAGCTTTGTGACATATGTTCCGGCCCTTTCCATCAATACTACAATTACTGTATGTAACAGTATTGGGTCTGTCGCCCACCATTATCGATCAACATTGTCACACTATCTATTTCGATGTTTATTTCATCCTGAGAAACTGACAACACCAAAGACTCAAAGAATGATACTGGCATCAGATTCCTGTTTTTCGCTTAATACGTTTGGCATTATCGATTTTCATAGAAAGTTGACCCTCTTTGATTTTTTTCTTTTATTTTTCGGTTATGGGTGTATACATGTATGACGTGTTCAATGGATGCAATTAACCGATAATTTGATATAAGTAAAAAAAATAGATTATTTTCTTAATATCGTCATGCAATCAATTTTTCTTTAATTTTGTTCAAAGTATGTTGTAATGCTTCAATCTCTTCACACAAAAGAATTTTATAATTAATCAAAAATTGTCAAGGTCGATGAAGAAATTAAATGCTTGAACACCGCCCATAAACTGGAAAGATCAATGATTTCACATCATTAAAATCAGGTATCGGCATTTTCTCTCTGATCTAACAAAAATCGAAGATGTTTAAAAATTTAGGTAAAAAAGGCAAAAACAATAAGTCTATAATTACATTGTTATTGACGATAATGTATATACTATGATACAGAAATAACCACTAACTCTTTTGTATCTAGCCATTGTCGCCTACACACATGTATGGACGTCATATTGATGTCACAATTTTTTCATCTTCTCGTCGCTAGTAAAGTAAAAAAAAAACCTCTTCTATCTAAAGATAACCTTAAATAAGATCATGAATTAAAAAAGGGATTAAATCTTTAGAGATTTAATTACTCAAAGCATAAACGTGATTGAATGGAATGAAACATAATTTCTTTGTACATTTCCTCGGAAATCCCTTGTTGAAAGATTCTATTGATCTTAAACAATCGAGAAAATTTCGAGTAGGCTTTAAGCTGTGTCTTCGACCGGATTTGTTTTCAATCGCCTCTGTTGTCACAGCTAGGTCGATTAAACTTACATACAACTAATAATATACAATTCTTGTTTAAAGGGATAGAAATTCTATAATTGTAGACATCTAATCAGCTTTGAGAAGAGAACAAAGATCCGTATATAACGGCTCCCCTCCTACGCTGGATCAATGAGGCAAAAAAAGCAATTCTCATTAAATAGTAGGGTACTTGGAACGCCTAGGAGATTCTATCTATAACGCTTTTAGGGATATTAGCTGGCATCGCGGTAATGAATTCTGCCATAGCAGCTGCCCCTGTCATGGTATAAAAGGTCATATGAATTGCGTTACAAATCCAATAAAGATCATAATTTGGAAAGAGACAGTATGTGACTAAGAACAAATAGCATTGAACGCTTATATAATTTCAAATAGATGCCCCCTCCCCTTCTTTTTTTTTGCTTTATGTGTGTGTGTATGTGTGTGTTACTGCGATATCGTCTTGTTGGAGACCGATCTCCTTAATTTAGTAAAGAAGATAGATTGAGCTCCATATTTAAGTAAAGAAAAGAGATTAATCTCAATATTTTAAGGAAGAAAAGAGATTGATCTCCATATTTTAGTGAAGAAAAGAGATTGAACTCAATATTTTAGTGAAGGAAAGAGATTGATCTCCATATTTTAGTGAAGAAAAGAGATTAATCTCCATATTTTAGTAAAGGAAAGAGATTGATCTCCATATTTTAGTGAAGAAAAGAGATTGATCTCCATATTTTAGTGAAGAAAAGAGATTGATCTCCATATTTTAGTAAAATAAAAAAAAGATTTATCTCCTTACTTTAGTAAAGAAAAAAGATTCATCTTCTTATTCTAGTGAAGAAAACAAATCGATCTCTTTATTTTAGTAAAGAAAAGAAAAAGAGATGATTGATCTCCATATTTTAGTGAAGAAAAGAGATTGGTCTCCTTATCTTAGTAAAGAAAAGAGATTGATCTCCATATTTTAGTGAAGAAAAGAGATTGATCTCAATATTTTAGTGAAGGAAAGAGATTGATCTCCATATTTTATTAAAGAAAAGAGATTGATCACCATATTTTATTAAAGAAAAGAGATTGATCTCCTCATCTTAGTAAAGAAAAGAGATTGATCTCCATATTTTAGTAAAGAAAAGAGATTTATCTCATTATTCTAGTTAAGAAAGCAGATTGATCTCCATATTTTACTTTTATTTTTACAGATCTGCATTTATTTGGTCTATTTCCTTTTTTCATCCTAGCAAAACAATAGCAATTCCTTGAATTTTGTTTCTAAAACCTCTAAGTTGGTTTTTTTTTAATTCTACTTGTTTTACACTGGACGCTCCTTTTGAGTCCATTAAATATTTTGGGATCTGTACATGAAGGACATGAATAATAACTTATATTGGAATTAATGTCGATATGAAAAGTCATCGGCTCATATTCAATTCTATGAAAACTACAGACATGCAATTGGAGACCTTTACACAAAGAAGGATATAAGCCATTGGATAATAAAGAGAAGAACTACTAAATTCTAGACGGTTTTTACCTAATTCATCGGCAACAAACCAGACAATAAATTGCCTACGCTCTATTCAATATCACGAATATCGGAGAATATGAAGTCTTGCATGCAATAAAATCAAATAAGACCTATGAATGAAGTAGGAACACAACATTCATTGCTTTGGTCATGCGCAGATCTCTCTCTCTCTCTCTCTCTCTCTCTCTCTCTCTCTCTCTCTCTCTCTCTCTCTCTCCTTTTTTGTTTTGTTTTTGTTTTTTAAAGCAAGCAGAGTACAGTCTATGATTTTTCAAGAAAATAAAGCGCAAAAGTCTTGAAAATCGTAATTCTATTTTTTTTAATTTAGGGGCGCTGTTCTATCTCAACTCCTTTTCAACAATCTTTCTTTGAAAGTTTCTATATAGTTTTAGATATAAGAATATTTAATAGATTCATTTTTTATTTCAATGTAAGTTAAAGTATATTGTTAGTTTTTCTTCTTTTCAATTCAGGTATTGTTTCCATAACAAGTAGTAAACAGGGAAACGTTACATCCTATTGAATACGTCTCTTCTTCCCTTCCAGAAACGCACACCAGAAGCCATTTGGAAGCCCTACCATAACTATCATCCGGTCTAGAATGTCAACGACCCGGACTTCTTTGATGTATCAGGATTGTATTTTAATTTGGCCCGAGGTTTTAATAAAAATGAACATAACACGGAGATCAGATATGGGATTAACCCATGAGAGAATTAAAACATGACCATATCGTGTTGATTTCCTTAATGCTACATTATCATGGTGCTTTATTTTACGGGACTTCAGTGTGGTGCTGATAGCGAAAATACGATCGACGTTCACGCTTTCATATCGATATGTACATGCTTAGTATAGTAAGCATTTGGTCATAAAAATGCCACAGATCAAGATTGAAGGGGTCTGGAATTTTTATTTAAACATTATGAAAATTTTGTAGACTAAAATACCATTTCTGGCTTTCTTGAAAGTTGTTTTGTTGCTTTCCTTGAAGTATCTGTTCAATTTGCTTATTTTGGAATTAAAGTTGAATGTAAGTGAATCTGACATTAAAAACAATAGAATTGATAACGCAATAGGACCTGGGAGTCCCCGAGGGCACATTTAGCCAAGTTCGACCAACTTCGGTTGATCGTTTCTTCAACGCATTCGAACAATTCGGTTATCAAAATTACTTGAAATTTCTAAAACATGAACACTGTAGCATCAAATCCTACCAATTCTGCTACGTTTTTCGGTACAATTTGGACATAACTTTCTCAGTATTGATCATATTACATTGTTTAGATTGAGGATCACTGACGAGGGTTCAGTACCCGAAACGTGCATTTCTGGTCCATTCTGCAAATTTTATCTGTTTTCAAATGATGATATTGAATTTGAAGACGTTTAACATTCTAATTTGACTTTTAAAACTTTTGTTCCTTAATATCCTTATTTAGTTATTATTCATGTATGTTTAATACATATTTGATAAAGAAGTTTTACATCGTTCGTGATCGTTACATTTTGAACATTGTGAACTCTGACCACTAACCATTCCCTCCCAGGTTCGATGACTTCGTCTGTAGCATTAAGATAGACGAACATTGACCTAAACTCATATTGACACGACAGAAATGGTGTAGAATTATTAGATAAAACCTCCAGTTTGATTCTTAATTCACTGTATGTCGTCCTTTTCCTTCGTAATTTCTTAACAGCTTTTATAATGGCAGCAATATGCTAAGACAGACAAGAGCAATGAACCAAATGTCTTAGATAGAGATTTTGCACTGCAACTTTTTTTAGTGTTTAGGAATCCCCTGCTCCTCTCTAAAAAGAATTGACATTGGCAAAGATAGGTTGAAATAGGAACGAAGAATCAAGTGTTTCAGATGGCGCAGTAAAAAATCGCAAGTATTGAAGAAGCTTTGAGATTCCCTCCTTCCCTCCAAAAGAGGATAATATTGCATTTGTCTGTGCGATTGTCTTAAATGATTTTACAATTTTAGCTTATTTGAGCATTTACGTTCAGTTTGGATAACTGTGTCGCAGTCTCCTTGGGGACATTCGCCATCAAATGGATAGATCTACTTTAGGCTGGAATTAGTCAAAACTCGCATTATCACGAACAAAAATAGAGTTCAGAAATGAGAACTACGTGTGACGTTGCGCAACTTCCAAAGCCGTTCTTGAGTTAAGCAGAAGCGCTTTTTTTCTGTTTAATGCTTATTCATGATACATATATGGCAACTTTCGAGAAAAATCTGAGTTTTGATCATATCTGAATTACAATAAAAAGAAAAATGATAGATAATGTCACATATTTTAATGAGGATATTTCTTCACTTTGAATGTACAATGTATACAAATTGTAGAGAGGATTGCAATTCCTTTTTAACAAAACTTAATGCTCTTACTTGCGCGATATTCGATTGCTACATGTATCTCTGAAATGTAAATCCGGGCGACGAACCGAACATCGTGATTTTTTCCTATGTTTATTCTATTAATTCCGTATTATCATCTGCGTATTGATTTCCATCATAATTCTAAGAGAAAATTTGTGATGTACGCCTACATTTCCACTAAATGAACAACCACTGTCCAGGAAAAAATTCGGGCTGTCAGTAATTTCGTATCGCGTCAATGTCAGCATGGCTCTTTCTATGTGATGAAAACTTCCAGCGAAGACGCGGGTAAAAGAAGCGGACAATTAGATAAATAACTGGGAGGAAATTGGTATATTGGATTTTGACGAAAAGAATCAAATTACAATTTTTATGACGCTAAGAAGAAGCGTGCATCATCATCATCGTGTAGTCCGAAATGGTGGACAAAATCTATCGTCAACCAATGTGAATGATGTGTTATAAAAGTCATTGATTTAGATGCCTAGCTTCAATGGAAACCGCAATCTAATTTGTTCCTTGATTTTCTTTAACATCCAAGAAAATAAAAGCAGAGAATGATTCTGAGTGATTTACAGAAACTTTTGCTAGGGTATTGCGAACTAAAGAAGTCTCCATTCGTGTTATTTTTCAGATATTATTTTCCAAAAGCCGATGTTTATTAATATAAATTTTTGACATGGAAAAAAATGAATGCAATTGCACCTAAGAAAGAAATCACGATGATTTTTTTTATACAAGTTGAAAATGCATACAAAAGCAAATGATTCAGACAAGAAATAAAGTAACTAAGCTTAAATGAAAAAGGAAGAAAAAAAAAGAAGATCAAACGTCGAATTTTGAATTAGAGGAAACTAATGTATTATGTTTATTTTACACAAGCCAATCGTCTAAAGTATTATCGTTATTCAGCAATTCAGAGGAAACGCATGAAGTACTATTATTTTACGAACGACCAATATTAATAGAATAACTACATTGTGTTATGCAAAGTTGCGTAGACTTGTATAATATCAATTTCCCGTGTCGCATGTGCGTTACCGCTGTACGATAATAAGAGTGTTTAACGTTAGTGCGAAACATTCACAAGCTGAAATGTGCTAAGAACATTGACGCTAAAGGAAGCCATTGATGTCATACATTACATAGTTCTGATTTTACTCGCTAAGTGAACTTTTTTCCCCTCGCACTCTTCCACTTACGGTGTAAATTGACTTCAGATTCAATCGCCCAGGACTACAGAGTCGACGACGACGATGTTTACTTTGTGAAACAAATATTCTATGGAAGGGACCAAGAGGTCAGAAGTGTTTGCTCGCGTCAATACTGATGTGCTTTACTGAATAATGAATTTGAATTTAAATCGATTCCATCCAAAATGACGAATCAACTCCCCGTCTCTCCTTTCAGAATGAGGACCTTCTGGAATAACTTATCATTGCCTTGACTTGATTGAATTTTGCTTTTGTACCATTACATGTATCAATTATGTTCAAAATAAGTATTTTTCCTAGTATTTTAGCTCACTTGTCCAAAAGCGTAAGGTACTGTCATTGTGCTTCATTTTTGTCACACTTATGCCCTTTGCCGTGTGGAGCTCGTAAAAAAGTTCCCCGCGAGGGGTTTGACAGTAAGTGTTTTGAATATATATTTCCCTGACATTGTCGCCATAGCACTTTCTATATAGACATAACGTCAGAGAGTGCATGAATTTTAGATATTGTTTTCATTTTCGTGCTTAAACATCGACGGCGGGTGCGGCTAGCCAACAGGGGATGCTTACTCCTCCCGGGCACCTGGTCCCACCTCTGGCTTGCTGGGGGTCCGTCGATGCTTAATTTTGTGCTCTGTTGTGAGTGCTGTTGCGATTGTCGTCAGGAACTTCTTTGATTCATCCCATTTTGAGGTCGTTGTATGTTTCTTGCTCACTTCTTGAAATAAAACATTTAAAAGGCTCCTTGTGCATGAAGTACGAAACAAGATCTCTGAATGGTTGGTCTTATTTCTTCTAGATGAGCTAATCATGAAGAACAAATTATATATGTTATAGTATACCAGCCATATTCAATTTAGAACTTCTTTACGCTACATGTTTATGTGTGGTAATTTGTGTTTGATGTTTCTGTGTTGTGCGTTGACGTTCCTTGTCCCTTTTGCGTATCTTCCTGTGCTTTTCTGCTCTGTGTTTTTGCATTGGGTGTTTGGGGTTTTTGCTGAGGGTGCCGCAACCTTGTGTTGTTGGCGATCCCCTCCTTTGATGTACAAGCAATTGATAGGGGCGATGATATGATGACACTCAACTTTTAAAAAGTTTAAGATAGTGGATATAAAATCATTCTTGTTTGTCGGACAATAGCCAACATATTTATATCATCCCCCTATACATACTTTCTTTTTTCAAACAATAAATGTTAAAGTAGACGAACAAAAACAAAAGAAAATAAGTAAATTCGGCCATCAAAAGTGTACTATTTCAACGGCTAAAATAAAAAAAATCCAGGGAAATGACAATATATAATTTCATCGCTTCATAGAACAGATCTACCCACTGATGTGTGATTG
This sequence comes from Pinctada fucata, assembly GCA_028142955.1. NCBI lineage: Eukaryota > Metazoa > Mollusca > Bivalvia > Pterioida > Pteriidae > Pinctada > Pinctada fucata. The sequence continues at coordinate 26,971,367 of AP027105.1, read as the reverse complement.
AAATCAGTTAACATGAAAGGGTAATCATCACCTGCTTGCTCAGATAATCACCAGAGATTAGAAAATGAGTAGGTGGAACATCATGCTTTCCTTAAATAATAATGAAATAATCCCAAAAAAGAACATATTGCATTGATTATACCAGGACACAAGAGGTCCAGATTGAAACAAAGAACAGGAAATAAAACCACAGTCGGATAGCACTTGGCAAGTCAGAAGAGCGTAAAGATCAGAAGAATTGTAAGAACCCCCTATGAATGAAGACTCTAGCTGTAGCTTAAATCATCTTGTCAGAGTACATAGAAATGCAGATATCTCAAACAATGGCTCAATAGTGGCTTCATTGTTTGTCAGTATAACTGGTTATCTTGAGATAATGGAATTTTCGCCATTATTAAATTATATTTTTCGAAGTAAACAACTTTGAAACGAATTTAGATCGTCGTCAATTATGAATACTTATCAGTCTTTTCCCTTCAGACATATTTTTTTTTTATTTGGACATCCCAAAATAGGCAATCTCGTATATAACCATATCGGTCGATGATTTATTTACGGAGATGCTATCGCGACTTTGATGTCGATTTAAACACGATCAGGGTATTGTATTTCAATATGATCTGGGCGTTGCTTTGCTTTTACGATTCGGCTGAAATATTGGCAAAATCATTTTCATCTGTTAATGAGGGACACTGTGTTGACATATTGCACAAATAAGAAAGCTGATAACATGAAACTGATGGAAAAAATCAAAATGAAGAAAGAAACGAAAAAACAGAGAGGATGAAGGAATAATGAAGAACAAATTGTAGCTTAAAACTGAGGGATAGCTTCCTGAAGGTATAGCTCAGATCATAGCTGGATCTTTGTAATAAATGTTAAGAATTTAGCGCACCATACTTTTATTATTTCGTCCTTGAGCATTACGGATGAGACGAAGCTTTTTGAATTGCGCATATGGTGCGCTGACATACTCGTTATTGTCATGGTCAGCGAATGAAAGTCAGACAGAAAACCCAAAATCCGATTCCAAAAATCACAATCAAAAGGCTTACAAACTCTTGAAAAACATATAAAAGAGAACTTTCTCACGAGAAAAAAAAACAAATAAGACAAACAGACGGAGACAACTCCATAGAAACACACAGGACAACTTGGGTAGAAACACATAGGACATACATTTCAATTTCAATACTTGATAAGTTGACGAAAGCTCAATTTCGGACAATTGCATTTACAGACAGACAGATGCATGTACAACCAGGTAGGTTCCTGCCTATTTTTTACAATAACATCTACCTTTAGTTGCGAAAAAGTCGTCGCGAAAATAACGAGGTCCATAACGTAGGACACGGCATGTAACCTCGTTGTAAAGGGGATACAAAACAGTACAAACCATTATCAATCTTTCTAATTTTGCTCTTTGTTTTCCATTATTATTTTATCTAACACAAAAACTAAGGAACTCTTTTATTGATTTCTCCTATCCAGAGACAAGATTATGGCTCCGGTACGGGCGTTTAAGGTGTTCTTAGATTCAGAAAGAAGTGTCAAAATATGAGCTCCACGTGCGAGGAACGGTATGAAAATCAAATTAGCTACATGAAAAATCACGACAAAGATATTTCATAAAGTAAAATCAGACGGAACACAAAAAGAAATTGGTAAGAAAAAAAGCGATTCCAAAGTCCTACCAAAGCACATATAAAGCTATCAAAGAATACGAAATAGATTAGATTAGATTGAAAAGACCAAGGTATTTTCGTCGTAAAATTCATCAATGTTAAACGTCGTCAAGTTGAATAGCATCATATAAGAACAAATAAATTGGCAGCATGGACCAGACCAGACTCGTCAGTGATCCTCAAATCTAAACAATGTGATATTCCCAAAAGTGTGAAAATTAGTTTGTCCAAAAAAATGTACCAAAAGACATAGCAGGATGGATGGGATATGATGCTACAGGACCAACATTTATGAAAGTTCTAGAAATTTTGATAACAGAAATACTAGCTTTTCTGTCTTTTCTTTTATTAGATTCAAAGGTTCCAGTAAAACTGACCTACACACAATGAATAAAAGACGATTCAAAGGTTCTAATCTCGAAAATGAAAACCTTTTCACAGAAGCATCAGAAAGCCTACATTTGAATGCACAAGTCTTTCGAGTATACGGGTATGCTGGCAGTTGAAACCCTCACATCATTAGCATACAAACAATCTGTCTCAATGGTGTACCAGAAATCACTCTGCGTTCAAAATTATTAGTTTTAAAGAAAGGAGCATCAACGAATGTTCATGCTCCGTTTGGTAGATAGTAGATAGAACTAGAAAACGCAAAGCACTTTTGTACTGTAAATGTGGTTATTAAATTTCCAAATGATTTTGAAGAAATCGTGTGTATTTCCTTTCGTCTTTTATACTGGTTGAAATTTTTCACGCGAGGATTACTACCACGCGAAAATTTCCACGTTTACAGAACATGTATTCATTTGCGGTCATACAGAAAAGGATGCGACGCTTTGAATTCACGTGTCGCGCTTGGAATTCTCGTTGAGGTACATATATACATATTGCGGTAATACAGAAAAAAATCCTAGCTTAGAAATCACGCGTCACGGTCTGGGCTAAAGTTTGGTACAGTGTTAAACGTGTTTATCGTAGTAAATTGGAAAGCATATCCTTGATAGCAATTTTCTTTATAATGTCATTGATTGATTTAGGAACTTTTCTCATTGGATCCTTAATTGAAATGGCGTTCCTTCAATTTTTCTTTTCCTTGTTTACAATCTCAAATCCAGAAAACGTTTAGCTCAGCAGTATACTCTCTTGTGGAATTTATAAATGATCAGTTCCATCAGCATATCGATCATATACTATTTATTATTATTTATTTACATAATATGTGCGTTAATATTGATCGTTTCTTCAAACGCATTCGAAAATTTCTGTTCACAAAATTTTCACGAAATTTCTGAAAAGTGGGTCCCATCCATCGTCTTTGGTCATATTTGATTGAATAGATTGAGGATCTTTGACGAGGAAAACATGCATGTCTGGTCCATGCTATGAATTTGAAGACGTAACGTGTGTTATCATTGTTATCGTCAGTTGTCAAGTAATATGTTCAAAGGTTATTTTTCGTAAGATGTGCATATCAGTGATTGCATATGTCTTTAAACGGTGATCTTCAAACGGTCCTGATACGGTCCTTAAACTCTGGGAAATGACAGTAAAAATTCGACGTTACCATACCATTTCATGACGTCAGATACCGTCTCAAATGGGAAATAACTCTGTATTCCGCAAATACTCAATAGAGATACAGATAGTGAATTTGACACACTGAAATTTGACAAATTGAAAATTTTTCTAACAAAAATTGCAGGAAAATAAACAATATTTGAATTTCTACGAACTTGGTCCTTAGTTTAGATAAAAAACATATTATTCAAAGAGCATATATATAGTCCAAGCATGGTATATTGACTTTGCAGTTTATTTAAAGTTTTGTTGTTATTATATTAAGTCAAGTCCTTTCCGCAAAAAATTCCTTAAAGCATTGATTTAGATATGAAAGAAAAGCATGTTTACGCCATTTATCTTTTTTATAATAGCAACAAAATTGTGATGATAAAAAATAAAAGATGATGAGACATTATCGCTTTATTATCACAATAAGACGTCTTTGTGTCGTGATTGCGTTATTATCATTGTATATCTGTCCATTGTGTTCTTTTTAAGTGTAGGTCCACGTAAGAATCAGGAAGGGGTGATACATCAACATTTTTTGCAAAACATTTTATTTCTATTTTGAGACATATATGTGGTACAAATTCACATATGAAAATTCATTTATTAAGGTAGCGTATTCACCACATTTACGAAAAAAATAAATGGCGGGAAAATTTCTCTATACAATTCAACCATGTTCAGTGCCTTTATAACTTTTTTACCTTCCAAGTGTGTAGAAAATTAATTCGTAACATATGCTTGGAGGTTGATCTGATCACATTTCGAAAGAGAAAAGTTTTGCAAAAATGTAAAGGTATTTCAGCTACCTAATTCTTACGCGGACCTGTACTTTTAAAATATCTATACATGAATTTATTTTTCAAAAAATTGAAGTTCAACCGTAAGGTTTTATCCATTTTCGTTACAACCAGTAAAAAGAAGGGAGGAGATCTCCAACAAGTAAAGTACTCATAAGATAATTTCTGATAAATATACTGAAAATGTGCATTAAGTGGAGGTTCTATATCCTTATTTGCAAAATTTAATGTGCATAATTCAAATTTCGAAAGACATAGAATTATTTTGGTAAAAAAGGTGATTATGCAGCACTGTCTTTGTAGAAGTAATGTGACATGGTTGTTAATTTGATATTTAAAACCAAAAGTCCAGAAAAAGAGGAGTTTTGCTACCAACCAAAAGCGCATTATCCAGATTACGATGTATTTTTTTCATATATGCAAGATTGATAATTTTCAACAAATTGATATTGACAGAAGAGCGAATGATGTCATCACTCCAGATAAAATATACTACAATTGTTTATCTACATTATTTCAATTTGCGTGAATTGCTAAAATGAAAAGTTCAATGAATAAATATATTCGATCTGAATTAAAATGAGATAGAGGGGCGTGGTTTAAATTTTTTCACTTTTTAAAAGTTTAACATGTAGAAAATATCATAAGAAACTTACCTGCTTTCGAACTTTCTCTTTTGGCTGGCGCTGCAAGTACCACTATCATAAAAGCACAAAAAACTGCACTTCGTATTTCCAAATGGAATTTCATTTCTCCCTTTTGATTAATGTTCGTATTCGAAAGAAAGTCTTAGGGAGATGCTATTGTTTAATGAAAGCGGATGTCTAGAGTGTCATAGACATAAATAAGCTGATAACTATAAACTTTGAATGAGGAATTCTGGACTTGAAGAGTTGCGCGCTAAGCTTTGAATAACAACGCTGTAATTTTCTCGAGAGCGATGGAATAGTATTGCTCTTCTAATCGATATACTAATGTTACAGTGAATATCTTTTTCCTACTGAATACTCTGAACTTCAGCGTCCCTTCTTATTGTATTGTCGTCATCGCTGTCGTCTGCACCGGTCGTTGCCATGGTTACTATTGCTATTCTCAATTTTCATTGGATATTTTCGTTAGATATTAAGTAGCATATAATGTATGCTTCTTTGTGAATAAAAGCCAATTTGACTTGGAGATAGCGATAAGTGGTTGATGCCGCTTTTTTGTATATTTAAAAACAATTTATACGATGGGAAAGGACATGACTGAACATATTATAAATCACATTCAGGCTTAAAAGAGTACTTTCGTTAAAAGTATCTATCAATGACAATTAGGACTTTTTTAAGGAAATTGGACGGACCTGTAAATGAATCAACCAACCCATTTTAGCGCTATATGAAATCAAACGTATAAAACAAGTGACAATGATTTTTGGATTTTTAATTTGAATTTTGTGTTTCATAATGAAATACATGAATCACCAGATGCTTTCTTAAGTCTCAATAAATCTTAAAGTGACTGTATTTTCTGAATGTTCAAATTTGAACTTGAGCTCGCTTTTGCCTAATCACGTGATTCCTGTTGTATTCCCTTCCTTCTTTATGAAATATGTCTTCTTGAAACTAAAACATTGTATTTCGACTATATTGTTTTTTAAGTCAACCTATAAGATGAGACCTTTTCTATATTTATACACGAACAGTTATTTTGCGCTTTATCGTATTTCTGTGTTCTCAAATGATCGAAGTGCACGTTTTTGTTTGTTTGTTTTTATTTTTGTTTTTTGGGGGGTGGGGGTGGTCTTTTGTTTTAGGTTTGGTTTTTTTTTCGAATGGCTACTTCAATGTTAAACGTCTTCAAATTTATTAGCATCATGTAAGAACAGATAAATTTGCAGAATGGACCAGACATGCACGCTTCGGGTACTCAACCCTCGTCAGTAATCCCCAATCTAAACAATGTTATATGGCCAAAGAGTGTGAAAGTTATTATGTCCAAAATGTTCTGAAAGACGTAGCAGGATGGTGGGATATACTGCTACAGGATCCACGATTTAGAAATCTCAAGAAATATTGGTAACAGAAATTTTCGAATGCGTTGAAGATACGATTAAGCGAAGTTCATCGAACTTGGCTACATGTGCCCCCGGGACTCCTGGTCCACCGGCAGTGACACTCACCAAGTGGCACAAATGTTAAACGTCTTCAAATTTAATTTTTATTATAAAGGATTATATTTGTAGGTTGTCTCTTATTCCTAATGGTACACTAATATTCCGTAATATTCTAGGCCGAATTCAAAGTATGCAACACTTGATATGCACTTGAGTGTCACTGCTGGTGGAGCAGGAGTCCCCGAGGGCATATGTATTCAAGTTCGATCAACTTCGGTTGACCGTCTGTCTCTTCAACGCATTCGAAAGTTTCTGTTATCAAAAAATCTTGAAATTCCAAAATGTGGGTCCTGTAGCATCATATACCACCTATCCTGCTACATTTTTCGGTACATTTTGGACATAATAATTTTCACAATATTTGGCAATATTACATGAGTTAAAGAAGATCCTGACGATAATCTCAACAGCACTCACAACAGAGCACCGAATTGAGCATCGACGGACCCCTAGCAAGCCAGAGGTGGGACCAGGTGCCCGGGAGGAGTAAGCATTCCCTGTTGGCTAGCCGCATCCGCCGTCGATGTTCATGCACGAAAATAAAAACAATATATAAAATATACTCTTCAAAAGAAGAAACGCATATAACAATATTACAATGAATTATTATCATTCAATATGCACAAGCTAATGTTTATGTGACCTTATTTGTTTACATTAATGATGGTAAAGAGATAGGACAAGCAGTTTAGGGTTTAATTACGATTTTTTGATTATCATAAAATCTCTTTTTAAGTAAAAACTTGAAATTTAGAATTTTCGACTTTTTATGTTTTTATGCATTTTACATGTTTATGAGGAATTTAAATTTTGCCCAAGTCAAAGTTCATTGATGCCAATAAAAAAATTTGGAGTTTAATTTCTTCGGGTCACTTCCGCTTTAATGCAATGCATGCTTACAATGTCCGATGCCATGCGTTTCAACATTGCGACGTGATCGAATGACTCCCATTTGTGAGTAATACTCAGTAAAGTTCAAGGATCAAAAAGTCAAATTTAGAAGATTTTTCTCCTTATGAAACAAATTTCTCTTGATAAAACTGATTCGCAAATTCAAGGAATGCGACGAACTCTGGATGACGTCCTAGAATAAAACTTCATTATGCGTAGTAATGCCGCCAAATGTTATGAGATTATCGCTGTTAAGTATGGTGTATCCGTTGGTTAATCGAATCAAAACATTTTCAAATGATATGGAAAACAAGCGCATACGGAATCTCCGAAAAATACACAATTTGGCCTCTAAAAGAACATCGAGGGCATATTGTTTTTGTGTCATTTTAACTAACATTTTGAAACACTAAAGAGGTTCTCGTTGAAAGCTTAGGGTCTGAAAATACCATTTTGTACATTTGGTTTGATTTTGTCTTTTAAATTGATAAATGTGATTATTTTTATATGTGCACTAAGGATAAAATGAACAAATACTATGCGTTACTTTTTTTGAGGAGTATACATGCATTGCACTGTCTGAGGTAATATCTATATAGAAAGTGCTATGGCGACCATGTCAGGGAAAATATTCAAAACACTTACTTACATGTTTAGATTGAGGATCACTGACTAGGGTTAAGTACTCGAAACGTGCATGCCTGGTCCACGCTGCAAATTGATATGTTCTTAAATGATGCTATTGAATTTGAAGACGTTTAACATTTCAGTACCTTTACTGAAGGTATCTAAGCATAGATCTATGTATGAGGCTAGTTTGAAATTCTACTTTTTATTTGTTTAATTGTCCGCATGGTATTATGTATTCTAATTCATTATGTTTGTTTCACGCATTCTGATTGGCTCACAAAATTTCTACAAGCATGTATAACGACGATATACATGCCGAAAACCAACTCACTTTACATACTTTAAAATGTATTCCTACGTAAATTTGCACGTTACAAGATTTAGCGCACTTTTTGCGTATGACGTCATGCTTCCCTTTGTTCTTCGCTCCTGTGACATCATACTGTGACGTAAAACTACAAGGTATGAGCTTGTAAATGGCGTTCTCCACATGTAAACAACAGAGCAAATAAGTTTATTATTGATTACACTTTGATTAAACGCCATTGTAATAAATACGAAGCAGCTGCATTCCATATTTTGCAGCGCAATAATTTCTGTTGGTCGTCGTTAGTCCTCCGTAGCAACGTCACCTCTAAAGCGATATGTGAGAGGGTATATAAAGTTTAAATATGTCACATGAATTAGAATAGGGATAAACGTTCTATGTTTTGTGGTTCCGACAGGTATATGTTGGATACACTGTTGGAAACATACGTTATACCGTCGGAACCACAAAACACAGTACGTCGATCCCCTAATTTGTAACCTGGTTATCTGTAATACAATAACGGTGGATAATCTCGCAAAGCAGAATAATCGGTTTTTCTATATTTTTGTGCAATATGGATCATTTATAACAAAAAGAGGATGTGATGCAGTGTAGGATTCCTAGCTATGATTTTTCCAGATTTATAAAAGATATTCTCTTATTTTGGATAAAACTCATAGATTTGGCACCTTCACACTGCATCGCAGTATTGTTGACGATTAGTTTTATATTTTCAATGTGCCGTCAAAAACATTTTTGAGCTGACATTCATCCCTAGGCGAGTTGTTTCTCGGTGAGTCGCCCTGCCCTCAGAACGATCGAAGTCTTTGTACATGTACTTTGAACTTGCTGTGGAACAGAGAACCAGTTATGAGATGAATGCATCTCAATAAAGGGATTATGGAATGCTATTTCATATTGAAGTCTTTACGCGTACGTTTTTTTCATATTTTGAAGTAAGTGTAGTTACAACATGTAGAACAAAGTAAATAACATGCGATCTAAATATGAACCAGACTTGTGATTTCAGTGGCGTATTTCATCTTTAGTTCACATGAACAAATTATGCTTGTATCTGCATGTAACCTCGATAGGAATTCAGTGATATGTGAGTGGGGTTTTTTTTTACAAAGTTCTCTCTCTCTCTCTCTCTCTCTCTCTCTCTCTCTCTCTCTCTCTCTCTCTCTCTCTCTCTCTCTCTCAGTGGTTATGTCGGTATTATGGATTTCAATGTGTATGATTCCCTCATGAAAATGATATAAAAAGTTTTTAGGATGGTAAGGACTTCCATTTACATAATCGGAATATACATGTTGCTCAAATAGGAAGTGTTTGGGACTAAAATCCAATAGACACATAGCGATTCAGATGTTGACTGCTGCAAAGGGCAAATGTGACAAAACAGCAGATGCGGGAAGAATGATTAGACTTAAAAGTAACAATGCAAAATATGAGGGAATATACATGAACTTTTTATGTTATCAAAAAGCGGTTTTTACATCGACCATTCCTCTTCCTTTGTCTTATATAGGAATTCTATCATGCCCATTGATCCGGATCACGTTTGAATAAGTGACTTAGTCCCATCATAACCGGCTTAGACAGGAGTACAGTTGTGTGATAAAAGTTTCCTCGTATACGACAGACACACCCCAATAAGCATTGACGGTTACGCTTTCATTCATGAATTCTGTCTAGCATCAATCACGATTCCCAATCTCTTGAATATCAAGTCATTCTCCAGACATCTGAGGGTAATTTTGCAAGCTTTGTATAAGCATGACGGACGTATAGTCGACTTCGTAGATTGACCATCCTTCAAGTTCAAAGTTATCTCCTTGTTGGACGGGAAATCAAATAGAGACTCTACAGCTTCCAAAAAATATAGTTCAAAATTACGAAATCATCAATATGTCGGGGTTTCACAGCTATCAGTCGTGCTAGAAAATATTTTGACTCCATGAATATTGTTATCATCTTGTCACAAGCAAAGATTTCTCAAAGTTATGAAATAAATGATATTGGCATACGTCCAGAATGTAGTCTAGTTTAGACATATTGCTTGTAAATGCCAACATTGACATATTTCCTTTCAGAATTCCACATAAATTTGTAGATGACATGAAGAAACCCTTAAAACTCGAACGCATTTTTATAGTAATACGGAAGTGTTCCAACTCTATACCTTCTTGAAGAAATTTCAAACCAATTTATTATGCACCAGACAAGTGTTCGGATATTAAATCCTAATCAGTGATGCTTCCAGACAAAGTGATTTTTAGACAAAGCCAAAAATTCATTTCAGTAGCACCTTCTGGGTATATTTTTTAAATTAAACTCGTGCGTTTTCTTTGCATAGAGTGCGCGGCTCCAAATTTCCTGTAGGGTCGATTCAGTATTGGAGTGATGGTGCTAAGATATTAACCTCCTTTAATTTCGATGATATTTTTGAATGAAATGACAAGTTTCCGAGATAGAATTCAACTATGTGTCGAACATAATTTATTAGCTGCTTTCCCAGCTTTTTCGAACGCCCGAGGACATCATAACTTTTCGCTGGAAATCAAAAGGCACCATGCTTTTCACTTGACACCAGAGAACTTATTTTCGACACACAATACTTATTTAATGCTCTCACAAATACTCCCAAAAAAGAAACATTGCCCACAAACAAGGGTAAAATTTGCGATCAAACCAGCCATTTGGATCTTTTGTTTCTGAGGAGTATATGCGTTCAGACATAATGACAAGTCGAATCGGTACTCACTTCAGTAATCGTACTATTTTGGTTCGTATCATTAAGAGTTAGTGAGTGTCTTCTTCTTCCGGAGAATTACATCTCGACCTTTGGCACGTTATCGTACTTCGAATTAAAAAGATACGAGGTATTGACATATCCCTGAAGCGCAGAATGAAGAAAACAGAATACACACAGAAAACTGGTGCAAGTTAAAACAAGTCTTTGTGATTGGTATATATATTGCAGAGCTCTTTTGCTACTTTGAAAGCTTCTAATGCGCTACTCACAACGACTCCATATGTAGCATTTCTACTTTCTGATGAATCTTGTAAAGAATGAAGACGTTCTTGGACAGCACACAAAGGATCTTAGACTGTGACCTTTGATGGTTAGCGCAGCTTTATTGCAAAGCTAATTTGAAAAAGACAAGATGTGTTAAGTGAAATGAGTTTTTTTTCTCGTTTATTTTAAAATCGTTTCAGAAATGAAATACAGTTAACTCCCGTTTACTTAAACCCGGCTAACTCGAATTTCCGCTTTTTAAAGTACAGTTTGTTTTCCATTGGTATGCATTTTTACTCCTAATAACTCGAATTCCGATAACTCGAACTTTTCGTTGAGTCGAACTAATTGTTAGGTCCCATAACTCATTTTATATTGAAAATTTACCTTTAACAATCTTAAACAAAAAGCAATTAATTATAAGGAGATCGGTGGACAGATAATTGATATTTTCTTGCTATGGAGTTACATACAATAAAGGTAGCTTGATCGTTAAAATTAGTCAGTACAAACGTTTGTGAAAGGTGATATAATGAGGGACATACATGTAAGTCTTATCAAAATCGATTGCTGGTCATAAACTTAGTAAGTCGAACTCTTGATAAGTCTATCTATTTCTGAAAGTCTCTTGAAATTCGACATATCGAGAGTAGACTGTAGCTATGTTTTACTAATCCTTTATATGTTGAATAATGAAATCTTTATAATTTGATTCCAGACTATTCAAGAGTTCTTTTGAAGATCATATATTAAAATGTCAGCTATGATTTATAGACACCCACAAACCTCATGTCTGGAAACGGAAGCTTATGAAATTGATATTGACAATCACAACCACGCGTTTGTTAGACTTGTCTAAAGAAGCACCTGTAGATTAATGAAGATGTGATATACAGTCTCAGTAAATATCCTTTTAAGATTATTTACGAATCAAGTGGGAAATTGAAAAGGTCTGGAATTTACTCCCTCAGATACTTGTGGAAAAAGCATTAAGGTATTAGATGTATAATGAACAAAATCAAGTCCAGAATATTGAAATGATGTGTATGAATTATTTCAAATTTCTATTTCGCTTTTGATGTTGCAAAACTTTTGTACTATAATGGTAGGTATCGGAAAAATAATTTTACTAAATAGGGGCATTTTAGGAGTTATCTCCCCTTGGTAGAGAATACTATATTTTTCATCCATCCAAATTTGAGCCCCCATCATTTCCTTGGAATTATTAGTTTGTTGACTGAAATATTAGTTTTCCCATAGTCTTCAACGTAAACTCCGAGGGCCAGTAACTCTTACAGGAACTACATGTAACTTTTTTTTCAAAAATGCATTGGTGAACATTTTTCAATAAATTTTTATATTATAACTATATCATAAGTTTGGAATTCCAAACTCAATAAATGGGTGAACCAATTATCCTTCATAATACATCTAATGCCTTAATTTTACTTGTGATTTTTTTTATAATATTCCATTAATAAACTAATCCATAGACAAGTTGACCTTCTCATTAAAAAATTCCAATTTTTAGAACAAAGATGATCGAGGCATTCTTGGGTTTTAGGAAATTTGGGTAATGAAACTAAATCTAAAACGTTTTTATAATGTTTTAGACACAAATCAAATCATGTATGTCTAATATTTCTGGACTTTAAAAAAATGGTTTTGTATATATAAAAGTTGCGATTTCATTGCTTGAATTTCAAAAGTTTAAAAACTGCAAATCAATTGGCTCCTTGGATCGGAAATTGTTACACTCACTCTTTTTGCTTTTAAGTATCTAAAATCCTCAAAGTGGGTTTACACTGATTTATGTGAGATGATTTTTTATTCAGTTTTAATTCATGAAGCCGTTTTCCGTGTTCGAAATTTTACACTCATGATGGAAAATCATTTTTTCTTTAAATACTAAAACTGATTTTCAAAAGTTGTTTAGTTATTAAACATCATACAGTGTATCATGATAAAATGTCACACACGGACCGTCACCGTCAAACTTCATATGTATAGGAACGATCTCGACAAGATACCCAATAATGAGTGGGTCTGTGAAATGTTGTCCTGCGTGAGAGGATGATGTAACATTGTAGACTGCAGCCTCTCTAAACAAGGATATATATTGGTTCCGATTTCACTACATAATACACGGTATTATGATTTGTTCTTATCTAAATCTTCTTCAAGTTCACTAAGTTTTATCGAGTGTCCAAGATTATTTTGGGCTCTTACGTAAACGTTGTCATCTTTTGATAAATAGATTATGTCCTCTACTGTAGGCGTTTTCAAAATTACTTTAGTTTCACACCTTTGTATATTCTAGCCTGAATCACCCAGACGCTTTACTCCGCTAACTCCGTCTGGGTGATTCAGACTATGTATATTCCGGGTAAGGTTTAAAACATGTCTCACTTTAAATCCTACACAAAATTAAAACCTCTTATCCCGGAGCGGTTGTCCTACAAATTTGGAAATTGTAGACGTTGAGTTACAATGATCCTTTCTAGATCTTCTCCTTGTCACCAAGAAAAGTTTCAATAAATATCCCATGCTATTTTGTTAAAAATCTAGATACAAAACTTCCTCCAATCGAAATTGTAGATGTAGATTTTACAAGGAACAATACACATATATGATGTGAAAATATCATACTGTATAACCAGAAATTTTCGCGAGATACTAATTTTCGCTATATTCGCGAGAGATATCAAATCGCGAAAAATTATTCTCGCGAAAAATTGTGTTTGATGAGGTTGATTATAAATTGGTATATCCGTTTCATTTCTTCATATTGTAAATGTGCCATTGATCATTTTTCCTGATAAGACGTAAAGAGAAGTGAATTGAGTGTGTTCTCATGATAGAAATAACTAATACTTCAATAATAAAAGGTCCTAAACAGTAACATCATATGTACATATGTACATATTTGTTTCTAATTTAAGAATCGCGAAAAATTGTACTCGCGAAAATAAAGACACCCTATGTTACCATTAAAACGCGAAATTTGATACTCGCGAAAAATTATGGTTACTGTGAAATGTTGTCCTGCGTGAGAGGATGATGTAACATTGTAGACTGCAGCCTCTCTAAACAAGGATATATATTGGTTCCGATTTCACTACATAATACACGGTATTATGATTTGTTCTTATCTAAATCTTCTTCAAGTTCACTAAGTTTTATCGAGTGTCCAAGATTATTTTGGGCTCTTACGTAAACGTTGTCATCTTTTGATAAATAGATTATGTCCTCTACTGTAGGCGTTTTCAAAATTACTTTAGTTTCACACCTTTGTATATTCTAGCCTGAATCACCCAGACGCTTTACTCCGCTAACTCCGTCTGGGTGATTCAGACTATGTATATTCCGGGTAAGGTTTAAAACATGTCTCACTTTAAATCCTACACAAAATTAAAACCTCTTATTCCGGAGCGGTTGTCCTACAAATTTGGAAATTGTAGACGTTGAGTTACAATGATCCTTTCTAGATCTTCTCTTTGTCACCAAGAAAAGTTTCAATAATTATCCCATGCTATTTTGTTAAAAATCTAGATACAAAACTTCCTCCAATCGAAATTGTAGATGTAGATTTTACAAGGAACAATACACATATATGATGTGAAAATATCATACTGTATAACCAGAAATTTTCGCGAGATACTAATTTTCGCTATATTCGCGAGAGATATCAAATCGCGAAAAATTATTCTCGCGAAAAATTGTGTTTGATGAGGTTGATTATAAATTGGTATATCCGTTTCATTTCTTCATATTGTAAATGTGCCATTGATCATTTTTCCTGATAAGACGTAAAGAGAAGTGAATTGAGTGTGTTCTCATGATAGAAATAACTAATACTTCAATAATAAAAGGTCCTAAACAGTAACATCATATGTACATATGTACATATTTGTTTCTAATTTAAGAATCGCGAAAAATTGTACTCGCGAAAATAAAGACACCCTATGTTACCATTAAAACGCGAAATTTGATACTCGCGAAAAATTATGGTTACTAGTATACGGTATTCCCTTGTTATATAAATACATGAAGTAGATTACCAATGTACCTCAAAGAAATGTACCCCTAAATTCTATGTTTTTATGCAATTCTACCTATTAGCCTCAATTTTTTTCTATAATACAGCTTATTAAATAAAGTCCAGAAGAAAATGGTTAGGCTAAGACCCCTTAAACCAATATTAATACAACCCCAATTCTTGTTTTTATTCTGTTTCGCGTCTATTCGAAATTGACAAACCTACCAGCTAGCCAGGAAGAAAAGCAAACAAGCTAACAAAGCAAAGATTTCTATCATAATCATATTGATTGAAATATTTGTTCTTTCGTAAAAATTCAGTGCACCATATGCGCATTTAATCAAATGATGCATCATCAGTGATGCTCGAGGGCGATATAGCGAAAATCCAAATGGTGAATACTGAAGAGCCAAATTCTACACATGACCTAAAATGTATGTCTGAGAGCCAGTTAAGGACAGAGCTATGCCTGAGAGAAAAACTCCTTAGTTTCATAATAATTTATCAAATTTTATATCAGATTTACAAATATATTTCACGTAATGTTCTTACTCAAATTGATTAACATGACCGAATTCGTGTTTCAAATATATCAATCTGAAGCATTGATATTATTGTAGAATAATTCACATTCACAACAAACCGTATAGAATCTTCTATTGTGAAGGGATTCTTGTATGATTTCCAGTTTGTTTGTTTTATGGTTTCTGGGCTCAAAACCTACCAGGAAGAGGACGCAAAACAGAGAATAACAAAGAAAACACTTGATTCATGGCAACTAAGCTTTTACTCGTTCAGAACTATGCCTTTTTTATTGTTGGAAAATTTCATATTCTACCCCCGATACAAAAGAAGTACAGAAAAGCGATGGATGTCTACAGGCATACAGAAAACTTGATTCAAGTATGAACCCTTTAATTTTGTTGCAAAGAGTTTTACAGAAAACTTGATTCAAGTATGAACCCTTTAATTTTGTTGCAAAGAGTTTTACTAAAACCAGGTTATCAGGTTTCCTAGAACAGAGAGACATTAACTCATGCGCATCCTTTAAAGATTTAGGCTAATACGTAGGATGTGTTTAATTACCTGTCAAAGTTAGGGCGGCATAGCCTATAAAAACAATTTAGAGCAAGGCTTGGTGAACAATTTGAAATAGTTATGCGAGACCTGACCCATATTGTAGTAATCGAAATTTGTAAAGACTGTATGAAAGAATTACACCACTTTGAGTATCCGTTTATGTAGATAAACCATTTCATTCTAACTTATAACCCAAACAAAGCAGGTTAACACCGTTACACCATCACCATTTTGGCCAAATGTTTCATTTAATAACGCCGTGAACAGACCCTCACTCTTTGCTAAATACATACATTTGTATATGAAATTTTGAAATTAAATGAGGGTGCTATACCATACCATTTTTCAACTTTGAATCGTTTTTGGCTTAAAAAGGGGGGGGGAATCTCCAACAACACTCGATTGCAGCACCAACAGCAAAACACCAAAACAACCCATGCAAAACCACAGAGCAGACATACACAGCAAGAGACGGAAAAGGGGGCAAGGAACACCAAAACACAACACAGAAACAACAAACACAAAAGACTACATATAAACCGACAAGACTAATGGGCAATATGTGCCGACTTAGGACGATTATCTGCCACTTCAGAAGCAGATGGTGTAGTTATCCGGATTAATTAGTACCATTGATGATGATTCGTTATCCAAAACATACATGTCTTTTGCTCTGCATTTAGACATTTCTGTCTACAAGACTTTTTTTTCAGCATACATGTAGTTGGTCGTTTCGTTTTTCTCTGAAAATTATCAAGAAATAATTTCAATAGAAAAAGCAATTTCGCATCTTTCGGTATGAAATTATTATTAATTGTATGATATTGCAGCATCTAGCTTTTATTAGAGATGGACCGAAAAGTTTCAAATTGACATTTTTTTCATTTGTTAATGATGTACTCCTTTTTGACATGATTGAAAAGTACGCATGACATCAAAATGCCCTTTTGATTCCAATTTTAAGGTGATTCGCTGAATTCATCTCTTAGCTTTTGAATTTAGCCCACATCAATCTGATTATAAAAATAATCAATTGTCACGCCATTTATACCATGAATGTATGGCAAATTCTACTTTCCATGGAGTTTCTCTATTGTCTTCACTTATTATCTTTTTTAGAGAAGAAAAAATGTTTTTGTATAAAAAAAGAAATATCGGGAAATGGACAGATCAGAAGGCGTTTCAGCTAGATGAGATCAAGTCGTTGACCTTTTGGTGAAATTCAGTTTGCTTCTTCTGAACGGGCATCATGATTCAAAAGCGACGAAATGTGACATTGTCCAATAAGGTTTATACTTCAAATAATAAGCGGTCATTCATTATATAAGCAAAGTTCATATAAGAGAAATTTTGGTAAAAATGTTAAACGTCTTCAAATTCAATAGCATCATTTATAAACGGATAAATTTGCAGCATGGACCAGACATAAAGCCATTCTTAAACATCGGTGAGTTGTTTTTTTTTTTTTTTTTTTTTTTTTTTTTCTTTTTCTTTTTTTCTAATAATGCTAACCTTGACTTTTTTTGCAATATAATCCATAACCTCAAAAATAATAATAAATGTAGTTACTTCTTGAATTCTTATCACAGAGCATGTCATCTGAGATAAACTGGTTGTCTTTGACTATTAGGCAAAGAATGAAAATAGAAATTAAATCAAATAGACTATATTGTAATGATAATTTAGTATAAACACTATTTCAACAAATACATGTACATACATTTGTAAGATAAAGTTATCAAACGCTATCATGTGAATAAGCTACATGAACAAGATTTAATGTAAAACGTGTGTATAAATTCCGGGTACGTGATAATCAAATTACAATGAAATTTGTTCACTATGAGCTTTTTGCTGCTCATGTCGCCTCCATAATTGCTATTTTTATGTATTTAGCAAATGACCGGCTAAAGTCGGTTCCGGGTACACATCGATTCCCTTCCGTCTGTGTATTGTCTACCAAGTTTTGGTGGTCCATTTGCTTTATTTCTTTATTATCGGTCATACATTTGTAACTGGCTTTTTTTACTCGAGACCCATTGGCCTTGTTGGTTTATGTGTAGTCTTTTGTGTTTGTTGTTTTAATGTCGTATTTGGTGTTCCTTGTCCCTTTTACGTCTCTTGCTGTGCTTGTCTACTCTGTGATTTCACCTGGGGTGATTCGGTGTTCTGCTATTGGTGCTGCAATCGAGTCTTGTTGGAGTTCCCTAACTTTTTAATATTAGTTCTTTTAATGTGAGTGTTCTAGCATGCCCCATTATCTGCGGTTGTTTTGGTGTTGTTCTTTGCGTGGTATCTGTTGTTTGTTTCTATTTTGTGTGTTTGTGTTCCGCTGTGGTCACTCCTGCTGGTCTTGATGGAGATTCGTAACTATAGAAAAAGAGATATATGACGGAAAGCTCAACAGTAACAAAGGCTACAATGTCTTCATAATAATGTAAATTATTAAATGAAAATCATGATACAGTAACACATTATTATGAAGACATTCATCATCATTCATTCTTTTACAGTACAGTAGACATAGATTTCATTTTTGCATTTCCAAGAATTCTCAAAATCCCATCCTTCAATATGAAAATGATTAATGCTGCATTAATCTGATATTTGAGATCCACTCCCTATAACTCATTTTATTGTGCAATCTATACACCGCACATAAAAATAAACCCTTAAGTTCAGCTGAAATTGCTACAGTGATATACAGGCGCATTTCTTGTCTTGTTTGAACAGCTTGAGGCTTTTATTTCTCAAGATTCCACATGTAATGGAATGAATAAAGATTAGAAAAAAAAATAGTCAAACTTGAAACGTATACAGTAGCGTAGCTAGAGCAATATTTAAAAGTGGATGCTTTTTAAGAGTGTCTAGGGGGTCTTAACAAGGCCTCCAGAGGGTCTCATGCATATGATTTTAGTTTAAAATTCTCTGTTTGGCATAACAATGTTCAAGTTATATGCCATGGGAGGGATTTGATTATGTGAAAAAAAATTGATGAGATGGTGAATCCACAGTTTTGATAAAGAAAAAAGAAGTTTACTTTAAATGAGAAAGCCACCTCTTTCATAAAATTAGTAAGATACAATGCAAGGTTCAAGTATGTTTCTCTTTCATTCAGAAGCATATCAATATCAATTGAATATTCTTTGGATTCTTTTGTGAGGATGAAAATGTGCCACATTCTTATTTGGCTTCTCTTTATCATTTTGGCTTGAGATACTATTGATAGAAACTCATTATATGTAACATACATGTCCGTCCATCGATGCTCAATCTGGTGCTCTTATCTATCTATTGTGAGTGCTGTTGAGATTATCGTCAGGATCTTCTTTAACTCATTTATGCAAAGGCTCCAGAGTTTGGATACTTCGGTTTTCTTTATTATAATTATTCACACTTAATCTTGGTTGCAGTTGTTTAACGACTTCATTTAAGCATCATTTAAGAGCAGATAAATTAACAGCATGGACCAGACATGCACTTTTCGGGTGTTAAGCTAAAACTGCAACCAACAGTAAGTGAATAGTAAAGAAAAACGAAGTGTCCAGACTCTAGTCATGTTGTGCAAGTTAGGCATGTGTGTTTCAGATAGTATAAATGTTCTTCGCGACTATGTGTTTTTTTATTATTTTTTTAATCACTTACTTTCTTATGATAAAATATTGTCAGGGAGAAGCTTATCGTCGACTTCAAATTTAATCCACATCGTTTTACCTGGATATCATTCTCTTTAACAACCAATAATTTCATTGCAAACAATGAAAAGTAGAGAGGAGAACGCCCGTGCACTGTCCCTTTAAGTTTTAGTCAATTAATTTAATTTGATTACGCTACTGAATAAAATGAATATGAAATTTGGAGCCATTCACTCTTGAAAGTTAAAAAAAAACCTTGAATCTAGAAATCAGACAAGGGACGCATGATCATTAATTGGCTGCTCGGAATCGCTCGAGGATTCAATATCCGGAACATACATGTCTGATGAACAGTTTTTTAAAGGGGTAGAGCCACGAGACCCCTAAATTGGTCCTACATATTCCTTCTAATTATATTTGATGTGGTCGCATGTATTAAATAAGATAAAACACTTATGACAAGAAGATATATGGATAATCGTTCACTGGTCATTTTTTTCATATTAATTAATACATGTGGCCATTGCTAATTCAATGGGAAAATGTATGTTATCAAGCAATTTCGCGGAATATTGCCGATTTTGAAGTTTTCAGAGGGTTCCAAATTAGCAATAAAAGCACAAATTACAAACTATACATTCAAACTTCATTAGAGAACGTTACAAAGTATCAAATCTCAAATAAATATTCAATGAAGCACAATGTTCCAAACCAGGGCCAATGTCGGTCCTCGTGGCCCTACCCCTTATATGCAGAAGGCTGCTTTCGGACGGTAGAGTTGGAAAACTTCGCTTTCCCTTAATCGTTGGCATTCTCTTTATTATGGTATTTTTAGATTTGGACGTTCTCAATGTATACATTGATGTTAACTCTATTCATAGATCATAGTGTTCGAGAGCTTTTTGGTCCTGTAGCATCATATCCCACCCAACGTCTTTCGGTACATTTTTGGACATCATAATTTTCATACTCTTTGGCCATATTACATTGTTTAGATTGAGGATCACTGACGAGGGTCAAGTACTCGAAACGTGCATGTCTATTCCATGCTGCTAAATTATCTGTTCTTAGACGATGCTATTAAATTTGAAGACGTTTAACATTTGTACTACGAGTTCATGCATATTGAATATGTTTTAGGTTATGCTTAGAGATTCATCCGCAGATTCCAGTCTCCTTATTAATGATAAGAAGGAAAATACAAAGTGACCAGGAGAGCATTATTCTGGACATAAATTTACATATGCTGTACGCAAGACATGCATGTATCAGATAATGAATCCCTCAAAGTGGTGCTTTAAGCCAAATGATAGAAATGCACCTGCAAAGTAAAGGATGTCCACAGTTCTGTTTTGAAGATATCGACATTTTACATTGATACCGAAATGATAGATGAACGGGCTGTTTTATCAGCTTGAGCATTCTCTATACATCTTATTTGAGAAGGATTTTGGGCACTTTACAAATTGCAGTCATTCCTTTTAGCATATCCCAGCAAATGGTAGTAAACTTCAGTTCTGACTGCAATATACCTCATGCAAATTGTCTCTTTCTTCCCTGGGGACATAAAAATATAAAAGTTATATGAGTCGACTCTACTTCATTAATTATCGATGAAGATCATCTATGTATTTATGAACATTTATGAGAAAGTCGATGATTTTGATATGTCTTCACGTTCCAGCGCATTATACGTAACGAACATAGGATTCATAGAGATCCGAGCATTTAAGCATTTTATTGAGTACGAATGAATAAAAAACGCCCTATTGGTCTTTTGATCATAAAATAGTGATAGTACATGTAAGACTGAAGTACTCAGAAATTAAAAATGACTTATATTGATCAATTTCAGCGCTTCTTCTAACTATTGAAACCCAAACCATTTAGATGACATCCTTTAAGACAGACTATATGTAAAATGACAAAGTCCTGTTATTATTACACTGTGTGCCACAGCTCCAAAATTAAGCAAGCTCTTAATGCATTATCTATAAGTAGGTCTGACAACCAACGGTAGGAGGTCGTGTCGGGGTCAAAATCTACTCAACCAATGACTCTGTGCGAAGCAAACACGATCATTGATTACGTAACGATTAGTCGTAAGAACTTCCGAATTTGACCCCAGACATGTCCTTATACGGATGATCATCAGATCTCAGATGCTGTTTATGTGAAAGCAAAAGCAAACCATCTATGGACACAGAATTTCACTTATTGACCCTAGAAATTTGTTGACCCTCACGATTTATTGATCCTAAAGAAATTAATTTATTGGCCTCAAAAGAAGCCATCCGTTTCTTCTTGTCCTCAAACCAACTCGGACACATAAACTATTGACGCTAAAGTAAACTGAAATACTTCTCAGAATGATTTTACAAAAGAAATATGATACCTGTACTTTATTTTTTGTAACATAAAATGCATATTGTGGGTGTCTAACTGTACTTAGTACGTGCACATTGTAGCATTTTTATGACTTGATGCACTTTCAAGTTTCATATAAATTCCCCAATTGACTGTTCTGCTTACATTTCCCACGGGAAATCACCCTCCTCCACATCAACATCTACCACCACTCGTCATTTGCTGTATTAAAGGGGTTTTCCTACATATAGATTCAAAGAAGTATGACTCGATCTCAACTTTTTTTTTGTCTGCAGTCATTTAGATTTTTCTTTCATATTCTTATTTTTAAGAGTTCGCTTCTGTTAAAATGTACGTTGACTGTTTACGTTCCCATGCTTCATATTCCTGTTTTGTATGATTTTGCATATTATCATTTAGTTAAATACCCGAAACTTGCATGTCTGGTCCATGCTGTTAATTAATTTGCCTTTAAATGCTAATTAATTTGAAGACGTTTAACATTCAGAATGCAATCATCATTTTCATAGGGTTTTCTTTTAATGTTGACTTGATACCTGCATCAACGTATCGGGAAGTAAGCTCTTAGCGAAGACAAACGCAACGTGACTGCAATGAAATGAATTTCCTAATTTTTTCGACGATCAACCAAAACATTGAACAGAGTTTTAATTACTGTGTTGTTGTTGTTGTTGTTGTTGTTGTTGTTGTTGTTGTTGTTGTTGTTGTTGTTGTTGTTGTTGTTGTTGTTGTTGTTGTTGTTGTTAGGCCACTTTTTGTTTTTCCTCTGTTTTGCGTCCTTTTGAAATTGAAAAACCTACCAACCAGCCAGGGAGAAAAACAAACAAGCAAATAAAACATATTTCCAATTTCATAATATGTAATGTACTATAAGTACCATGTGAAATCTGACAGAAGCTTGTTTCAGTATTTGAATATTAACAAATTTTAGGCAACAAAACAATGAATGTCTTGAATCATTGAAGTGCTTAAATTTACATTTTTACATAAAATCTGAAGAATGAAACACTTTCTCTATAATTTTTGTACAAAGTATATTAAATTTGCAAAGATTTGATTATTTTAATTGTGTTTTGTTTTATGACTATGTGCTCAAAACTTACCAGCACGAGAACGCAAAACAGAAAACAACAAAGAAATGGCCTTACATGGTTTTATGCAACATTCTACAATGTTCAATAAAAGTTTTCCTTCGGTATCATAATGGGACAGTATACAGTCAGTAAATTGCAAGATAGCAATGCAGCATCCGTATTGTCTTTCAACACCAGCTGCTCGCTGACACCTCACTATCGACGGTAGAATGATCTACTCACAGGAAATGATCTCAACCGAAGGGATTTCTTATTTAAGGAAATTCAATCTAAGGTTTTAAAAATAGATCAGGTATTAATGAATGTTGCCATGCTATTCCGGGAAACTACAGCTTATAAAGAGAAATCCTTTGACAATCGAGTCCATCAGATAGGGTGTGAGATTTGTTTATGTTGGACGATAATCTAAATACTGTGTCATCTCTGATTGAAAAGGCATTTACATGTATTAGGGTATTAGAGCGTCTCTTCTTTTGAATAAGATACTGTCAAGCTAAATTTGACTGATTATCTGCAAGTAATTATAGAACATATAAGTAAGTAAGCACTGTAGAAAATGTAATTCGGTGAACATATTCCAACGAAATAAAAAAAGTAGTTCAAATTCTGTAGCCTTAGAACTCAACTATTAAGTCAACAAGACATACATGATATTTCAGAAGTTTTATCTTTTCTTATGGTTTTAATAAGAAATAAAGAAGATCCTGACGAAAATCTCAACGGCACGTATAAATTGTTAGAGCACCGAATTGAGCATCAACGGACCCCTCGCAAGGTAGAGGTGGGACCAGGCGCCCGGGAGGAGTAAGCATCCCCTGTTTGGCTAGCCACATCCGCCGTCGATGTTCACTCGCGAAAATGAAAACAATATCTATAAATCATGCACTGTCTGATGATATTTCTATATAGAAAGTACTATGGCGACCATGTCAATAAGGGGAACATTATGGAAACGGTATCAAAGCATCTCGCTGTCTAAAATGTTACTTAATATTCTAGCGTAAGAGACTCGGACTATTGGATCGCTGAATTGTATTATTCTAAACAAAACAAAAATAAGTGGATTTGACAATTATCTATCTAGTTGAGGTAACGATTAATGCATGTCAGCAGGTTATGCTCACCCTTCCAGGGGCACTTGAGCTCACTTCAAATTGAGGAATGCACTAGACTGTTTCATTTTGCTGGCTTGATTTTAGTTCAATAATGACGCTTCTTTTTTTTCTTTGTAGCGTTAGTAATTCACTTACGAGTTGAAAGGTTTACATCGTAATAATTTCGTTTACTTAATTTCAGCGTTTGAAAGAACGATTCAAAAATGGGAATGCTTTCCTCAATAAAAGCTAAATGACAAAAAGTCAACTGCAAAATTGCTGTTTAAAAGTTTGTAGACAGTATTTCCTGAATAATTTATATCCCTTTCCAGTGGAAAAGCTGTCGTTTCCCGTAGAGGAATTTCCGTAAGTGTTCTTGACAGTGGAGGCAGAAGTTTTATTGCCGTACCAAGGTTGTATTAAAACATTACAAAATGCAGATTGCTTACATCTAATATTGTATTATACTCCTAGATTTCCAATTCATGCGTGTATCTAGGATCTTTTCCCAAGGGAAAATACAGCTCTGATATAAAGTTCCATGCAGTCTATAATCTTACTCTTCCTGGGCACCTGGTCTCACTCCCATATCGGGAGTTCGCTTCTTTTCATATGGTGGAGGTTTTTGTTTGTTTGTTTTAGTTCCTGTTTTATTCTGATTTTGTATGCCTTCGGTTTCTGATTTTCTGAATGATCGATTTTGTGCTGTATACAGGGATATGGTCATTATCCATATTTGTCATCTAGATATCTGAGTAGCTTGGTTTTGTGTTAGTTGTGATTTTGTTTCCCCATTGATTATGAATATGAATTCAGATCTGGGTTTTGTATTTGTCTTTATTTTTGGTTTTGCGTGGTTTTGTGTTACTTGTGATTTTGTAAGCCCATTGATTTTGAATGTGGATTCTGATTTTGGGTTTCGTGTTTGTTTTGGTTTTTGGTTTTTTGGGGTTTGCTTGGTTTTGTGTTACTCATGATTTTGTAAGCCCATTGATTATGAATACGGATTCTGATTTTAAGGGTTTTGTATTTGTCTTTGTTTTAGTGTCTGGTTTTTGGTTTTGCTTGGTTTCGTGTTACTCATGATTTTGTTTCCCCATTGGTTATGAATGTGGATTCTGATTTCGGGGTTTTGTATTCGTTTTGGGTTCTGGTTTTGCTTGGTTTTGTGTTACTCATGATTTTTTATGTCCATTGAGAATGAATGCGAATTTTGATTTTGGGTTTTTCTATTTGTTTTTGGTTTTTGATTTTTGGTTTTATGTTACTCATGATTTTGTATGTCCATTAATTATTAATGTAAATTCTGATTTTGGTTTTTGTATTTGTTTTATTTTTGGTTTCTGATTTTTGGTTTTGCTTGGTTTTGTGTTACTCATGAGTTTGTATGCCCATTTGTTATGAATATGAATTCTAATTTTGGGGTTTTGAATTTTACTTTCATTCACTGATCCACATAGATCTTTTTTCCATAGAGATATACGATACATAATTGCAATTATTTAAGGAATGAAAAGGTCTTGCAAATTATCGGAACTCTTTAACAAAGAGATACATAAAAAGGTTGCGGTTTGACTCGCACCAAAACGTTTTCGCACTGGAAATATTCGCATTTGACAACCCTTTACTTGTTCAACGCGGGAATGCACGCACAACTTTTTTTAAAACATTGAGGATAAAATCCAAATGACTTGATCGCTACATAATGGGAATATTCACTCAAAATTTTACGGTTAAACGAAAAGACTAGGGCATCTATTTTTTGATATAGCATAGATTTTTATCAGCTCATACAACTAAAAAATTCCGTTCTATTGCATTTCCAAATGAAAATTTCTTAGTTCAATTGTACTTCCTGTGGAAACATTCAGTCAATGTATGTATAAATCCTTCATGCGCAGACTTACTTTAACATGTCATATAAAGCGTATTGACCGTTCATAGAAACCGTTATTTTCACACCTTCGGAATCTGAACTCTATATGTAAGAGCAAATTCGGCCAATCAAAAGAAAAGATTCATGATGATACATACAGGTCTACCGCGAATCGACCGTTCATAGAAACCACAATTTCAACACCTTCAGAATCTAAGAGCAAATTCGGCCAATTAAAAGAAAGGATACATAAGGATACATACCTACCGCCTAAGAAGATACTGGAGGCATGAGTTCTCTTTCTCTTCCGGGTTTGATTCTATTGAATGCCATCGTCAGAGACCCACGCTCAATTAACTTTATATGCATGTTCTTAGTACCAGTTTGACTCATCCTACATTGTACTTCGTGGTCTCAGAATTCATATCATATCTGCTTTTAAACACATATTGATTACATTTATTAATATGATCAACAACATATACAGTAGTCATCTCTTGCACCTACTTTGGGGTGCGACACAGTGCGCGTAAGACGTCACAAGTGCATGATACGTCATAGCCACAGAAACCAATCAATTAGACTCAAGTCTCGTCGGTCGTTTCTGTGGAAAGATGCGCCGCAGTGAAATTGTTCTGAAGACGTTTAACATCTACACATTTGAGAAATTATTGAATCTGAAGACCTTTAACATCTACACATTTGAGAAACAAATTTTCTGTTATTGTCTGGATTGTTTATGTTCATTATTCAGTTTTTTAGCTCACCTTGACGAAGATGAGTGACCTTATGATATACACCCGGGCGTCCGCGTCCACGTCCATGTTCGCATACGGTTAAGAAATTTGGGGTAGCTCAGTATTTTACTAAGTACTAATGCTACAGTTACCAAACTTGCACTTGTCAAGTGACTCATATTGGGATGCTGAGATGAATCCATACATCGGATGCTGCATCTGACCTACATTTTTCCGCTTGATTGACTTGGTTAAGAAGTTTAGGGTAGCTCATTGTCACCGAGATAAGTATCTAACGATCAATTATCAAGTTCTGTAGATCGTTCCTTCAAACGCATTCGAAAATTTCTGTTCAGAAAATTTTCTCGAAATTTCATAATTTAAAAGTGGGTCCTGTAGCATCATATCCCACCCATCCTGCTATGTCTTACGGTATTTTTTGGACATAACTTTCAGACTTTGGCTATAATTCATTGTTTGGATTGAGGATCACTGACGAGAGTTACATTTAAGTACCCGAGACGTGCATGTCTGGTCCATGCTGCAAATATATCTGTTCTTATATGATGCCATGAATTTGAAGACGTGTAACATCTGCTGCTACAGCAACCAACCATGCACGAGTGATTCGTCTTATGATTCTGAGGTGACACTGACCTACATTTTCCGCTTGATTGACAAGGTTAAAAAGTCAGTATTTGAGAAAGTATTGATGAAAGTAACTGAACTTGCTTTGGATGCTGAGATGTACTTATGCATCAGATGCAGCATCTGATGTACTTTTTGTGCTTGAGTGATTTTGGTCAATAAAGCCAATATAAAGCAACGTTTAAGTACTACATGTACCAAACCTGCATACTGGACGTATCTTTGATAAAAGTTTCATAAATGACCTTGACCTACTTTTTCTGCTTGTGTGACTTTGCTTTAAAACATCAATATTGAGCAAAGTATATGTTCTAATTTTACCAAACTTGCATTTTGGATGTATCTTTGATCATACTTTCATAAAATAGCCTTGACCTACTTTTCTGCTTGAGTTATTTTGCTTTTGAAAGCCAATATGGGACAAAGAATAAATGCTACATGCATTAAACTTGCATATTGGATGTATCTCGGATTTAACATTCACGTTTACCTTGGACAAATGTATCATTTAATTTTGCAGACATGGTAATATTTTTTTTATGATAAATAGATAAATAAATAAATAAAACTGGACAAAATTGAAGGTGTCGCCAATCGAATTAAGTCTTTTGATCATTTACATTAATTGAACATTTCAACGGTGTCAATTTACTGTTCAAGAAGATTATTTCATTCAAATTCATTTTTTTTTTCTCTCAGTTACATAGAAAATGATCAACATTTGGACATTACTTCGCAATCCTGAAATCGCCGTATTTTGTTAATGTGGGTTTTATCACGTTCGGACTCTCCACGCAAACGAGTGGACACGAATAGCGTTTCTATATTTGGCAACACATTGTCACCAATGGAGCACCAAACGTCAAATGTTGATTTCCTACACCATAAATCATTTCACTACATTTCGATTTGATTGGACAGGACAAATAGAAATATGTCTGAAGTATTTAGGTGCCGCACGATAGGACCGGGCTGGTTTATTCCATATTTGGAATATTGATTCAATTTTCCTTGTTTAACAGAGATTACGTATGATGTAATTTAGATGAGGAACATAACATCATAAATCTATGACATCATTCTCACTTCTGCTTTAAAATTACTGTATTGTTTACATATCGACATGACTGTATGACAAAATACCATCAGAGAATCGGGCAGATTGAGGAAATCCCGATTCATGCAAAATAAAAACCCACGTAAATGAATACATTAAATTCATCCGCTAAGTCCACATATACATGAAAAAAATTCATTTTTTACTTTGTAGTTGCAAACTATCTTTAAAATAATATATAAGCTTAATGCAAGATAAAGCATTTTTAATGAATGATGAAGAATTTATTGTTTTTTTTTTCAATCAGAAAGTGTCCAAATTGTGGTATCTCCTACATATTCAACATAAAAAAAATATCTCGAGTTTGCAACAGTAGATTTATGTAATAAAGGTGTTTTTGAGAGTTTCTCACAGTAACTAGGCTATAACAATTTAATTGTAAAACCCATGGGTTTTTTCATCTTGAATCGCCCCATGTCTAGAAAAGGTTTTCAATCCATTTTCTAGATTCAGATTACATGTATCTCTCTTTTAGTTTACTTTGAAATGTTTCTGTAAGCAATTAGGAAGGGGCAACTGCTTAATGAACACAGAAAACACTCTTTTCTTGCAAAGAAAACAATTTCAGAGGTGACAGTACAATGGTGTCATCCCCAAAACGAAGGGTTTTTTTGTTTTTTTGCTTTGTTTGTTTGTTTCTTGTTTTTTCTTTTTTGAAAGATATGGGTTCAGCTTTCATAGCGATGAAAATAATTCTAAATTAATTCTTAGTATATGAAAATAAGTAAAATAAAAGCGAAAGAAAATAATGCAAAACAGTGGAAAGCATCCTCTTTCATAGATTCGCATTGGCAAGAGGAAGAGTTTTAAGAAGATCCATCAGCTTCTCGGTCATGTTTTTTTTTTATCTTAGTAAACTTAGACTTTCAATAGCGCTTCTAAACAATTCTTTTCAGATGAAGGATATAAACATTTTCCCCATCTTAAATTTCATGGATTTCACTTAAGCTTATTATTTTTAATCGCCTTGAATTCTTTGTAGGACTTTTAAACCTTCATTTACTATAAGTGGAAAACCCTTAACTCCTCTGAAACGGCCAATCAAGTACATATAGCAACCAGAAAATGTAAGATGAACATCATCGTGTGTAACCCACGGGGAAGCTTGTACCTAACAAACCCCGGGGGGTTCACACGATGTGTAACATATGATACTTTAGAATTACGTCCATCCGTCCCTCTGCTTTGTCCCTACGTAAACCATACCCTCTTTCCGCAGTATGCAAATATGTACATACCTAAAAAAAAATATTATCACATATTCAAATCAAAATTAAGATTGGAACAATTCACAACATCAAAAAATGAAATGTAACCTTACGAATAAATGTAAGGAGCTGATAAGATAAGGGCTGTATTTAGCCCTGAATCTCATCAAGTATTTCTTCTACACAATGATCTGTACGCAAGAAAAACTTGATAATTACTAAAATGTAATGTATATGGAGATTCCTCATACAACTTTTATTTTGGTAAGCTTATTTCTAGATACTTAAATCACAGTCTAAAGAGTAGGGGGTAGCCATGTTGAAAAGAAGCTAATATCGATAAAAAAAAAAAAAACGTTGAAAATTAAGAATAATCAGGCTAATATGGATATCTATCAACTTTAAAACATAGTTATAGTCTAAACCAGATACTAGAAATTAAATTAAAAAAAAAAACTGGACTCAATTTTTTCCATAAATTTTAAAATCTTGAATCTGAAATATGGTTGTATTTTGTATTCGTTGACTACAAAGTAGGCATTTTAACACGAAATACACATTGTGTAGAAATAAACTGCACACTCCTGTTTACTTCGTTCCAAAATCTTCTGCATTTCATGTGAACATGTTTAGAATAAATAAATGAATGACTTTAAAAGGAAAAATAATTAAAGTTTGCTTATATTATGGCTTAAAACACTGATTTGTAAAAAGCCCCCCATCCTCCCTTTTTCAGTTTTTTGTCTCTGGGGCATCGTTCCCCCCTTAGCTACAGAACCCCACTTTGTCAAAAGATGTGTATTAGTGATATACACCTTCTGTAAAAGTGGCGTTCTGTAGCTGAGGGGGGAACAATGTTTTAAAAAACTTTTCCATTTTCCATTGGTTTCTATAGAAAAAAGACATATTTTACCCCAAAATTTAGAAAAACTATGCATGATAAATCTTTTGCAACTGCTGATTATGATGAAATCAAGAACTGGCATCAATTTTGTGAAAGAATTTTTTTGGAGTTCCCATTTTGAAAATTCCACTTTTTCAGGGCAGATTTTACGCCTTTTCTTATCAGCTCCTTTATAGATATCGTATTCCTTTCTACTTTGTCATTAAAGTAGAAGAAAAACTCGAATTTCTTAGAATTGCGGTACATGTATATGTAGTTAAACACAATTTATTAGGTTACAACTTCATGCACATAATTCCCAATATAGGAACAATATTACACTACAGGGAGGAAAACCATATCTAAACTTTTCTCCGTATTTTAGAATTCAATCTAAGTAGGACATTTTGCAAGCGTGAATCTAGAACAAGGGGAAAGGGAGGAGGCGGGTTAGATCCCCTGATGATCTGGAGTCTATATATCCATTATCTGCATCATAGTGCGCCATTGCCAACCCACCCCTAGATCTGCGCATGCATTCTCAAGGGAATCATTAATTTTTAATCATCTAATGCTGTGACAAGATGCAGAGAAACACTATATCTGTCTGTTATTTGCTTTCCAATTCTTGATTACGTAAGAACGAAAGAAACGTTAGTGAGGGAAAAATGTAAAATGGTGCAAATATGAAATAGTGCTAATTTTCACAAAAATTCATACGAACATTTTCAGGAATTTTCGTAACTTTCGTCATCAAGTATAAAAGCTTACTAGACTAAATATGTTTTTCGAATTGGGTTATATTGTGCGTTCTAATATCATTTCTTTATACTGAATTTTTACTTCATAAGATCGAAGTATCAAGCCATCAAAAGTTACGATAATTCCTGTAGTTTTTCGTAAGTATTTTTGTGAAACAGGCTGTAGGTCTATCATGTACATGTACATGTAGATGTTGTGTACCATTGTCGCAACCGGTTGCGACATACCATATCTTAAACATCTAATGATGAAGAGGCCCAATTGAGTCAAATTATTTTCATGAGAACTGTTATATATTGCAGTTCTATACTTATGTGCAGTACTGTATTGTCTATGACGTCGTAATTCGATTCCTCAATAAAGCAACCAAACAAGAACCATGTACATATGCTTTGGCGATCAAGTATTCATGTGTACTTTTAAGAAAGAAAAATATTTAGCTTTCATACAAGTCTATGGTTAAAGTGCTTTTAAATTATAGTCTAAGAGCTTTTAAGAAATAAACGAAATTCAATTTCTTTTGAAATTCTCTAGAATATACTAGTAGTGTACAATCAATTCCTTCTATTGTTCCTTAATTTTGATCATAAAATCTGCCTAAATATCTTTTAAAAAAGTTGGTACATTTGTACTTCTTTGTATATCAACAATATGATGAACCCAACCTCTCTAGTTTCTCTGACAACTCTAAGTTAATCTGATATTGACAACGCCTAGAGTTTACAAATAACACTGCGTCAATTATCAACTTTACTATCTTCTTACACAGAAATCACGGTGGGTAACCTTGCAATGCAGAACAAGAGGTTTTTCTATATTTTTGTTAAATAAAGATCACTTATTAATAGCAGAATGGGGAATGTGATGAAGTTGTATCCAAAAAAAAAACAAACAAAAAAACAACACGATCCGCATTCTACTTTCACTTTCATCTACATGATTCATTGAATCATGCCGATCGTTTTCAGCTTTGTAAAAAGAAATTATTTCACTTATTTTGGATAAAACTCATAGCTTAGACACCCTTACACTGCATCACATTCCCCTTTTTGTGATAAATAATCTATTTTATGCGAAATTATAGAAAAACCGAATGCTCGGTGTTGCGAGATCACCCATCGTGAAATGTGATGACCGAGAAAAATGTGACCACGGAAAAGAAAAATATTGAGACAGAAAAAAGACGAAGTAATTAACTTTTTGAAAAAAAAGTAATTATGTCCCTAGTTGTGTTTCCAAGGGAATATAAGATCGCTTTCGACATTTCATCAGTGTAAAACATCATGAACATAAAGCTGTTTGTTCCAAGAAAGTAGAGTTTTTGTTTCTGAAAAGAAAGGATGATTCAATTGTCTATGGATCGCGCGGGAGTACTAGGGTAGCCTTATTAAGAGACAAATACAGGAGAAATATACGCTAGAGAAATATTTAGATCTTACATTATCGACATGAAAAGTCCTTGACTTTTTGTGAAGATAAATCAAACAAAGGGAAAAAAAGTAGTACATCAGACATACGATTTTATTTTTGAAACTCAGCATGTGATACATTCAATTCATTTCCTGAATGAAAGTATAAAATAAAAACAACCCAAAATCAGTATTAAAAAATCACAATCAATCATACAAATTCTTGGAAAATACCATTCGGATTTCTTCGAAGAAAAAAAAACTCGGACGTCAGACGGCGCCATTTAAAAAATAGTTTCCTGTTGGACTATTAGTTTTTGTTATAATCTATCATAAGTTTCAACACTGGATCGTAACTGACAAATATGTTACTCACAACATTACTCACTCAAGTTGGAGAATTTTGTATGCCTTTTTACTTTAACATCGATTTGATGTAAAACCTTCCACCATTGGCATCCGAATCTTTTTATACCATTACAATTAAAGGGCGAGGGGATCCGAATGGGAAAATACAAATAAAGATAGGGAGGAGATCCCCTACAGTGAAAATAGGGAAACGTTTTCTCACGAGAAAACAAGGGGGGACGAACAGACGGAGACTCTAGCATATCGCCATAAAACAAAGGAGGGGATCTCCAACAACACCAGGTTGTTGCACCCACAGCAAAACCCCAAAACACCCAATGCAACAACACAAAGTAGACATGCACAGAAAGAGACGCATAAGGGACAAGGAACGTCAACGCACAACACAGAAACATCAAACACAAAGGACTACACATAAACCAACGAGACCAATGGGCAACCGGTTTCCAGAGGTCTCAAAGAACGTACAATTGTGGTGTAAAACAACGAAGGACAACACTATCCAATGAACAATCTCCAGAGCCCAGTAAACGTACGGTTTATTTTGTCAACTTATCCGAAAAATGTATTTTTGGTGTATTTCATTATAATTTTATTTTTATTTTGTCCTGAATGATGCTTATACTTTCTGGCAGCAGGGTATGGATACTTTGTTTTTCTTATTCATTTCGGTTCATATCCTTCAATTTTTTGACCAATGAAAAGGTTCCGGAAATTCCTTCAACGTGTGTATGACCAATGAAAAGTGATCTTTCAAAAAAAGCATTCTAAATGTATAATATTCCATGAATGGTTTGATAACATCATTTTCATAGTTTATTTTAAATACCTTCATGATGAGTCGGTGATACTACATGTAGTACATGTATTACTATGATATTCTCGTTATGCTTTAGACCATACATTGTATCTTTTGTGCTTCTAACGTTTAAAATTGAAACTAGTATTCAAAATAAGATTAGATAAAATATGGAAAGTAGAATTAGTAAAATCATTGTAATATATAGCTTTTCATTTACAAAAGAGACAAGTAAAATACATTTTATCTATTTCAATTTCAAGTCTGTTTCAATGATATCGGGGTTCAAATCCTACTCGTACGAGGATGCAAAACAGAAAACAAAACCAAAACCAAAAGAAATATTATTCGTGGAGTAAACAATTCCATACCGTACACATTTACATGTATGTATTCAGTTTAAAAAAAGCGGTACCTCATATAATCTGTTATCAAAATTTCTTAAAATTTCTAAAACGTGGGTCCTGTAGCATCATATCCCACCCATACGTTTTGCTACGTCTTTCGGTACATTTTTGGACATAATTTTCACACTCTTTGGTAATATTGCATTGTTTAGATTGAGGATCACTGACGAGGGTTAATTACCCGAAACATGCATGTCTGGTTCATGCTGATAATTTTCACACTCTTTGGCAATATTACATTGTTTAGATTGAGGATCACTGACGAGGGTTTATTACCCGAAACGGATTTCTGGTCCATCCTGTTTTATCTGTTCTGAAATGATGCTATTGAATTTGAAGACGTTTAACATTAAAGTATAACATAATGGGACTAATACATACATCCACATCACTTTTTTTACATACAAGGAGTACCAATAACACCTTTAATGTAGAAATTGGATCCAATAGATATAAATCGATATGGACAGAAATCCAATTATCTGAATATAATGTGGACCGCCTACATGCATTATAACAAACAACAGGAGCGCTGGGGAATCCTACATTCCATGACCTTGCACCAATGCCTCTAAAACCTTCTAACGCAAAACCATAGACAAAACGCATTTTATACACGTGTACCAGATAAAGAAAGTATTTATATCAAGAGAACCAACAAATAAGACTTAGTCTAGCTAAGTTCCCATTGAAACATAGAGGAAACATCAGCCAGTCAATGTGCATCCAGTGCCGTCTTACGACAGCAACTTGTAAATAATGTTGCTATCCGGATTATGTGGTGGGAATGTACCTATCAGTTATCAAGTTATACGGAGGTCTCAACAGAACGACAACTCAAGGTCAAGGTCGTATGAAAGGTCTTGCCACAAAGAATGCACACGCTGGCCATGCTGCAGCCAAACTCTAAAACAAAAAATGCAGAATCCATTTTTTATATATTTTCAAATAGATTTTTTTTTAAAAAGTTTATTGTAAAACAATATCCAATGCCTTAAACCTTTTTTTTTTTCTCAATAAAACACTATATTATGTTCGGCTCCTTGGCTGAAAAAGAAATGGTCTTTTTTTTTTTTTTTTTTTTTTTTTTTTTTTTTTTGGTTCTTAATAAACTCAACAGGCCGAAAAATTGTGTGGTATGTACGTTTTATTTCCCTCTTGAAGAAACGTACATTCCTTTATCTAGATGAAATTTGCATCATCCCTTCCCTCTAGAAGAAACGAAATAAAAGTATTTTAGTTATTTCAAACTGATTGTTATCAAAATTAGTATTATACATAGTATTAGTGTAGGTCCAAGCGCCTCCATGTTTCATTCAACCATCAATTAGTCTGTTTCTCCAAGCTCTTTTGTATAATATCTCTAACGATTTTAATTTCAGAATCTACCCTTTAAGCTATTGATTTTAATCAAAGTGAATGAACAATCTAGTTAAAGCGAGGAAGTGGAGGGTTCTATATGCATAAAGATCAGATACATCACTAATGAAGCATTATATCGCCGGGGAACTATCATTATTAGACAAGAGTTGACACGAACTGTGGTCTATTTTAGGATTAGGATGAGAGTGCTGCCACCTACGCAGTAATGCGACATCATACAAACGGTTTCACTCCCCATTAATTAATTATTTATTTCTCGGCTTTTTAATCTAATCGAAGTACAAATGGTAGACTGACACGTGAGAAAGAGAAATGTTTTAGCTTATACGACTGAATTTTTTTTCTTTTCAAAAGGATGATTGGATATTTATGACTTAAACATATTGAAATGGACTTTTAAGACTCTCTTATCCTATATTGGAATGGACTTAATTGAATAAGGATACAATATTTTTGTGACCTCGTTTAATACTGGAAATTCGGGGGCACAGTTTTTTGGCGTGCCCGTTTGTCTACCTGTTTGTCCGCCTACCTTTGACCAAAACTCTTGAACAGTAAGTGATGGGGTTTTCATATTTCATATGTATATTTATTGTGAAAAGACTTTTCCATGGAAACAAAACTGTTTGACATTGTGACCCTTCCCGTTGTGTTTGACCTCCTATTCAAAAACATACGATTTAACCTTGGCGACAACTTTTGATTGGTAAGTGATAAAGCTTTCATATTTCCAATGTGTATTCTCAGTGACAAGACCTTTCCATGGGCATCAGCATTTTTTACCTTGTGACCTTGACCCTAAGATTTGGCCTACTTTTGAAAAAAAACTTTATAAGTATTGTAAGTGATAAAGCTTTCATATTTCATTGTATAAAGACCTTCCTATCGGCATCGATTTTTTTTTACCTCGTCACCTTGAACTCAGAGTTGACCCCCCTTAACAGAAAACATCGTTTATACATGGACGGACAAAAATGCCAACAGGGGGGGGGGGGGCATTTGTGTTGCACAAACTTTTTTTTTAATTTTCTCTACAATTAGAGAATATATTACATTGCGTAAATGCAAAGTATTTAAGCGATACCATGTTATACGGTGAGTATGTTGAGACGACTTATGCAGTTTGGATCCAGATATTGATTTTTTTTTTTCTATCTTTCTTTACATGAGATTCGTGTGCCTCTTCAACCTATTTTAGATACAAATAAAAACACAAACACTCGATTACACAAATTTTCGGCCCCTTGGCCTTTATAAAGTGTGAAAACGACAATGTATACAATAACTTGATAAAGTTGATAAAGGCCAAGGGGCCGAAAATTTGTGTAATCAATTTTTTTTGTATCACCCCTTCCCTCTGGAAGAAATATTTCAATTTCATAAACTTGATAAACTTAATTTGATAAAGGCCAAGGGGCCAAAACTTGATATCAAGAAATACATAAGTTTTTTTTTTTCTCCTCTGGAAGAAATATTTTAATCTTCTGTATTTTAGATAAGGCCATAGTAATTAAATATTTTGTTTTACGTCCGCGGGCGGGTACCTTTTCAGATAATTTCTCAGAAAAAAAATCACACACACAGACATGCATTTTCCAGGTAAAAAAAATATCAGTTAATTATCTTGAATACCATAGAATACCTATAGCATCATTGATATCAGGAGATATTAGTAGTTTATTTCTAAAAATAACACTACTCATTCAAAAAATTGTTATGTTTCATTTTAACGGACATGCCATAACTCGTGAAAGATGATAAGGAAGCTCTGAGATTACAATTACAGTCTGCTCTCGATGAGTCGAACTTCAAGAGGCCATCAGAAAAAAGTTCGACTTATCAGGACTGTATCTCTATTTTGGTCAAAGAGCACATAAATCCATATCAAAGGAGTGAAGGAAAAACAATCAAACATATATATATGCACAACCAATGTAATTCCCCGAGATGTTACTATTGAAAGAAACGTGCTGCAATTCGTGTATTAACACTCGTGACGTCACAATGCATAAGATCTAAAGAAAAATGCCGCGACGGCTGTTCTAACCTGCAAACTGAGCCCGCGGTGACCTGAATTTTAACGTAACCCTTTTACCTAGAAAACGCGATTTCAGAAAACAAGAATGAAATAGACAACTATGGTGCATATATATAGAATAAATGTCATAATTTGTGTTTTGTTACGGGTATACAACACACAGCAAGTGCATTTATCGTACATGTAATGCGCGTTAGCGCATTTCATGCGATAAATGCACTTGCTGTGTGTTGTATACCCGTAACAAAACACAAATTAAGACACTTATTCTCTATATACAAAACTTTCTTGTAGATTGTTTATTAAATGGTGCTGTCCTTCATGTCTCTCTATGGTGCTTTGTTATTGTCTGTCTGTCTGTCTGTCTGTCTGTCTGTCTGTCTGTCTGTCTGTCTGTCTGTCTGTCCGTCCGTCCGTCCGTCTGTCCGGCCGTTCGTTCGTCCGTCCGTCTGTCCGTCTATCTGTCCGATTTTTTCTCGTCTCGTGAGAGTATGTTCCGCTGTTTTCACTGTTGGAGGATCTCCTCCTAATCTCTGTTTTGTTTTATTTTTTTTTTTCAAGAATGTTTTTTTTTTCAAGAAAAAATACTATGCCAGAGTGCATTAGAATTAGCTATATCACTGGTGTCGAAAATATATCTTTTTTGGTAAAGAAATAAATATTGATTTATAAAAGTAAATCTTAATTGAAATAGGATGAAATAATCAAGATTTAATATATTATTTACACGAAGCACAGTAGCTGTGACGGTCTATTCTTAACTAGGAAAGTAGCATTTTGGAATGGTTTATATTCCATGCAAAAGTTAGGTTTCATTTTATAATGATGCTGACCTCTTTTCATTATATCTTTTTATGATGTCATTCACTAATTATCCGTTCTTAAAACTGCCCTTGTAAGTATACTAGGGTATCAATTATCACCTTTATGTACATATAGAAATAGCATCTTACGGATGTGCGTCATCTTCGTATCTTTAGGACAGTAAAACGGATATAAAAATAAACATTTTATAGACAAAGATTACAAAGTAGTGTCTTTGCAAAATAGCACGAGAGTGACTTTTTTTCTTATATTAGCTTTTTTTTTTTTTTTTTTTTTTTTTTTTTTTTTTTTTTTTTTTCGTGTATACATGCTTCTTTAAGTATTTTATAAAATACATAGGAAGGCTATTGCCATGACGCGATGACTCCTGTATCTTAGGGTATTTCAGTTGTTGGCCATTTTGGCGTAGATGTCATTTAGCTCTCTCTAGACACTAAATTTCCAAAAAGTTATTTACTTTAAACGCTTTGCATCGAATCTTTCGTGCGAACATTAATGTTTCGAGTCAAAACATAGGTGCATCGCATTGCAATGTACACTTGTTGATGCGATTTCGATCGTTTTGTCCAATGATATTGTAATTTCTGTAACATACATGTAATTGCAACTAGCACTATTACTCGACCGAGCTCCGTAGCGCTGTATGTTTTGTTATTAGTATTTCCTTATGTGTAGTTGTCTCCTGTTTATGTGCTTGTTTTGTTGGCTATTTGTTATTAGTATTCCCGTATGTGTCGTTATCTCCTGTTTTTGTGCTTGTTTTGTCATTAGTATTCCCGTATGTGTCGTTGTCCCCTGTTTTTGTGCTTGTTTTGTTATTAGTATTCCCGTATGTGTCGTTGTCTCCTGTTTTTGTGCTTGTTTTGTTATAAGTATTCCCGTATGTGTCCTTCTTCTCCTGTCTTGTGCTTGTTTTGTTATAAGTATTCCCGTATGTGTTGCTGTTTTCTGTTTTGTGCTTGTTTTGTTGGCTATTTGTTATTAGTATTCCCGTATGTGTCGTTGTCTCCTGTTTTTGTGCTTATTTTGTTATTAGTATTCCCGTATGTGTCGTTATCTCCTGTTTTTGTGGTTGTTTTGTTATGAGTATTCCCGTATGTGTCGTTGTCTCCTGTTTATGTGCTTGTTTTGTTATGAGTATTCCCGTATGTGTCGTTGTCTCCTGTTTATGTGCTTGTTTTGCTATTAGTATTCCCGTATGTGTCGTTATCTTATGTTTTTGTGCTTGTTTTGTTATAAGTATTCCCGTATGTGTCGTTGTCTCCTGTTTTTGTGCTTGTTTTGTTATTAGTATTCCCGTATGTGTCGTTGTCTCCTGTTTTTGTGCTTGTTTTGTTATTAGTATTCCCGTATGTGTCGTTATCTTATGTTTTTGTTCTTGTTTTGTTATAAGTATTCCCGTATGTGTCGTTGTCTCCTGTTTATGTGCTTGTTTTGTTATAAGTATTCCCGTATGTGTCATTGTCTCCTGTTTATGTGCTTGTTTTGTTATAAGTATTCCCGTATGTGTCGTTGTCTCCTGTTTATGTGCTTGTTTTGTTATTAGTATTCCCGTATGTGTCGTTATCTTATGTTTTTGTGCTTGTTTTGTTATTAGTATTCCCGTATGTGTCTTTGTCTCCTGTTTTTGTGCTTGTTTTGTTATTAGTATTCCCGTATGTGTCGTTGTCTTCTATTTTTGTGCTTGTTTTGTTATTAGTATTCCCGTATGTGTCGTTTTCTCCTGTTTTTGTGCTTGTTTTGTTATTAGTATTCCCGTATGTGTCGTTGTCTCCTGTTTTTGTGCTTGTTTTGTTATTAGTATTCCAGTATGTGTCGTTATCTTATGTTTTTGTTCTTGTTTTGTTATAAGTATTCCCGTATGTGTCGTTGTCTCCTGTTTATGTGCCTGTTTTGTTATAAGTATTCCCGTATGTGTCGTTGTCTCCTGTTTATGTGCTTGTTTTGTTATAAGTATTCCCGTATGTGTCGTTGTCTCCTGTTTATGTGCTTGTTTTGTTATTAGTATTCCCGTATGTGTCGTTATCTTATGTTTTTGTGCTTGTTTTGTTATTAGTATTCCCGTATGTGTCGTTGTCTCCTGTTTTTGTGCTTGTTTTGTTATTAGTATTCCCGTATGTGTCGTTGTCTTCTATTTTTGTGCTTATTTTGTTATTAGTATTCCCGTATGTTTCGTTTTCTCCTGTTTTTGTGCTTGTTTTGTTATTAGTATTCCCGTATGTGTCGTTATCTCCTGTTTTTGTGGTTGTTTTGTTGGCGGTTTTGTTATAAGTATTCCCGTATGTGTCGTTGTCTCCTGTTTTTGTGCTTATTTTGTTATAAGTATTCCCGTATGTCTCGTTATCTTATGTTTTTGTGCTTGTTTTGTTATGAGTATTCCCGTATGTGTCGTTGTCTCCTGTTTATGTGCTTGTTTTGCTATTAGTATTCCCGTATGTGTCGTTATCTTATGTTTTTGTGCTTGTTTTGTTATAAGTATTCCCGTATGTGTCGTTGTCTCCTGTTTTTGTGCTTGTTTTGTTATAAGTATTCCCGTATGTGTCTTTGTCTCCTGTTTTTGTGCTTGTTTTGTTATTAGTATTCCAATATGTGTCGTTATCTTATGTTTTTGTTCTTGTTTTGATATAAGTATTCCCGTATGTGTCGTTGTCTCCTGTTTATGTGCTTGTTTTGTTATAAGTATTCCCGTATGTGTCGTTGTCTCCTTTTTATGTGCTTGTTTTGTTATAAGTATTCCCGTATGTGTCGTTGTCTCCTGTTTATGTGCTTGTTTTGTTATTAGTATTCCCGTATGTGTCGTTATCTTATGTTTTTGTGCTTGTTTTGTTATTAGTATTCCCGTATGTGTCGTTGTCTCCTGTTTTTGTGCTTGTTTTGTTATTAGTATTCCCGTATGTGTCGTTGTCTTCTATTTTTGTGCTTGTTTTGTTATTAGTATTCCCGTATGTGTCGTTTTCTCCTGTTTTTGTGCTTGTTTTGTTATTAGTATTCCCGTATGTGTCGTTGTCTCCTGTTTTTGTGCTTGTTTTGTTATTAGTATTCCAGTATGTGTCGTTATCTTA
This sequence comes from Pinctada fucata, assembly GCA_028142955.1. Classification (NCBI taxonomy): domain Eukaryota; kingdom Metazoa; phylum Mollusca; class Bivalvia; order Pterioida; family Pteriidae; genus Pinctada; species Pinctada fucata. The sequence continues at coordinate 26,929,452 of AP027105.1, read as the reverse complement.
TGTTTTTGTTCTTGTTTTGTTATAAGTATTCCCGTATGTGTCGTTGTCTCCTGTTTATGTGCTTGTTTTGTTATAAGTATTCCCGTATGTGTCGTTGTCTCCTGTTTATGTGCTTGTTTTGTTATAAGTATTCCCGTATGTGTCGTTGTCTCCTGTTTATGTGCTTGTTTTGTTATTAGTATTCCCGTATGTGTCGTTATCTCCTGTTTTTGTGCTTGTTTTGTTATTAGTATTCCCGTATGTGTCGTTGTCTCCTGTTTTTGTGCTTGTTTTGTTATTAGTATTCCCGTATGTGTCGTTGTCTTCTATTTTTGTGCTTGTTTTGTTATTAGTATTCCCGTATGTGTCGTTTTCTCCTGTTTTTGTGCTTGTTTTGTTATTAGTATTCCCGTATGTCGTTATCTCCTGTTTTTGTGGTTGTTTTGTTGGCGGTTTTGTTATTAGTATTCCCGTATGTGTTGTTGTCTGTTTTGTGATTGTTTTGTTATTAGTATTCCCGTGTGTGTCGTTATCTCCTGTTGTTGTGGTTGTTTTGCATGGTGTCCTGTTGTTTGTTTCAGCCTTTTGAATGAGTGTTCCTATGTTGTCACTGCGGCTTTGTGTGTTCCATTGTTGTCACTATGGTCTTGTGTGTTCCATTTTCATTACGGCCGTTTGAGCGTGTGTTCCATATATTTCCTTTTCAGTGCGTTCCATTGTTGTTATTACAACCTTGTGAATGTGTCCCATTGTTGTCACAAGGGTCTTGTGTGTGTTCAGTTCTTGTCACTACGGCCTTGTACGTGTTCCATTAGTCATTATGACCTTACGAGTATGTGTTCCATCGTTGTCACTACGGTCTTGTATGTTCCATTGTTTTCATTATGGCCTGGTAATTATGTATTCCATTGTTGTCATTACGACCTTTTGAGTGCGTGTTTCCATTGTTGTCACTACAGCCTTGTTTCCTTTGTTACTACTGCCTTGTGTGTGTTCCATGGTTGTCACTGCGGTCTTGTGTGTTCAATTGTTTTCACTATACCGCGTGGTCTTGTTGGAGTTCTCCTTGCTCTTCTATTACTTCAAGCTTCGTTGTCACTATAAAGATCTTGTGGAATGAACAGTGTGTTACAATTGTTGTCACTAACTTGACACTAGGGTCTTGTGAGTGTGCGTTCCATTCCACTACAGCGTGGTCTTGTTGGAGTTCTCCTTGCTCTTTCATTACTTCAAGCTTTCGGTGTCACTATAGAGATCTTGTTCAATGAACAAAAATTGAACATATGAAATATCATCTATAAATCAAAAAGTTTTTTTTTCCTTTGGGTCTTTTCCTTTTGTTGATTTTTTTTTTCATAAATAGAAAAGTGGACGGAATGGGAATGGGGATATAGCCAAGAGTTCAATATATAAAGTAATTATTAACATTTGATTAACGTTAATTCAGTGTTACATCTTTACCAGATGACCCCTGAAACATTTCAGGTACTAGTTTGCACGTTTGCAAACACGCACAGCGTCCTTCAACAGCAGAAATCTCGCCTCTAAAAAGATAACAAAAAGACGCATTTTTACACGTCTTCACCAGATATTGTCTGTTTGTTTTCTTTATGTCGTTTTCCCCAGATACCCAGGCTATGACATGAAATTCGGGCAGACTTATGACGCATAACAATCGTGCTATTCTTTTTCCGGTTTTTGAGCGTTTCCGCGTCACCCACGCTTCCCTTTGTCCGTAGAGATGTCAATTTGTAACAGACAAATACTTCCATTTTCTAGAAGGATAAACAGTTTTAATTGTTATTTTCGCAGTATTTACGTCGAGCGTAATCTAATGGTCCCGTGGAAGATCAAAACACAGACATAATTGTCTCAAATCTTTCTTTACTACAAGGTCAATTAGATTTTTTCCCTCGTCTCCCGTTTCTTTTCGGCGTAATATCGGACAATAAACTGTACAAAGACGATCAATATTCTGACTCCTCATTACACTATATGGATACAATATCACGTCTTAAGGACATCACTTGCGTGGACACCTAAAGTTTATCAAACTGTGCGATACTCTATACTTTGTTGATGAGAAGATATTCTTGTACTTTGTGTTAGTGATTCACATCAAATCGATTTTATTCAACCATTGCAGACGCAAATTCAGCAAATTCCATCCCACCTCACTTGAATTCTCCTTTAAAATATATCACTCCGCTATCATCTTCCATATTGAAGAAATTTAATTCCTAAGTCGCTAATATTAATGAGGGATTAAAGTTCCTTTAGTTTGCCCCACCTGATGCAGTTTGATTTCCAAGTAGGAAGGGTTGTTTTCTAGCAAATGCATCCCTCGCTTATTTGAACATGATAGCCAATATCGCTCCACTGAGGACCACTAGCATGTTTATACGTTTAAGGATTGAATTTGCTGAATATCATAGATATTCCATTGTGTACGAGGAACTGCCATTTTGCTTGAAAATGAGATAAAACCCCCATTTTATTTTGTCCAGACGTGGTTTTAAATCTACTACTTACGTACGCCATTAGTGTCAGAAACAATAACATAATTTGAAGGGAATCTTTTATTGGCTCAAATATAACTTCACTACTTCTATGGCTAGTTTGACATTTATTCGTGCAAATTGAGAATTTCCTGTAGAGTTTCACTTTTTAAACACAGTCCTCTTGGAATACTATTCAAGGGCAATAACCCCTCCACAGTAGTGCCATATCCATCAAACTCAACCTATATCTCCCTATGATATTTGTATAACCGATATCATTTTGATCCATCAAACCGTACCAACAGGCCATTTTCAATATTTTTCTTATGTCCAAAGCAATAACTCCTCCAATAATAGTCGGACTATAGTTTCAGAAGAGTATTGAGCACAAGAATTGTTTATGGGTGCGGTGAATGCCAGTGTATTGATCGGTCACCAGTAGAGTTTAAAACTACAGACAAATCAGATGAGTACCATAGGCATGTGATACCTTGACAATGACCTTGACCATCATGTGATACCTTGACCATCATGTGATACCTTGACAATGACCTTGACCATCATAAGACACCTTGACAATGACCTTGACCATCATTTGATACCTTGACCATCATGTGATACCTTGACAATGACCTTGACCATCATAAGATACCTTGACCATCATGTGATACCTTGACAATGACCTTGACCATCATAAGATACCTTGACAATGACCTTGACCATCATGTGATACCTTGACCATCATGTGATACCTTGACAATGACCTTGACCATCATAAGATGCCTTGACAATGACCTTGGCCATCATGTGATACCTTGACCATCATGTGATACCTTGACCATCATGTGATACCTTGACAATGACCTTGACCATCATAAGATACCTTGACCATCATGTGATACCGTGACAATGACCTTGACCATTATAAGATACCTTGACCATCATGTGATACCTTGACAATGACCTTGACCATCATAAGACACCTTGACAATGACCTTGACCATCATTTGATACCTTGACCATCATGTGATACCTTGACAATGACCTTGACCATCATAAGATACCTTGACCATCATGTGATACCTTGACAATGACCTTGACCATCATAAGATACCTTGACAATGACCTTGACCATCATGTGATACCTTGACAATGACCTTGACCATCATAAGATACCTTTACAATGACCTTGACCATCATGTGATACCTTGACAATGGCCTTGACCATCATAAGATACCTTGACAATGACCTTGACCATCATGTGATACCTTGACAATGACCTTGACCATCATGTGATACCTTGACCATCGTGTGATACCTTGACCATCATGTGATACCTTGACCCTCATGTGATACCTAGACCTTGAAGGTGACTGTGACCCTCAACCTCATTGGATGTTGAATCACATCACGCCCGACATCCTACAAAATTAATGAAAGTACAATTGTATATCACATAAGTTATAGTTCTTAATATGAAAGTGTGACTTCAGACAGACAGACAGATGGATGGGAAGCCTGACAATATCATCACTGTATATGTTGCCTGCAGCATGAAAATAAAGGGACATTTTGCAAATGGTTTCAGCACTTTATTGAATATTTTTATTCAACTTCAATAATTCATTTGGAGCCTAATGTAATAATGAATCATCACATTTCTGTATTCGATTAAAAATACAAATGTAAGATATATTTCATGAATCATAATGGCTGCCGTTTATTTGGTCCAGAGCATATCGGCTATTTCTCAGTTCCATGGCGTAGTTATTGCTTTCACAAACTCATTTGTTTCATCATTATAGATAGCAAGGCCATCAGCTGTATGTACTCATCAGCACCGTCCATCAAACATTTATCTACAACCTGTAACGTAAAATTTTTTTCAGGTGAACAGCATTCAGTCTTAATACTGATGGATCGCTAAAAACATACACCAATATATGATCAAGCCTGGATTGTATCATTAACATTTTAGTTCTTATTGACACTTGAATTCATATTTTAAGTTCTTTTTACATGTATCATCTACATGTAGTCTTTTATGAGAAAACCAGCATTTTATTCTATCTTACAGAACAACACGAGTAAAAATGCTCAGGCGACAGAAATTTAATATTTGGTTTTACGGATTTTATATTTTCAAAATAGGGTAGGAGGGAATAAAATAAATTAATCAAAGCTCTGAAGGAACTGATGGCGAGTTTCGTTTATTCATTTTAGAATGATATCAAACTATTTTATGGGATTTTTAAATATTGTATTAGCAGATAGAACAAATCCATTTTCCAATGTTCGGAAATAAAACATTTATGAACCGTCAGGGACGGAAATTGGCGGTCGCCCAGTCGCCCATGGCGACCAAATTTTTAGCTGGGCCCCAAAAACATCATGTCCTACTCGCCCATTTGGCGAATGAAAATAAAAATACATAGTCCATATTTAATTATAAAAAGGAATTTCTTTCGCTTCTATGTTAGGCCCCATACTTCGTCAATGAAGCTCTTTTAAAATCAGGGGCTTATATTAATACATGTACGTACCTGTTTACATACGCGAAATTTACGTTTTCTCACGTGTCACTGTGCGAAGCCCTCGTTCAAAGTTGCTATTAAGATAATTGGATTTTGGATTACTGCATGTTGTTCGCACGACACAGCCTTACTGCATTTACATGTTTTCGAAAGCATTCGTGTACACGTTTACTGATTCATTGGAAGGTAGTGGTACTTTGCACGGCCGAAATCAAAACTAATTTTCTTAATTCATTTATCGAAAATCTTTTAAAGTCGTTAACCAAATTTACGCCCAAAATCTCATTTCAACTGATTCAATCCATGCCATAGGGGACGGTATAACGGCGAGAATATATGTAATGAATGTGCCGACCAGAAACCTTCTTTTTACATCTCTCTCTCTGTTGACGTTTTAAAAATATGTATACGAACCGTGTATTGTTCTAGCCCCCCCCCCCCCTCTCTCTCTCTCTCTCTCTCTCTCATTTTGTCGTTGATAACGTACATCAATAAGCGTGAAACGTGAGACTGTACAATACTAAAGTGACGTTTTATTCAGTAGAAACCTATCGGATTAAAAAGATCCCCCCCCCCCAAAAAAAAAAACAAAAACAATAGGCAAGCGTTTGGAAGGGGTGTCATGACCCGCAGAAAGAAAAAAAACGATCGTGAAAGTGATTTCAAAAGAACTACAGCAGAGGTTTTTATTGTTCTATTAGAGGCTATTAAAACGTGTAGAACTCGACATTTACAAGAGTATCTGTACCTGGAAGTAGTGATGGGAAATCGGTTTAGAATCATAATCGATAATCGGTTAGAATCGGTTGGTGTATCCGATGCGATTTTACCGATTATAATCGGTTTATCACATTCTACTCAAATTTACTTTTTTTTATCCAAACAAAACCTACATTTGTAATATACGCAATGCATATATACTAGTATGTGATCATGTAATATATTTAATCTTGAATAAACTCTACCTATGTAAAAATAACCCCCCTATACCCTTTCTATTGTTTCATGAAAAAAATGCATGAAAAGTATCATTTTTTAGTTGTGTTCGTTGAGGAGTGGAAAGGGGGGGGGATTCATGATAGTATTTGCAAAGTTTCTGTCAACATAAACAGTAACACCAAATTAGATCATCTTCAAGTATTCTCTATCAAGTAATAAAATCAGTTAACCTAAAATAAAATTGACTATAATTGAAGAATTTACCGTCATCGTCGGTCCGTCCCTAAAAGTCTGTCATGTGAAAATTGTCATTAAATCAATTATTAATTTACTACCTTTACAATTATTCTCTCTCTAATTTCATGCTGCTAGCTTCTGTTACTCTACAACATTATAACAACAATGATTTAGTAGAGATTTTATTGGAAATAAATTAATAAATTGGATAGAATTTCCTCTGATTTGCGATCACCCCCCCCCCCTTTTCTGTACTTTCACGCTATCGATTATTTATTTTAAAATCGATTATCGAAATCGGATGACCTCATCACGCCGCTAATCGATTTTTATCGATAATCGGCCCATCACTACCTGGAAGAAATAAACTTATCTTCTTTACAAGTTTAAGATTAGATGTGTATTTTTTCTGGGCCCCTAGATTTTAGCCTGGGCTCCTAAATTTGAGAGTTTAGGGGCCCAGTTGGCTCCTAGGATATTTTGATAAAGGTTTGTCCTGTGAACCTATGTCAGCATGACTGCTAGTCAGTGACAGATTCAAGGGGGGCGTAGGGCCCCCTTTAATTTTCCAATCATGGGCAAAACAATAATTTTAAATCAAGAAAGAGTGAATATTAGTGAATATTACTTACCTTTTAGTAAATATAATTGTTAAATGAATCAAATCCCATTCTTTAATTAATTACAGTCACGAAAATGGTCCTAAAAAAGCTGAAATTCAAGAGATTCCAGGAGGCTTCAACCCCCCAAACAGGGCTCTGACCTGGACCCGCTGGGGATCTAGGAAGTCCCCAGACCCCTTGCCAATTATTTACGTCCCCCCCCCCCCTAAATAATAAGGTGGATCCGCACTGATAGTACAGACGTTTATTTTTTCTTCATGTATAGCACAGGGGTGAGGTATTATCGCTTGGTCACAAACCCTTTCCTCTATACGTACCCTTTCTTCTATATGTCTATATTAAAAAAGTTTTATATATATAGACAGAAGGGTTTGTATTGAGGAAAGGGTTTGTAACCAAGCGATGATACCTCACCCCTGTGGTGTATAGATCTGCATGTCTGTTTGACAGGCCGTAAAAGTGCCTGGTATGTGTATGATCTCGCAGATACACAGTCATGTCAAATTTCTAACTTCAACCATTGCAAAATTCGCTATAGAGGTTCCAATATATACTTTCTACGATTGTACCTATATACATGTATTTTATCTACTATGTCACCAAATTTCATCAAAAAATTCCCCGTACTTCCAGAGATATCGTAGGTACCATTTCTTCAGTGACCTAGTTTTTGTTTACTCGAATTTAGCTGTTCAGCATGTCCGTTCCAGCCCTGGCTCGGTGTTCAGTGAGCCAGTGCATTCTATTTGCGAGATGCGACAGACCAATGCGCTATGAAAGCTTGATTGTCTGTGAATTCTAAATTGATTTCTATACCTAGAAGTGTAATGTATGACCGTAACTCCTCGTTAATCGCTTAAACACTCGAACTGCTACGACTTGAATATCAGCGCCTTCCATTTTATTTACAGTGTCACGTGGTACAGTATACTAGAGGGTAGTAGGAATTACCGAAAACAGCATTTACCGAAAAGACAGTGGACCCCAAATTGTACTGAAAAGACACTTAAATTTCAAAACTAAACACATTTTATGATTGGAAATGTGTTTATACAATTAAATGAATCACCAAAACAAAAAATGAATATATCCGTCTATTCGGTAAATATCACTGTCGTTTCTGTAAATGCTGTCTTTTCGGTAATTCCAAGTACCGCAGTATAGCCGATAAACTTATAAGCAATCTCAACACACGTGCACACGAGACAGTTGATGTTTACTGCATCCTAAGTATCCTTTTTAAAATAATCTCTAACTTTTTTTAAACATTATGAAACAACTGTTAAAACGCGGAATGCAATGTACGCTGTCTTAACTAAATATGGTGAATAATGATGTCCAGGGTCATCGGGCCACACGATCGGAGTTGAGAATAAAGCCTACGCTCACGCAGCAAGATACGCCCGTTGGGATTTTTTTCACAACACCAAAATATCTAAGTCCCATAAATCCATAAGGACAAATAGGATGAACCTGAAAATCAAAAGGCGGCTTCCTCTTCAAAGTCTGATCACAATGTACAAATATCATGAAAATCTGTTGAGGCATATTCAAGTTATTGCGTTCCATGCACCTATATTTTGCCCTAAGCTTAACATGTATGTGCATATAAACCCCCCCCCCCCCAATTAAACATAATTTCTGGATAATGTGACAAAAAATTTAAGAATCCGTCACATATGTGAAAGAACATCCTTTCTACTTGAAGTATACAAAATTTCAAAACATTTTGACCAGAAATAGATTTTTAAATAATTTTTAACTATTTTAGTATATTTTTACATTGTATCTAAAATATCTAAGTCCCATAACTCTGTAACGACAAATCCGATGAACCTGAAAATAGAAAGGCAACTTCTTCTTCAAAGTCTGATCACAATGTAGAAATATCATGTAAATCTGTTGACGCATATTCAAGTTATTGCGTTCCATGAGCCTATATTTTGCCCTTAGCTTAACATGTTTGTGCATATAACACCCCCCCCCCCCCCCTCCCATTACAAATATCTCAGTTATGCGGCCAAAAAATTAATAAAGCCTACGCTCACGCAGCAAGATACGCCCGTTGGGATTTTTTTCACAACACCAAAATATTTAAGTCCCATAACTCCATAAGGACAAATTGGATGAACCTAGCTTAAAATCGAAAGGCGGCTTCCTCTTCAAAGTCTGATCAAAATGTACAAATATCATGAAAATCTGTTGACACATATTCAAGTTATTGCGTTCCATGCACCTATATTTTGCCCTTAGCGCCGTGGTCTAGTGGATAAGGCGCCGGGCCAGTGACCGAAAGGTTGCTGGTTCGAGCCTCACTAGGACCGCGGGTCGGTCGACATATACTCATCGATGTTCTGTGTCATATACTGAAAAAATGTCCTTGTCTGTGTATTGTGTTCATGTCTGTGGTGTTTTTAAAAAAAATAAATAAAAAAAAAAAAATATTTTGCCCTTAGCTTAACATGTATGTGCATACAACCCCCCCCCCCCCCCCCATTACACATAATTTCTGGATTATGTGACAAAAAATTCAAGAACCCCTTATAAATGTGAAAGAACATCCTTTCTACTTGAAGTATACAAAATTTCAAAACATTTCAACCAGAAATAGATTTTTAAATAATTTTTAACTATTTTCACTGTATTTTAAAATATCTAAGTCCCATAACTCTGTAACGACATATCGAATGAACCTGAAAATCGAAAGGCGGCTTCCTCTCCACAGTCCAATCAAAATGTATGAATATCATGAAAATCCGCAGGGATTAATCTACCTCTGCGTCCTGCGTCTCTGACGCATAAAAATCGCTCAGGACCCATTGATTCTTGATCGCTGCGTCCCACCGAACGCATTATTCTCTCGTATAATGCGTCCCCTTTAGTTTATTGTTTACATAAAACTTTTAGAGTCGAGAAATTTGGTAGTGTATTATTCATGTATCGTGTTTACTAGTATATTTTATACACTTTTTGAAACCTTATAGAAGGTTGATCATGTCCGTAGTATTGTTGGGCATCAAACTTTTTCGATATAATAGTTGTATGTGGTCCGATGCGAGTCTAACTTCTTATCATTCGTGTAATATATACAATATATTTATGAAAAATTCTTCCAAGGTAAACTTTGCAGGATAATATGAATCAACAATTCAAATCGTTTAATTCAAACTTAAGCGTAGTAAGTACCGTCCGAGTCCTACACCTGGTATGTTTGGATGTTTTACTATACTCATGTAAGAAGCCTCACTTGCGTAAATAAAGAATAAATTACTTAATTTGACAAATTTGACTATATAGATTGAAGTTTGGAAGATACCCGTTTTATTTCAAATAATTTTTTTCTGGAATATAACGATCTCGCGGGCATAAATTGCCGCATTGCTCCAAGCCATTCATCACACTTGTATTCGCGAACGTAGGACGCCGCGAAAAAAAGACGATTTATGGTACTTGGGACCCATAAAATTCTACTGGGACCCATTGTTTTGGCTCGGGACCCATTGGTCAAATTTCATTGGGTCCAAAGGACCCATTTAGATCAAATTGTAGATTAATCTCTGATCCGTTGACGCATATTCAAGTTATTGCGTTCCATGCGCCTATATTTTGCCCATAGCTTAACATGTATGTGCATATAACCCCCCCCCCCCCCCTTCCTATTACACAAAATATCTCGCTTATGCGACCAAAAAATTAAAAACCTGTTACATATGTCAAAGAGCATCCTTTCTACCTTAAGTATACAAAATTTCAAAACATTTCGACCAGAAATAGATTTTTAAATAATTTTTAACTATTTTAGTATATTTTCACTGTATTTTAAATTGTCTAAGTCCCATAACTCTGTAACGACATATCGAATGAACCTGAAAATCGAAAGGCGGCTTCCTCTCCACAGTCCAATCAAAATGTATGAATATCATGAAAATCCGTCGACGCATATTCAAGTTATTGCGTTCCATGCGCCTATATTTTGCCCTTAGCTTAACATGTATGTGCATATAACCCACCCCTCCCTCCTTCCTATTACACACAATATCTCGGTTATGCGACAAAAAAATTAAAAACCCGTTACATATGTCAAAGAACATCCTTCCTACATCAAGTTTACAAAATTTCAAAACATTTCGACCAGAAATAGATTTTTAAATGATTTTTAAATATTTTAGTATATTTTCACTGTATTTTAAAAATCTAAGTCCCATAACTCTGTAACGACATATCGAATAAACCTGAAAATCGAAAGGCGGCTTCCTCTCCACAGTCCAATCATAATGTATGAATATCATGAAAATCCGTTGACGCATATTCAAGTTATCGCGTTCCATGCGCCTATATTTTGCCCTTAGCTTAAAATGTATGTGCATATAACCCACCCCCCCTTCCCATTACACACAATATCTCGCTTATGCGACAAAAAAATTAAAAACCCGTTACATATGTCAAAGAACATCCTTTCTACTTGAGGTATACCAAATTTCAAAACATTTCGACCAGAAATAGATTTTTAAATAATTTTTAAATATTTTAGTATATTTTCACTGTATTTTAAAAATCTAAGTCCCATAACTCTGTAACGACAAATCGGATGAACCTGAAAATCGAAAGGCGGCTTCCTCTCCACAGTCTGATCACTATGTATAAATTTCATAAAAATCCGTTGACGCGTATTCAAGTTATTGCGTTCCATAGGCGGACGGACAGACGGACGGACGGACGGACGGACGGACAGACGGACGGACTTCGCCATACCATAATACGTCCCGTCAAATGACGGGCGTATAAAAACCCGTTACATATGTCAAAGAGCATCCTTTCTACCTTAAGTATACAAAATTTCAAAACATTTCGATCAAAAATAGATTTTTAAATAATTTTTAACTATTTTAGTATATTTTCACTGTAATTTAAAATATCTAAGTCCCATAACTCTGTAACAACAAATCGAATAAACCTGAAAATCGAAAGGCGGCTTCCTCTCCACAATCAAAACACAATGTATGAATATCATGAAAATCTGTCGATGCATATTCAAGTTATTGCGTTCCATGCGCCTATATTTTGCCCTCAGCTTAACATGTATGTGCATATCACCCACCCCCCCTTCCCATTACAAATATCTCGGTTTTGCGACAAAAAAATTAAAAACCCGTTACATATGTCAAAGAACATCCTATCTACTTGAAGTATACAAAATTTCAAAACATTTTGATCAAAAATAGATTTTTAAATAATTTTTAACTATTTTAGTATATTTTCACTGTATTTTAAAATACATGTATCTAAGTCCCATAACTCTGTAACGACAAATCCGATGAACCTGAAAATCGAAAGGCGGCTTCCTCTCCACAGTCAAAACATTATGTATGAATATCATGAAAATCTGTTGACGCATATTCAAGTTATTGCGTTCCATGCGCCTATATTTTGCCCTTAGCTTAACATGTATGTGCATATAACCCACCCCCCCTTCCCATTACACACATTATCTCGATTATGCGACAAAAAAATTAAAAACCCGTTACATATGTCAAAGAACATCCTTTCTACTTGAAGTATACAAAATTTCAAAACATTTGGACCAGAAATAGATTTTTAAATAATTTTTAACTATTTTAGTATATTTTCACCAATTTTAAAAATCTAAGTCCCATAACTCTGTAACGACAAATCGGATGAACCTGAAAATCGAAAGGCGGCTTCCTCTCCACAGTCTAATCATAATGTATGAATTTCGTGAAAATCCGTTGACGCATAATCAAGTTATTGCGTTCCATAGGCGGACGGACAGACGGACGGACGGACGGACAGACGGACGGACGGACGGACTTTGCCATACCATAATACGACCCGTCAAATGACGGGCGTATAAAAACTGTGAATATATATTTATCTTCACTCATTTATACATTTTGGGGCGTGGGGATGTCACGGAAGTGGTGTGACGTCAAAATCCTGCGATCACTATAGCCGAGATCGCTACGCGAAACTCGCCTAAAAATCAGTAAATTTCAACATTTCATGTTTTGTGCCACGATCACGATCTTAATTCAGCTTGTTTATCATGTTTTCAAAGTCGCATTCTCTAAAACACTGCACGATAAAGATTAAGTGAGAATGAAAAGTAATAACAAGTAATTTGGATGAGCAGAAGAAAAAAATGTACAATCACTTCATTTTATTTTTTGTCCAATTGTGGTAAAATTAGGGTCGGCGGATCCGTAAAACTAAGAATTAAATTTCTGTAGCCTCATGTTTTTCTTGCAGCTTAATGCACAGGAAAAACAATCACATCTTCATACAAGTCTTTTTTCTATAGAAAAACTCTTTTACATGGTGGCATAAGAATTTCTACTTACAGCTAGTGATTTTCATTTACAGCTAGTGATTTTTACTTACAGCTAGTATTTTTATTTACAGCTAGTGATTTTTACTTAAGCTAGTGATTTTACTTACAGCTAGTGATTTTTACTTACAGCTAGTGATTTTTACTTAAAGCTAGTGATTTTTACTTACTGCTAGTGATTTTTACTTACAGCTAGTGATTTCTACTTACAGCTAGTGATTTTACTTACAGCTAGTATTTTTTCCTTACAGCTAGTGATTTATACTTACAGCTAGTGATTTTTACTTACAGCTAGTGATGTATACTTACAGCTAGTTTTTCACAGATGACAGATTTTTGTTTATCTCCAAGGTCTTCTAACTGGACTATTTTATCATGTAACTGACCGATGATTTGAGATGCTGAATGTCCTGCAAATATGACCTCCTGGGAAAAAAATTTCGAAATTTATCTAATTTGCTATATTTTCACATATCTCACTAAAATCATAGGCTTGATCATGCATGTACACTGATCAATATCTTAAAACAAAGACAAAATCAGTAAACTGGACGCTTCACGAACACAATAATTTTGATACCAGGGTTTGATTTCCTGAAGGGGCTATCTTAATAAAACTGTTGTCTGCGACATGAAATTCTCAAAAGCTGCCTATACATGTACATGCATCTATAAATTCCTTTGAAGTTATAAGCATAAACAACTCACCCTCCTTTTTTTTTATTTTTTTGGTACACAATTTCTCATCAACAAAATAAAAAATCTCAAAACCCGTATCATTCATGTATATAAAAGATTATGCATTTTTCTAATATCATTCAAAATTTCAGACCACTGTGAAAAAAGACGGGTTTCTAATGAATTTCATCAGAAAAAGCTATTTTTAGCCTAGAAATGACCCTGTCCTTTGATGACTGACTTGAAATAATTTGTTTCAAAGGATCTATCCTAATGGGCATTTGTGTGAAATTTTTGGTTATTTTCAATATGATACACTTCCAGTAAATGAAACTTCCTTTCTTTACCTTCATTAAGTTAATTTCTCCACGTTTAAATATGATAAAAAAATAAGACCTCATGTCATTTTCAAATAATACAGCTGTGGCCTTAAAACTGTCCTGCACATGGATAAATGTTTGGAGGAGACTAAGGCACGATGTTATGTCCGATGTTCCATAACATCACTCGCACTGAAACTTGCGATCAAAGTCACATCACCAGGCCAAACCCCATTCTTCCCTTTTAAGTGGGTTGCCATATTTGTTCAAATTATATCCTGTTTTATAGCTAGCATCAGTGAAACAAGGATCATGTTCTACGTATCCAAAATGCTTCGAAACAGGGAACAAAAGGGGATAAGATGTCCTTAGTCACTTTTAAACGTCTTGACTCACCATGAAAATGTATGGTCCCAAACATAGCCAAAGTCGTGCATCTTCGGCCAACTTCATGGTATTTAAATTTTCTGTTATCAAAACAACCGGAAATAGAGCATAATACCCCTAATGCCATAAGTTCAAGGTCAACCACATAAGGTTAAAACTGCATTTGCGTCTTTTCAAAAGTAAAATATCCATGCCTGCTTTGTAAATTAACAGCAAGATTTTCAACCCAAAAAGCTGAAAATAGAAATGATAATTCTCTCTCACCTTAACCTCTTTCTCCACTTTTTCATATGAGTTACTGCGGCAAACTTTGATTAAATTATCTATGACTCCATCATCAATAACCTGGCAAAAAAAAAGAAATTTGAAAATTAAAAAGAGAAAATACAAACATGCCATTATAGACATAGAAGCTCAAACATGACCTCACGAACACATGTAGTAATACATGTATAGGAAAGGTTAAATGATAGTAATAACATAATAGCCAGGTTGCCTAATATTTTGAATGTGACTTCTATGGAATTGTGAAGATTGCCCTTTACTTATATTACTGGCTGGACATTCAGACAGAAAGATACACATGTAGTGAGAGGGATGGCACCATTTGCCATTGGTAAAAATTCTGCAAAATTTCATGACAAGAAATAAGCCATTTCCAGAATACTTCCAGGGTAATTCGAACAACCTTATTCAATCTTGGTAGCCCGAATGGAATCTTGGTCATAAATGATTACTAGATGACTTGGATATCTAACCCCAGCAATTATGTATATGAATGAGAAGAAATTTTAACATATATGCAGCCCATAAACAGTGTTCTAGGATTCCATTACCCGTTACGCGAGGTAAGTGAAAATTGAGGTCGGGTATCTGGAAAACAGAATGCTACTTACCCGTTGGTAAGTGAATTTTGAAGCACATTGTCCCCATTACACTCTCCATGTATATGTAGCAAAAACAGAAGTAGATAGTTGCCCCAAAGTACATGATCATATTTTAGCAGTCATCCTGTATTTTCAATGTGACAATATCTCTGGACATAATTTTTTTTTTCATGGTAATGCCCAGGATGTGCAATAGAAAATTAACATCCCCTTTTTATTCTAACATTTTTATTTTGGTAAGCGAGTTTCCTTGCTGGGTAAGCATATTTTTGGTGGGCACTTACCTGTCGGCAAGTGGTTTTTGAATAAAATCCTATAACACTGGTAAACGAAGGATTGCCGATTGTCCGGCGTCGCGCCTGCTAGCAGACTTATTCATTATGAATATTAATCAAATCGCTTGTCAAAGCATCTGTTAACAGGTGCAAGGTCTGATATTCGGCAATACATCCATTGTACAGAAAATGGAAAGAAACACGTACCCCAGCTATTTCATAAATATCTTGTTTTGAGATGGATTCCTCGCCTTTGAGTCGTGAGGCACTCTGTAGGTAAGTAATAGCCTTCCTTAGATCTCCCTCCGAGGTATACATCAGGGCTTTTAATGCCTATAATGAACAAGGTAGAGGTGTAAATAAGGTTAAAATACGATTTTTAGTTCATAAGACTTACTATGCAACCAAAAGTTATGAAAATTCCTAAAATTTTTCATAAGTAGTTTTGTGAAACAGGCTGCAGAAGGCAAATTCATATCTTTTACTCTCATAAAAATTACAAATTGCACCCTTCAACATAATTTCAAATAATAATTCACCTCTTCTTCATAACTTATATTCTCTTTGTCGCAGATGTCCTTCAGTCTATTGCATAGAATTTCTTCAGCCAAAGGTTTAAATCGGAACTTTGCACATCTTGATGCTATAGGTTCGATAATTCTGCTGACATAATTACAGATCAGACAAAATCTTGTGGTTTTTGATTCTTTTTCCATTGTCCTTCTGAGGGCTGCCTGGAAAATTTGAAATAATTCAATGAAAGAAAATATATAATGTGATGTACATGTAAGTATATTTGCATTGATAGAAAAAAACATATTTAACTTATACAACTTCATAAATGACTTTTGCAGGTAAGCACAAATTTTGAAAACCTAATCTATTGTGTTGAACATTGACGGCGGGTGCGGCTAGCCAAACAGGAGATGCTTACTCCTCCCGGGCACCTTATCCTACCTCTAGCTTGCTAGGGGTCCGTCAATGCTCAATTTGGTGCTCTATTGTGAGTGCTGTTGAGATTATCGTCAGGATCTTCTTTAACTCATAAATATTAGGCAACAATGTATAATATATAAACATAGGTTTTACGTTTTTATTAATGCATGCAGGTGTTTAAGAATTTATTTGCAAATTTGAAATTGATTTGCTGCCAACATTGTTTTGATGTTGCTGAGCATGTACATTTAATTTCTGTTGGTAATTGTCTTATGTCCAACTTTTTAAACCAACAAAATAGCACTGTTCAAGATATGGTATATTGCCTGTTGCATGTTTGACCCTAAGTGCTTGACCTTGACAGTGACCTCACCTATATTGGGTGTTGAGTCTCATCATGCATTACCATCCCTGCAAGTTTGAAAGTTGTCTGATGTAAACCATATAAGTTATACCGTATATCGGGTAATTTTCACGTCGGGTAAATTTCGCGAAAATGACCCCAAAAAGGTGTGTCTATTTTTCACTGAGTTTTATTTTCCCTGATCTATTAATAAGGTCAAGGATTAATATCTGTGTCTTTTTTTCACTATGTTCATTTTTCACGATTTGATGATGCTCACGAACTTAGCGAAAATTAGTCACACACGAAAAATTCCCAATATGCGGTATATGAAAGTGTGACAACCAGGCAGATGGACAAATGGACGTCAGACAAAGTAATCACTACAAGTTGTTCTTGTGTTGCAGGTGACATAATGATGACCTTTACACACTGCAACTAAAATTAAATGATTGTAATGTGACATATATTTTGTATATTATTACCTGAGCCGCCGATGTCATAGAATCGGCTTCATCAAGGATCACAATCTTGAACGGGGGACATGGTTTGCCACTGCAACCAAAAAACAAATACATGTATAAAGAACTTTCAAGCACATAATGAAGGAATATTTTTAACACAAGAAAGCATTTGAAATTTAACATTAAAAGTATCATTATACTATGCAAGTTCTACTTAGCAAAAACAGGGCAGAAATAGGTAAATTGATCGAGATTTAGTGCAAGGACTTATTTTTCATTATTATCTACATGTATTACATTAATTCAATTAGCATGGTCTTGACTTATCATACCCTGTCCCTGAATAATATCTTTGCTAAAATACATGTATGAATTTCGCATGATACAAATACATGTACAGTATTCAATTTGAATACATTATGTCATGCATGGCAAAAACACATTTTCTCTAAAACTCTTGAAGATAAATTGAGATATTCATCATGTTCATTAGACACTATTCTACGTATGAAATGCTCGAAGAGAAAAAAAAAATTTGAAGTTTTTACTCTGGTGTGGTTCCACTTGCAGAATGCTGGGCAAAGTTCTTCACTTTTTCACGGACGACGTTGATACCCCTCTCATCAGATGCGTTCAGCTCCAACACTCTCGTCTTCATCATTTCATGCCTGTAAATATACAGAAACATCTCAAGAAATACATATGGGAATATCGTTAGTGCATCTTCATCAATGAAAGGGCTTTTTCATACCTAATTTAGAGGTTTATGACAAAAACTTCAAAATTACGGACAATGTATTGCATGAGTGCTAAATTTCTTTAACTTGGAAGTATTCTGGATAAGTGATTGGGTGATCTAGTGTTGTAAAATTGGAAAAAAATTACTATCGATTATCGGAAACTATGGGAGGAGTACAATCGATATCACAATCGGAATAATCGGACTTTTTTCTTGTTTAAAATTGTTCAATGTTCTGTATCTTTTCAGAGTGAGAATACTCATTGCTTGTGATTTAAGAATCTGATTTTTATTTAAAATCATGGAAATGAATTAAATGATGGAACATTCCTTGTTCTTAATAACAAAATCTTGGAAGTTTTCTTGAGAAGGAAGGCCTTCCTTTTTCTTTCTAAAACCAATATGGTCCCAAATGGCGCAAATTGCGTCAAAGCAACTTCATAGCGACAATCAGTTTTCAAAACCATTATCGATAGTCGGCGACTTTTAAGTTTCAGTGACAATAGCGGCAACATCGGCGACTATCGTTACATCACTAATCTGATCCATTTAAACTGCAAAATTAACAGATAATCAGGTACCTTCCTGTCGGGATAATTATTTATGTAACCAAATTTTTGCCCCTAAGAACTTTGACCTTTGAGCTATTGATCCCAAAATCAATTCAACCCCTAATGACAAGTTTCTACATATCTAAATTTGGTTTTAATTTTGATTAAGTGTCCCCAAGTTATCATTTTGAAACTGAGAGTGTCACAAAAAGACGCACAAAGCAAGCTCTTTAGTCTTACTCGCGATGCCATAACACAACAAGGGAATAATCAGAAGTCTCTGACGAGACTGTAGCTCTCCTGGTTGTTTTTTCTTTAAAACATCAATTTCCTTTCTCATTTTTTAAACCAAAGACCATAGGGAGCAGGTGCTCTAACAAATTATAAGTAGCAAAACAAAACAACATATCCATTAGACTGCAACTAGAATATCACTTATATAATTTATAATATCCGATACATAGTATTTCAAAAAAGAATGCCACACCCATTTTCCTAGATCCTAGGGGCCAGGGACTTCTAGCTAAAATGAAATATCAATGACACAACTAAACCACAGACCCATCATATTGCAAAAAGAATTAAGTGACGTCTCCATCATTTATAACGTCAGAGAAGTTGTGAGTGCACGATTACATGGAGTTACATAGGAGAAAATGACAACACCAATTTCTAAGACCCTGGGGGTCAGGGGTGCAAACAAAATATCAGGTACACAAGACCAGAGACCCATCATATTGCAAAAAGAATTAAGTCTCCATCATTTATAGTGTCAGCGGAGTTGCGAGCACAAGATTACATAGAGTTATATAGGAGAAAATGACCACACCAATTTCTAAGACCCTGGGGGTCAGGGTGCAAACAAAATATCAGGTGGACAACAAGACCACAGACCCATCATATTGCAAAAAGAGTTGAGTCTCCTTCATTTATAGTGTCAGTGGAGTTGCAAGCACAAGATTACATACAGTTATACAGGAGAAAATGACCACACCCATTTTCTAAGACCCTGGGGGTCAGGGGCTCAAATAAAATATCAGCAGCCTGTTTCACAAAAATACTTACGAAAAATTGCAGGAATTTTCGTAACTTTTGATTGCTCAGTTCTACTTACTGACATAGATTTGAGAAGTTTGTTTTTGAATTTATATCAAGTATTTAGAAATGATATAAGAAAACATGATACAATCTAACTAGAAAATATTTGGAACCTTTTATTAAAGGACGAAAGTTACGAAAATTCCTGAAATTTTTCGTAAGAACTTTTGTGAAACTGGGCCCTGGTGCACAACTAGACCACAGACCCATCATATTGCGAACACAAGATTACATAGATAATTTTCATAACCACACCCATTTTCTAAGACCCTGGGGGTCAGGGGTGGAAACCAAATGTCAGGTGCAATACTAGGCCACATACCAAGTAGGATGCAAAAAGAATTAACTTTCTATCACCTATGGTTTGAGAGGAGTTGCGAGCACGAGAATTGTTTACGGACGGACGCCGGACGAAGGGTGATGACATAAGCTCGACTGGTCAGAGACCAGTAGAGCTAAAAATGTAAGAGATTTAAAAAAGATATATAATACTCATTCCTGAAGGTATACATCACAGTTAAATAGCACCTGTAGGTGTATCTTATATGTAAATTTTCTGATTGCTTAGCTTAATTTTCTGATCTGGTTTGCTAGCTATAGATTTTAGATTTTTTTTCTCCGTTTATCACGTCTACTAGTTGGAACTTTTCCTCACTTTTCTATACTCACTAAATTCAATTAAAAGAAGTCAACTAGAACACAGAATTATAACAATTTCACAAATAATGTGAAAACTCTGTGCTTCCTTATACAATCCTTAATTGTGAAAATGTAGAGGGAAGTGTTCTAGTCTTTATTGGGTTTCACTATCTTTAGGAATAATGTCTTAAGGTATTAAAACCCATACTTTTTTATCTAGTTAGGGCATATATGAAGTAATTCTTGCTTTTTGTCATTTTCATCTACATATATCACCATTCAACTCCACATAAAAGATTTGTGGGCCTAACTCCGTCCAACATCGGTTAAGTTTGGCGGACATCGGAAATAAGGGATTTTAAACAGATATATTTATTCCTGAAAGTATACATCACAGTTAAAATAAATTGGTAATTTTCCTCGCTTATCTATACTCACTTTTCTATTGAAAGAAGTCAACCAGAATAAAGAATTATAACAATTTTGCAAACAATGCAAAAACTCTGTGTTTCCTTATGCTTCAACGCAATCCTTACTTGTGAAAATGTAGAGGGAAGTGTTCTGGTCTTTATTGGGTTTCACTATCTTTAGAAATATTATGTTTTAGGCAGCCTTCGTGTATTTGGGTCATAATCTATTTTGTTCGGTAAACATGAAAACGATAAGGATTTAAAAAACAAAATTCACACTTTTGTGCCAAGAATTGTTAACAACCCATCATGGCAGAGTGTCACCAGCAGACCGGAACCTTGAAAGCTTTTACAATGTCTTTTCTTGAAATTGCTCTGTTTCTGAAATTCTTAATTAACATTATGTCTTCCTGGTTTCTTCCGAGTCAAATGGCATATATTTTCATTTTTGAAAGACTGAATAAAAGTGCTTTAAAGAAAATCTCAACCACCAAAATTGAGAGACAAAAGTTCATAGCAAATATCATCAATAGCAAATGCTAATAAACATATACCTACATTGTAACTTGTTTTCACTTTTAATTACTTTGTGTCTAGACTTTTAATTAAGTTAAATATTCTCCTGGTATCTAGTACGTCAACTGATTCTATTTTTTTCTATTACAGAATCTTTTCAAGAAAACTCAAGGAAAACTTCATAAAATCTTGACAAACAGTATCAAAAGTCAAAAGTTCACAGCTTCTATTTGACCATTAAAAATATAAATTCTTTACATAAAAATTTTAATAAGAAAAATAGATATGCAACGATCAAATGACAGGAACATCCTTGTCTGACAGTAACATCTGTACTTTATTCAAGCCTTTCAAGACAAGTATGTATTTCTTTTTTCTCCCATATTCACAGAGTAATCCCCATAAAATGTGCAAAATGACAAATCGATCATCCACAGGGGGTGGATAGTAAGCTACATGTGTGAAGTTGACTTTGACGCCATGAAAGACTGATGCACTGCAGTGCTTCAGTCTTGATCAAAAAGATGACAGAAAAGTGTAGGAAAATTATTTTTTTGACTTTTTTTCAGAAATAGGGAGAAAAATAATCAATCGCCGGGTGTGAACATTGACAGGGAAATCCAACCCTCGTGTATGTAATTTGCTTTTGTCCTTGACTTGGCAAGCCTCATCACGGTACAAGAAAATTCTGGACATTCGGGTTGGATTTCCTTGTCAATGCTCACACCCAGTGATAGATTCTATTACTCCACTTCTGATTATGACTCATAACAAAAGGCATTCCATGATTCAGATTAAAAATCAACGAAAATTTGCTACTAATGGGATGAAAATACTCCCCGCAACATTATCATTTGAAAAGTTATCTTGGGATCAAGATCAAGCGTCTATTGAGACCTTGATCTTAGACCTTGGACAAGGTTTTACTAATGGTGTCTATTGTGTTCTTGACCTTTAACCTTGGTTTAAGGTCATGACACACCCGTAGGTCTTATGAAACATTTCTGTGGAATATTACTGAAATCCATCCACAGGGGAAGGAGTAATGCTCTGAACAAGATATTTAATGGTTTCTATAGTGACCTTGACCTCTGAGATTAGGTCCTATGGAACATTTCTGTGAAATATGATTGAAATCCATCCACAGGGGGGAGGAGTTATGCTCTGGACAAGGTGTGATGGACAGACAGACAGAAAGATAGGGTGATTATATATTCCCCCCAAACAAAGATATGTCTGTGGAAAAATAATGCCCTGGTCCCAAGCTGTCCTTGGTTTGTATGCTGTAAAACTTGAACAAAGGTCAAAGTCAAACTTTATTAAACCAGAAGTCTCTGACGAGACTGTAGCTCTCCTGGTTGTTTTTTCTGAAACATTAATTTCCTTTCTTTTTTTTTTTAAACCAAGACCATAGGGAGCAGGCGCTCTAACAAATTATAAGTAGCATGGCAAAACTACATATCCATTATACTGCAACTATAATAGCACTCATATAATTCATAATATCCGAGATAAAGTATTTCTAAAAGGAATGTCACACCCATTTTCCAAGATCCCAGGGGCCAAGGACTGCTAGCTCAAATGAACTACCAATGACACATCAAGACTTGGATAAAGAATTAACTCCCCATCATAAATAGCTTTAAACGAGAAGAGAGCACAACTATATAGGAAAAATTACCACACCCATTTTCAAAGACCCTAGGGATATAAGGCTAAAACAAAATATCAGGTGCACATCTATGCCACAGACCAATCATTGCAAAAAGAATTAATTCTACATCATTTATAGTGTCATAGGAGTTGCAAGCACAAGATTACATTTACTTATATAGGAAAAATGACCACACCCATTTCTGAGACCCTAAGGGTCAGGGGCTCAAACATAAAACAGGTGCACAACTAGACCAGAGACCCATAATATTGCAATAAGAATTTAGTCAGAGGAGTTGTGAGCACAAGATTACATACAGTTTTATAGGAGAAAATGACCACACCCATTTCTATGACCCTGGGGGTCAGGGGCTCAAACAAAATATCAGCACAACCAGACCACAGACCCATCACATTGCAGAAAGAATTAAGTCTCCATCATTTATAGTGTCAGAGGAGTTGCGAGCACAAGATTACATAGAGTTGTATAGGAGAAAATGACCACGCCCATTTCTAAGACCCTGGGGGTCAGGGGCACAAACAAAATATCAGGTGCACAACAAGATCACAGACCCATCATACTGCAAAAAGAATTAAGTCTTCATCATTTATATTGTCAGAGGAGTTGCGAGCACAGATTATATAGAGTTATATAGGAGAAAATGACCACACCCACTTCTAAGACCCTGGGGGTCAGGGGCTCAAACAAAATATCAGGTGCACAATGAGACTACAGACCCATCATAATGCAAAAAGAATTAAGTCTCCATCATTTATAAAGTCAGAGGAGTTGCGAGCACAAGATTACATAGAGTTATATAGGAGAAAATGACCACACCCATTTCTAAGACCCTGGGGGTCAGAGGGCTCAAACAAAATATCAGGTGCACAACAAGACCACAGACCCATCATATTGCAAAAAGATTTAAGTCTCCATCATTTATAGTGTCAGAAGAGTTGCGAGCACAAGATTACATAGAGTTATATAGGAGAAAATGACCACACCCATTTCTAAGACCCTGGGGGTCAGGGGCTCAAACAAAATATCAGGTGCACAACAAGACCACAGACCCATCATATTGCAAAAAAAATTAAGTCTCCATCATTTATAGTGTCAGAGGAGTTGTCCGGACAAGATTACATAGAATTTAATGACCACGCCCATTTTATAAGACCCTGGGGGCCAGGGACTGAAACTAAATGTCACTGAAACTAAATGTCAGGTGCACAACTAGACCATGGACCAAGTAAAATGCAAAAAGAATTAACTTTCTATCTCTAACAGTTTCAGAGGAGTTGTCCGGACAAGATTACATAGAATTTAATGACCACGCCCATTTTCTAAGACCCTGGGGGTCAGGGAGTGAAACTAAATGTCAGGTGCACAACTAGACCATGGTCCAAGTAAAATGCAAAAAGAATTAACTTTCTATCTCTTACAGTTTCAGAGGAGTTGTCCGGACAAGAATTGTTTACGGACAGACGGACAGACAGACAGACGGACGCCGGACAAAGGGTGATCGCATAAGCTCGACTGGTCTGAGACCAGTAGAGCTAAAAACGTAAGGCCTATGCATGTGAAATATGATAGCAATATCACTTACGACATTCAAAAGTTACATGAGCAAGGTTAAAGTTTAGGACAATAAAAAAAGAATTTCAACTAGAAAAGTCCAGAAATCATATTTCCTAAAATCCAATAAATCCTGTAAAAGTACATGTAGGTAAAATATAGTGCAGGGTATCTAAGCTGAAAATGGTATTGCAATATATTACAGTATGCTAAAAGTATTGCAATTTATTGCAATACTCTAGGATTTGATATTTTACACAAAGACAAAGTTTTGCTTTATATCTAAGCAAGAACTGACTAAAATATGTCTGTGATGTCGTCATATGTGAGATACATGAATATTTGTCCTGTCTCTTTAGCCTCCTCACTACAATAATTGTAAAGTTCAATATTATTGTTTGTTAATATCCCAAATAGGCAGGTTTTTTTAATCTTTTGTTTTGCTGCTATGAGCAAATATATCAACATACTAGAAAACGTATCGCAGTACTATTGGGGACAAAAATATTGCAATACATTGGTTTTATCGTACAGCACAAGTAAACAACTACTAAGATCTCTCTTGATCTGTAATACACCACTCTGTAACTTCAAATATCTGTTACAGTGATAGAGAAAGGTCTTCAACAGTTAAGTGTCACAGACAGACAGACAAACAGACAGACACAGTGGAAACATTAAGTCCTCTCCTGTTTCACTGGTGGAGGATAATAACATCGTGCATGTATACTGTAAACGTGGAAATTTTCACGTTGGGGTAATTTTCACGTTTTACGCGAATAGAGGGATTTCAAGAAAATTTCCCCCACGCGAAAATATCCCCGTTGCATTCTTACAATGGGAAAGACATTTTTTCCGCGAATATTTCCCCCACGCAAAAAGCCTTGATGTTATAATCGAGAACTTTTCACCTAGCGAAAACAACCACGTTTACAGTAAATAAAACGTTATGCATACAAAGTACAAATGTACTGATCAACATTTAAAAAAAATTTATCACTTTAGGTACATGTAGTACTCACCCAAAGAGGGACCTGGATGCAGCTAATATAGTAGAAGTTTTCCCAGTTCCTGGAGGGCCATAGAACAACAGGTTAGGAAGCTGTTCAAACAAATGATATTACATCATATAATACATGTAATATAGAATGGCTCAATCGTAGGATACAAGTATTGAGCAGGTTCATTTTGCTTAAAATGAATCAATTAAGTTAAAGTAAGTCCATAAACAGAAATTTTACAACACTGTTCCCTCTTTTTTTTTTTACACATTATAGTATTTAAGGGGTAACGAGTGTCTGCTTGTATAAATGACAGAAAAAAAATAAAAATCTGAATAATTTTTTTCAATTATTTGTTATTATTTACTGAAAATATGAGTGATTTTGAAGCATATGACATTAGTTTTGATATACCTTTCCATCAATACTTCATCAGAAACTGATATTGAAAAATGATGACAGTCTCATGAGACAATGCATAAAATTTGTACACCTAGTAGAAATCTAAAAAAATTACTGTTGCAGAATATTTTTTGGGGGATGCAGCTTATGTAATATTCATGTACTGGGACATAAAAAGTAGAAAAAAGCATGAAACAATGAGGTATCCAGCAATACTTTTATGTTACAGCTCGGCAAATCTGATCAGCTTCAAAGTTTCAAATACAAAAGTTGCTAGAGTTACCTTTCCTGTAAAATATATTCCTGTGAAGTAAAGGCAATCACATGCCATTTCCTTCTCATTTTCGAATGAAAACCTGATCCTTTTAAGAATTATTTAGACTTTCTAAATGAACGTAATTAGATTTTTTTCCAAGGCGGGGTGGGGGTGGGGTCCAAGCAAATGAGGGGGGGGGGGTCTCTAACCTATTGTTGTTATAAGATTTATACGTTAAGACGAGAAAAATCAGCCAAATAAAATTAAATTTAAGGTAAGGGGAATTATACAATTTTGAGGAAATAATCGGGAAAAAGAATAAGTCCTGACGATTTCCACTGATCCAGAGCACCAGACCTGATAAAAACTATGCTATATCAAAAAATAGATGCCCTAGTCTTTTCGTTTAGCCGTAAAAGTTTGAGTGAACATTCCCATTATTTAGCGATCAAGTCATTTGGATCTTATCCTCAATGTTTTAGAAAGTTGTGCTAAGATTTCCTGCGTTGAACTAGTAAAGAGTTGTCAAGTAAGAATATTTCCAGTGCGAAAACGTTTTGGTGCGAGTCAAACCGCAACCTTTTTATGTATCTCTTTGTTAAAGAGTTCCGATAATTTGTAAAATTTGATTCTGACTTTAACGGGAAAACAATTAAACACGGATTGAAACGAACTGATTGACTGTGCGAGTTAGCTCGCTTACCAGCCACTCGTTACCCCTTAATGAACAAATTGATCCTATTCTATGACTTTTATCCACATTATACTGTATTTGCCTTAAATGCATGTACATGTATTTTCAAAAGTGACTCTACACACCAGCAAACATGAGCAAATTCAAATGTATAGAATTTGTAATTCATGTGCTTTCAACACATATACTTGTACATGTAGTTGGAACTGTATGGATCCATACTTTTGACTTCAATCCATATTCCATATTTTTCATTGATATTGCATGCAAATTATGAAATATAGTAAAATACACACAGAAACTAGGCCTTCTTGGTACCAAAATTCTGACTTACATCTGATCCTTCCAGTGACTTTTTGAGTACGCTGACGACTTCATCCTGATGAGCTACATCATCTACTGTCCTCGGTCGACTGAAATAGGCAAAGGTGAAACATACAATGTGAATCTCTCCCAAGACTAAGGTAAACGAGAATTGAATTACGGTAAATTCAGTCTGGAATAGTTTTGTCCATTTTGTACATTCAATATTCTTCACTAAGAAGAAATATTTCCAAGCTCAAGTAAGTCACTGATAATTCTTCTACAATGCACTTACATGACAACAAATAAATCATTCATGTTATAACAAGTAAATCATTATGCTAAGTTACCTTATCTCAAACCTTAAGACAAAATCTCAAAGTTTTTGGCCAAATTTTAGTTTCCTTTCTCACAAAAAATGGATCAAACTCCCTCATTCCTCAAGTCTACCATTAATTTCTACCCCTGCATGTCAATATTGAGTCTATGCGGAATACAGAGTTTTTTCCCCTTACAGACGGCATCTGACGTAAAATCATTGAGGCCACAATTAAAAGATTGTTTGTTTCCCCTCCCCCCGGGTCTGTTTTTTCCAAGTGACCCGGCAGGTGGGTACTTCTTTTTTTTTTTTTTTTTTTTTGCTGCCAGAACTACATGTATCAAATATGTTCAAAGTCGTTTGAATCCAAATTGCACATAACTGGACTCCTTACAGCTGCCCAGTGACACTCTGTGTTTCTAATTGATATGATAAAGACTAAGAGCTGGCAACCGGCGATTTTCGCCTCTTTCGTCGGGAAAAATCGCCGCCTGCTTTCTGTTAAAAAATATCGGTTGTGTCTCAATTTCTATCGCTGGTTAAATAACGAGTTACGGACTATTAGTATAAATGGCCGGCGTTTTCCAATGAATAAAGATGAAATAAATTTGTATACTATTCTTTCTCGGTCTTTTTATTGTATGTAAACAGCGTAAGTGAAAAATGATAATACGAACAACATCAAAATTCATTGTAATATTGAGTCTATTGATAATGACGTTCAAGTTAGCACGGACCGCCGACATCCGCTGGAGAAACGTAGGTTAATCATAATAACCGAGTGCGTACCTTATTCACTCGATTTAATGCATTTGGATAATATGCCTGAATTTTGACCCACTCAGCGGACCCTTCCTAATAAGCGATTGATCTTTATAGCGTTCAAACGCCTATCCGTGAAACGAGATTTCATAAGATTGCATTTAAAGATGGGACCCCACAATACCTGCCGCATTCGCAGAATTCGAAAGACACATGCTTGTTTAAAGTTTTACATCCGTAGACCGAGCGCTCCTCTATCATGACTTACGACTCAACATGCCCAATGTTCTAAAAAAAATTTGAGAGGATATTTACAAGAGAGAGACATAATTATCAATGTACCAATAATACGTAATTTATGACTGACGTTCGGGAAGGGGGGGGAAGGGGGTTACGGCAAGATTTCTCATAATAATGTAGGAATGAGAAAGCTTAGTAACCGAGTTGATTTACAATTCTATTTGGATATAATATTGTAACGTTGAAACAGAAAATGGACATGGCTGTGATTTGATTTCTGAAAAAAAAAAAAAAAAAATATCGGACTTTTTGGCTATAAAAAAATCTGACTCGGCGGCGTTTTTCCTGACCCGGTCGGGGCGAGGGGAAACAAACAATTTTTTAATTATGGCCTGAGACGTCATGAAAATGGTATGGTAACGTCGATTTTATACCGTCACTACCCAGACTTTGAGGACTGCTTCCAGAGAATTTGATGATGTCATTATCAGTCAAGTCAGATATCGTCTAAAATGAGAAGTAACTCTGGTTTTCGAAAATAGCGAATAGAATGGGTTAATTCTGCTTACTATTTTTCCACCCAAGGTATGTGTTTCCGTGTTGGCTTGGAATCTTTATCAATTTTGTCAGCTTTCTCTTTTGATGTTGACTGACCTGGCTCACGTGCTTTGAAAAATGGATGCATCGCTAGTCTGAAAAAAAAAACAATATGATTGTAATAATGTTAATTGCATATTGCGATATAAGTCTCTAATTTGCTCACATAATGTGACATTCCTGTTTTATACACTGTAGCAAGTATCAGTGAAGCACAATTTACATTGTCTCAAGGCTTATGTTCTTGACATCCAAAATCCTTCAACACAAGATATGAAAGGACAGGGCATCCTTAAAGTAACTTTAAAATGTCTCCGCCATATTCAACCTAATGTTGCAGGGCACTTGATCATCGAATAATTGGGCCAAAACTCAGCACCATCCAAATCATTCCCCCCACTAAATAGTATCTTTTTTTCCCCAAATGGGAAAAAAATTCCCTTGATGATGCCAAGATACTTTGCTTCAAATAGTCTACAAAATTTTGCATTTATGCTGATTAATCAAATTCTGATTGATAGAAGCAATGTCAGAGACATAGAATTAGAATCAATCTGTTCAAGAATATATTTGGTTTTTGATCCTATCACAGTAGTTAATAATTCCCGCTTCATTAGTAAAATGTCATAAATCTCCCCCTCTAGTACGGGCACCATTCCCCCAAAACAGAGAGAATGCCCTGTGTTGTTAAGGTAATAGGCGTATAATAACAATATTGTCGAAAAGCTAGAAATTGTACACTTCCATATCTTACATATTTATAGAATAACTGTCTTTTGGAATGTGATTATACTGCGATAACCTACAATGGATCCAGGAATTATGTTCCATAATGCGCGTTTTTCACGCTTTAATGACGTTAAAATACGTACTATGGCTCTGTTACTACGAACCGTCAAAGTTCAAATCAAGCCAACTTACTATGACGTCATAGTTCAAATCACGCCACTGCTGTTATACTCCTATAATCACAGTGTAAATTCTATACAAATGAATGGGCATATGTAAATATTTTTTGATATTTGATATTTTTCAATGTTTCATTCAACTCAACTCATGAAAATGTTTAGTCCTGAACATTGCTGAAGTCGTGCGTCTTCTGCCAACTTCGTGGTATTTAATTTTTCTGTTAAAATAACCGGAAGTAGAGTATTATACCCCTAATGCCTTAACTTAAGGTCCATTTATTTGGCCAACAAAATATCATTCAACTATGTCAGGACATTTTAGGTGTGTAAAGTAAAAATAATTTTCTAAACTGTCTAAACACCCGGGGTAAACTTGCCAGAAAATTGGTCCATCTCAGACATAAAATATGCAGGAATTGGCTGTGACGAAGACAGAAAATAACCGAATAAGAAAATAGCGTCTTCGTTGCACTGTAATTGCAGAGGTTCTCTTTGTCTCTTCGTAGGATGATTTTAACCACTAGGAAAGTGCTATAATTTGGAGCAAAGCGACATCATTTGATTGTTCTGGCAGGGATCACCCTAGGCCGCGATTTTGCGATATTCTCGCATTTTTTACTCAAATATCGCATTTCTATTGCGTTGTCGCACTAAAAGATCTCATACCTCCTTTAAATAAATCACACTTAAGTTAAAATAATGCGACAGAGCAGGAGATTTGTCTTTAATCTTCAAATTTTCAGCTGATTATTTGAACCACGTTATGTATTTATGAACTCAGCGGGTATTGTGGACTTACACCTTGTCCATCTATATACATGTACCTAATCTATTCTCTGAAATTCCTGTGTGTCATTTTGACGTTTGCACATGGGTATTTTTTTATCCGTTGATGTGAGGATTTAGCTTTACGTTTCTCTAGTGGTTGTCAGCGGTACATGCTCTATCAATAGAGTATGAAATATTACAATGCAGTCTTGATATTGTTTGTATAGAACCAGACTTGTCAGAATGACAACATAGCTCGCCGGTGGCAACCATATGTAAATTGCAACAACAACAATAAAAAAGGTCTTATCACAAGGAATGCACATGTGAAATATCAAAGCCCTATCACTAACCATTCAAACCAGACTTGTCAGAATGACAACATAGCTCGCCGGTGGCAACCATATGTAAATTGCAACAACAACAATAAAAAAGGTCTAATCACAAGGAATGCACATGTGAAATATCAAAGCCCTATCACTAACCATTCAAAAAATATGGTTAAAGTTTTTCAAAAGTAGGTCAATCATCTCCAAGGTCAAGGTCACAAGGTCAAAAATTTTGGTATCCATGGAAAGGTCTTGTCACAAGGAATACACATGTGAAATATCAAAGCCCTATCACTTACCATTCCAAAAATATGGCCAAGGTTAAAGTTTTTCAAAAGTAGGTCAATCATCTCCAAGGTCAAGGTCACAAGGTCAAAAATTTTGGTATCCATGGAAACGTCTTGTCACAAGGAATACACATGTGAAATATCAAAGCCCTATCTGTATTGGTTTAAAAGTTATAAGCAAGGTTAAAGTTTTTGTGCACGCGCACGCAGACGCAGACGCCGACGCCGGGGGTATGACAATAGCTCTCCGGACATTCGTCCCGGCGAGCTAAAAATATGGCCAAGGTTAAAGTTTTTCAAAAGTAGGTCAATCATCTCCAAGGTCAAGGTCACAAGGTCAAAAATTTTGGTATCCATGGAAAGGTCTTGTCACAAGAAATACACATGTGAAATATCAAAGCCCTATCACTTACCATTCCAAAAATATGGCCAAGGTTAAAGTTTTTCAAAAGTAGGTCAATCATCTCCAAGGTCAAGGTCACAAGGTCAAAAATTTTGGTATCCATGGAAACGTCTTGTCACAAGGAATACACATGTGAAATATCAAAGCCCTATCACTTACCATTCCAAAAATATGACCAAGGTTAAAGTTTTTCAAAAGTAGGTCAATCTCCAAGGTCGAGGTCACAAGGTCAAAAATTTTGGTATCCATGGAAAGGTCTTGTCACAAGGAATACACATGTGAAATATCAAAGCCCTATCACTTACCATTCCAAAAATATGGCCAAGGTTAAAGTTTTTCAAAAGTAGGTCAATCTCCAAGGTCAAGGTCACAAGGTCAAAAATTTTGGTATCCATGGAAAGGTCTTGTCACAAGGAATACACATGTGAAATATGAAAGCCCAATCTGTATTGGTTTAAAAGTTATAAGCAAGGTTAAAGTTTTTGTGCACGCGCACGCAGACGCAGACGCAGACGCCAACGCCGACGCCGGGGGTATGACAATAGCTCTCCGGACATTCGTCCCGGCGAGCTAAAAAAAGACCGGAAAAGAAAAGTGCTCTGGGGGTCAGAGGCTCAAAAGTTTACAAGTTCTATTGCACACGCGAGTAGACCGGCTTTTTACATGTATTTGTCATCGAAATGTGGCCAGTACCAAGCTATTACTAAGTATCTTCAAGGACTTATAAACAGTTTACAAGTCTTTGGAATCGTCAACATGAACAATAGCTATACAATTCCTATTCAAAGTGTTTTCAATGAAATAAGCAAAGTACTAGTAAAACCATCTATACTTTAGATTGTACTTCAAAGGACATAATGATAATCTTCTAGGATCAGGAACAGGCATCTGTTCAGAGTCAGAGGGGCTACTTTAATGATCATGATCAATCAGGATTCAGATTCAAAGTCAGTGTTTGACGGGGGACATTCCCACAGTGCGAGTAGCCCTATTCTGTTACTGAACATGAACTACTTTCTGTTGTTTCTTTTATAGTCACTATCCAAAATTTTATTTTGAAGAACGTATCTCTCCTCTACAAAGAAGATGTACTCCCTTTTATTACCGGCAGTCATGACTGCCGGTATACTGTAATCAATCGTGACATATTTGCAAGGATAAAATAACTCTTGGCAATATGATTGGTGGACAACTACAAAATATGCAAATATTCGTCAAGGTTATTCAGAACCTGTGCATAAGATCGGCTGAAGAGTCTAGATGACTTGACAAATGAAAGTCATATCGTATCAGTGCATTTTCTTCCGAAAGATGCGTCGAAAAGTCTTTGCACCGATACGTCTTACAACAATCACAGATCCTCAAAAATTCCCTTGGCTCGAATCGGAAATAAAAACTGAAAACCCGGAAATGTACTATTGGTCTAAACCTATACCGGATATTTATAAGATTTCTGACCAGTTTACACATAGATCGTCAATGTCGTATTTCTGCAATGTATTTCAGTCGTCATTATTTTGCTCTTTATTGAAGAACACTTAAAAAAAATCATGAGGTTCAAATTGGGAAATTTAAACCATAAATTGGGAAAATACAGGTCATTTTGGCGTTGGGAATGGGTCCGATAATCGGACCCAAAAACGGACTTGAAAAATCCCTGTAGACATTACCGTAAAATGACTTGTCACGGCGCGCTGAAATACTTTCAATGTGTACCATTGGAACCGATGATTTCTTAAAAGACATTCACAAAACACTAACCAGCGAGTGTAATTGAGGCACGGCGGATATTTTTTCTGAAGTTGTGAAAAAAAAGTCGCGTCGGCGACTTATAGCATGCAGCGGTGTCTAAGAGACAAAGAATTTAAAATCTTATTTGACTTTATTTTTCATTTAAAATGTCATTCAAATAAGGGAAAAAGAAAAAGTCCAGGGAGATTCTCACATTCAAATTATGTGTTCACGGAAATAAAGAGAAACCGAAGTTTATTTTTTTCACTATTTTTTCGAACATCAAAATCTCCTTGAAATCGAGAAAATCTCATTGTTTTTTAGCAAATGAGATTTTTATCTCATTACTCTGCAGGGCTAGGGTGATCCCTGTTCTGCTGGGCAAAATTGTCCTACAGGGACAAAATTGAACTGAACGGACATTTAGCGTGAAGGGTCTAATGTGGTGCACAGTGCAGAATCGTTACCAGTACACCCCTGCAACATAATAATACCATATACTGGTGTCAAAGCAGTAACCGAATGATTTTGAAGGTTTATTCACGACAACTTTGTTGTTTTGTTACATTGAGACATGAAACTTTGCACAAAAAGTGGTTGGCATATGTCTCAAATATTTATCAAACAATCTTATAAAAATTTCAGACTTTCATCATCTTTTATGTTGATCTTTTTAAATCACAAGATTTCCTCAATTTCGCACCTTTGCTAAAGCAGTAACCGAACGCTCAAGCACTTGGATGTGTTTTATTGATTGATAAATCTGAAGTAACATCTTCTCCAAAGGCTGAATTGTAGAAAATTAAGGAAAATTCCATCAAAGAAAGTTCTTATTGAAAGTTTCAGGAGGGTGCCCTTCCCTAGCCGTAATATCTAATCTGAAACTATCATTGCTAAATAGGGCTGTCACGGTTCAGCCTTCAGTCGGTTCAGTTTGGTTCAGGAAAATGAACCGCAGTTCTCAGTTTTTTCGGTTCGGTTTGAGTTTCTGTTGTTTAATTCCATAAAGAGTGAAATAATGGTAAGATAACAAATCAACAAATAATTCATTTTTTTTTTCATTTTTCTGCTCTGAAAGCATTTTTCTTCGAGATTTTATCAATATTCAACAAATTAACCAAATTAGAACACATAGAAGACTTCTTGGACACCACCTGTCAAACAAACAGGTGCAAGTTTACAAAATGAACAATTGACAATCAAGAAGTGAAAAAAAACCCATTTCATTGGGTGAAATACGACAAAGCTACCTAATCACAGTCTGTGTACATGTATCATACAAAACTGATAATTACCACTGATTACCAGATATAACAAAAAAAAAAAAGGACCGAACTGAAATCAGTGAAGTATGATCCGAATTGAACAGTCCAATCTACAACTGCGGTAACCAAATTTTTGGTTAAACGTGACAGCCCTATATTGAACTGAATCTTCGGTTAACCATGACAGCCCTTCTGTTAAATAAATTATCAAAAACTATTCATCGAGTCATTCTTTCATGAAAATGTAGATACTTATGTTGATTTCTAGTTTATAAACTTTATAAGATTACTTAATTTCATCCAATTTTATTTAAAATTAAAATAACCCCTCCACCATAATCGTTGGGTTACTGCTTCCTTTCCGTTACTGCTTTGAGTCCAGTAACTTGCAAAGTATATAGAGCGCTGTTGACTATTATCGGCAGGGTACAATTATCGGCACCTTTATTTATCGCCTATTATAAACGAGAATATTGACGTGTTTGTTGTTCTTTTGTTATACAGGTAGAAGCAACAGTGTATTAGAAACAATTTTATGAACTTCAGTCCATCATATATCTTATAAATATGGTGCCTTAACCCTTTCGCTGCCAAAATAGGTAGGCTGAAACTCTATACTCAAATCAATACTTTTGACTTGACGTCACAATGGAAGTGACGTCACAATTACAGCACTACCTGTACAGCGTCGGCGAACTCAACATAGTGCGTACCACATTGTCTGCCTGTAGGCTACTAAAAGCTCCGTTTGTACAAAGTGAAATGCTCAGAAAGATCGAATGTGACTTGAAATTCATCGAAATACATGGACGGACTTAAGTTTCTACAAAACATGAATACTTTACTCCTCATCACGGGCATATTTCATGAAAATGTATGTTTGCACAAGTTGAGAGAATCAGCTCTTATGCTGCCCATATGAAGCATACTGGTCGGGCACATATTATCGCCACTTTCTAGAACATTTTTTGCTCAAAAATTGTTTATTTCTCCATGAAATTCAATGAAATTTGCACAGAAGGAAGAAGAACCCTTGATACATTTTCATCTAATTTTCATGAAAATCTTATCATCTGCTCTTGTTTATCGGTGATTTGTGAACGTCAGGGTTGGGCCAAGTTTAAAAGAAGGAAGGGTACATATTATCGCCACCTCCACCTGTTCTTACTGAAAATCTTAAACTTTTTCAACAAAATTGTTATTATTTTTATCTTTGAACTTTCTTCTTTTCGTCTGTGAAAAATTCATACAAAAAAATTCAAAAACCAAAGAGAGATAGGAAGATGAAGTGACCTACCCTATCCCCAGAGAGGCGGGGGAAATACATTAATATTTACCGACTTTCTATCATAAAATTCGGTACTTGCAGCTTATGAAATTATTTGAACTTTTGTATACCATTTCATGTTACAAAGATGTAATTATGGTGAAAAAATGAAATTTCTACATCAACAATATGCGAAGATATTAATGAAGTGGCGATAATATCATCGTCGGAACCCACGGTCGGTCACGCTAAACTCACTGAGTTAAGCGTGACCGACCGTGGGTTCCGACGATGCGATAATATGTGCCCGGCAATAATATGTACCTGACCAGTACGTGTGGCGTTCACGTATTCATAATGAAAAATTTTTTTTAGAAAGATGAAAGATACCATATATTACATCTATCTCATTTAGTCATTCCCAACAACTCATCAGTGTAAAGGGGGGTGCTAGGTTGTAAGATATTTCACGTTGTATGGCTCGACTAGATCTACAAATCGGAATGAGAGAAAAAAAGAGGGATATAAATAAATCACCACCTTTCTAAACAAAGTGTCCAAATTTTCCGATTATATAAGTCAGATATTTCACTTGAAAAAATTGAAAAAAAAAATCATTTGTACAATAATACTATATAACATTTATGTATCCGTGTCTTCTATTTTACACATCTAATTATTCTATGCCCCGTATCTTAGATAAATGAACATTTTTGGGGATTTTTTTCTCAGTGTATCTTTGCACATTGCCTCATTAGTAATTGTCTGAAGAAACTGTTAACCTTAAGTTGGGTAAGCATAAACAAATCTAGCAAAAAAAAAAAAAAAAAAAAGAAAGAAAATAATAATAGCATTGTCACCCCCCCCCCCCCCCCCCCCCCCCGGCCAAATGAAAACGATACATAAAAGAGGTCCACATATCGCACATTCTGCGTGCAGTGGTTGAGGAGTCGAATCTGTGTCATCCAATCAGAGTTCTTGGTTTCAGTCTTGGAAACAGACAGACGGTCACATGCTCTACAACTATGAAAGCTAAAAAAGGGAGGATCGCATCACTACGAGTTAATTTTACGCAAAAATTAGGGAAAAATAGATTTCATAATAAAAATTTCGATTTGAACCTATTTACCACGACTAATTTCTATCTTTATATCTACATGTACATATTTACATTTGTTCATTTCTCTTCCGATGTCGAAATATCGACCAATATTCAATGACGTACGACGTTCTTGTGATCGTAGTTCGTTAAGATTTTTTTTTTTTACTTCTCTTCAATCTACATATAAGACGAACACTTACATAATATTATCTGTTTCTCGTTCATGTAAACATTATAAACATTTAAAATCTATGTATGAGCTTTCATACAAAATATACACGATGCATACATAATACATACATGATTCTGCTTTTGCACTTGCCGACCATGAAAACTTTATCATAGTTATAAGTTACAAAGGGGGGGGGGGGGGGGGGGGGGGGGGGGGGTTGTGCTGCGTGAATGTGGCGCTTATATACCATAATTTATATGTGATCATTTCATGATCATAAGTGATGACAAATTAACATATATATAAAGTCCATCGAGTGCTAAAGAATAAAGAATAAAAGTATGTATTATAACATAATAACTAGACATGTAATAAATTTGAACCATCAATATTCAGTGTAAGTCTTGGTTTGTTCTATTTTAGTTTTCAGTCCCCAAAGGATTTAAATGACGTTTCACCTCTTCTTTAATAAAACCATGTCTGAAAATGGAATGATACTTGACCTACACCATCTCGACCTACATTTGCACGAAATCTACAGAAAACCACAGTCAGTTTTACGTTTTATAGAGTTTGGAATGTCTTTACAATAAAATTTCCTATAGTTAATCATAATCTCACTCATCTTTTCCCACCAAATTTGCATCAGCCCAAAATCGGCCCTGCGGCACAGAAATCGTTAACCACTGTCTTTTAAAAAGGATGAAAACAATGGTAGGGAAAACACCGTCTTTATCATGACAAATAAAAAACTTCCTTTTTTTGAGTCGGTGTTTCATAGAATTTGAAGTTGGTTTTTGTAATTCTTTTCAGATTCACAATTGCATAGTGGATTCCTCTTTCTTATTTCATATTTTTCGATTAATTTTATGAAGAACTTGCCTACCTTTTACTCCTTCCAATTTATATCCCATTTTCATGACCCGTCTATAATTATCGGCATATCTGAATACTTACCTATGCACCTAGCCATGTACCCGCTTTTGGAAAATTTCATTTCCGTTTTTCAGTGGACAAATATTGGAATTTGTAAATTATTTTATTGTTGTTTAATATAAAAGAATATTCAGTGGTAATCCGACCCAGTTTCAGTGCTAACCAACGTTTTTCAAACTGATCAGGGAAGATGCCGATAACGTGGAACACGCAGAAAGTATAACTTCATGGGTAACTTTATTCGGAAGCGTTTATAACCTTCCAGGGTCACGACGAACTAAAATAAAAGTTTGGTTGCGGACGTCTTGGGGAACACCAATCACGTGGTATAGTCATAAACTTGTATAAACATTACATTTCAGCCATCGCACAACGGCGATTTGAAAGAAATGCTCATCTCTTTTGTTGAGGGTGCCGATAATACTGGACATATGCCGATAACACTGAACAAAAGTTGACTTGCAAGAACTGTTTTATCAAGAGGTGGGCTACATTTGTGCAATATAGAGATGGTGGTCATAAAAGGTCGATAAAAAAATCCCCCTACACATGGTATCAGTGATTTTTTTACCTTTTTTAAAAGCCACCTGTACCTTTTCATTTGGGAAAATATGCGACATTTTGGAACAAATTGGGAAAATCTAGAAACAAAATTTCTTTGAAGAAACGCTCAAATTATTGGTTCAAAACAGCAATTTCCTGTTCACAAATGCCTTATCTGTATTACTACCAGGAAAGTGAAAGAGTTTGCAAAAACAAAGGTACACCCCTTTTCGCCTACTGAAGCTTTGAACTATCAGTTATAATATGGGTACTTTGATGTATTTTTTTTTTTTTATGGCGCTCTCCTCAGTGTGAACAATTCGATTTTTAAAACAAAAAACATTTTTCTCTCGAAATTTTTGAGAGCATTGAGTTGTAAGCATGTAGTATAGATCATAATTGACGAACTTTTCGGTCTATGGATGCAATGTGTGTCAGACGTTTTGAATTCTGCGAGCGGGATCACGCACTCAACAGTTACTGTCGGCTCACATCTTGTGGATGTTTCAATAGACTCAGTATAACAATGAATTCTTGATGTTGTTCGAATAATTTCTAGTACATTGTTTACATACAGTAAACAGTGGCGGATTCAGGGGGGGGGGAGGGGGGTGCGGAGGGGGCGTCCGCCCCCTGGCACTGACCCAAAATTTTCCAAAAACCCCTTTATTTTGGCCCATTTTTAGTAAAAATCGGCAAAATTCGCCCCTTGACCCTCCCGGCAGAGGGGGCGCTGGATCCGCCACTGAGTAAATAGACCGAGGTAGAAAAGTATAAGAACTTGAGTATCACTATCATGACCGGCATTTGATTGTCCGTGGCACGTGGAGCCGCGTGGTCAATAACTATACAATTTTCATATTAATTAAACATAGGTAATCACAGATTACGAAGCTCACCTCGTGGCAGCAAAATTCAATTCAAACATATTTCTAAATACATGTATATTGGCTTTTAAAGGCAAAATCATTCAAGCGGAAAAAGTAGGTCAATTTCATTTTATGAAAGTTTGATCAAAGATACATCCAATATGCAAGTTTGGTACATGAAGCACTTATACTTTGCTCAATATTGGCTTTAAAAGGCAAAATTACTCAAGCGGAAAAAGTAGGTCAAGGCCATTTTATGAAAGAATGATCAAAGATACATCCAATATGTAAGTTTGGTACATGTAGCACTTATACTTTGCTTAATATTGGCTTTTAAAGGCAAAATCACTCAAGCAGAAAAAGTAGGTCAAGGCCATTTTATGAAAGTTTGATCAAAAATAAATCATATATGCAAGTTTGGTACATGTAGCACTTATACTTTGCTCAATATTGGCTTTTAAAGGCAAAATCACTCAAGCGGAAAAAGTAGGTCAAGGTCATTACATGAAAGTTTGATCAATGATACATCCAATAAGCAAGTTTGGTACATGTAGCACTTATACTTTGCTCAATAATGGCTTTTAAAAAGCAAAATCACTCAAGCGAAAAAAGTAGGTCAAGGTCATTTTATGAAAGTTTGATCAAAGATACATCCAATATGCAAGTTTGGTACATGTAGCACTTATACTTTGCTCAATATTGGCTTTTAAAAGCAAAATCACTCAAGTGGAAAAAGTAGGTCAGATGCTGCATCCGATGCATGGATCCATCTAGGCATCCAAAGATGAATCACTTGTGCAAGTTTGGTTACTGTAGCATTACTACTTGGTCAGATACTGAGCTACCCCAAACTTCTTAACCAAGTCACTCAAGCGGAAAATGTAGGTCAGATGCTGCATCTGATGCATGGGTTCACCTCAGCATCCAAAGATGAATCACTTGTGCAAGTTTGGTTAATGTAGCATCAGTACTTTGTCAGATACTGAGCTACCCCAAACTTCTTAACCAAGTCACTCAAGCGGAAAATGTAGGTCAGATGCTGCATCTGATGCATGGGTTCACCTCAGCATCCAAAGATGAATCACTTGTGCAAGTTTGGTTAATGTAGCATCAGTACTTTGTCAGATACTGAGCTACCCCAAACTTCTTAACCAAGTCACTCAAGCGGAAAATGTAGGTCAGATGCAGCATCGGATGCATGGGTTCACCTCAGCATCCAAAGATGAATCACTTGTGCAAGTTTGGTTACTGTAGCATCAGTACTTTGCCAAATACTGAGCTACCCCAAACTTCTTAACCGGACGCGGACGCGGACACGGGCGCGGACGCGCGGGGGTATAGCATAAGCTCACTCAACTTCGTCGAGGTGAGCTAAACATAGGTAATCACAGATTACGAAGCTCACCTCGTGACAGCAAAATTCAATTCAAACATATTTCTTAGTACATGTATATTGGCTTTTAAAGGCAAAACCACTCAAGCAGAAAAAGTAGGTCAAGGTCATTTTATGAAAGTTTCATCAAAGATACATCCAATATGCAAGTTTGGTACATGTAGCAGTTATACTTTGCTCAATATTGGCTTTATAGAGCAAAATCACTCAAGCGGAAAAAGAAGGTCAAGGTCATTTTATGAAAGATTGATAAAAGATACATCCAATATGCAAGTTTGGTACATGTATCACTTATACTTTGCTCAATATTGGCTTTTAAAGGCAAAATCACTCAAGCGGAAAAGGTAGGTCGAGGTCATTTTATGAAAGTTTGATCAAAGATACACCTAATATGCAAGTTTGGAACATCTAGCACTTATACTTTGCTCAATATTGGCTTTTAAAGGCAAAATCACTCAAGCGGAAAAAGTAGGTCAAGGTCATTTTATGAAAGATTGATCAAAGATACATCCAATATG
This sequence comes from Pinctada fucata, assembly GCA_028142955.1. Lineage (NCBI taxonomy): Eukaryota > Metazoa > Mollusca > Bivalvia > Pterioida > Pteriidae > Pinctada > Pinctada fucata. Next base: position 26,887,758 of record AP027105.1, on the reverse strand, counting down.
CAAGTTTGGTACATGTATCACTTATACTTTGCTCAATATTGGCTTTTAAAGGCAAAATCAATCAAGCGGAAAAAGTAGGTCGAGGTCATTTTATGAAAGTTTGATCAAAGATACATCTAATATGCAAGTTTGGTACATCTAGCACTTAAACTTTGCTCAATATTGGCTTTATAGAGCAAAATCACTCAAGCGGAAAAAGTAGGTCAAGGTCATTTTATGAAAGATTGATCAAAGATACATGCAATATGCAAGTTTGGTACATGTATCACTTATACTTTGCTCAATATTGGCTTTTAAAGGCAAATTCACTCAAGCGGAAAAAGTAGGTCGGGGTCATTTTATGAAAGTTTGATCAAAGATACATCCAATATGCAAGTTTGGAACATCTAGCACTTATACTTTGCTCAATATTGGCTTTTAAAGGCAAAATCACTCAAGCGGAAAAAGTAGGTCAAGGTCATTATATGAAAGATTGATCAAAGATACATCCGATATGCAAGTTTGGTACAAGTAGCACTTATACTTTGCTCAATATTGGCTTTTAAAAGCGAAATCACTCAAGTGGAAAAAGTAGGTCAGATGCTGCATCCGATGCATGGGTCCATCTCGGCATCCAAAGATGAATCACTTGTGCAAGTTTGGTTACTGTAGCATTAGTACTTTGTCAGATACTGAGCTACCCCAAACTTCTTATCCAAATCACTCAAGCGGAAAATGTAGGTCAGATGTTGCATACGATGCATGGGTTCACCTCAGCATCCAAAGATGAATCACTTGTGCAAGTTTGGTTACTGTAGCATCAGTACTTTGTCAGATACTGAGCTACCCCAAACTTCTTAACCAAGTCACTCAAGCGGAAAATGTAGGTCAGATGCTGCATCCGATGCATGGGTTCACCTCAGCATCCAAAGATGAATCACTTGTGCAAGTTTGGTTACTGTAGCATCAGTACTTTGTCAGATACTGAGCTACCCCAAACTTCTTAACCGAGTCACTCAAGCGGAAAATGTAGGTCAGATGCTGCATCCGATGCATGGGTTCACCTCAGCATCCAAAGATGAATCACTTGTGCAAGTTTGGTTACTGTAGCATTAGTACTTTGTCAGATACTGAGCTACCCCAAACTTCTTAACCGGACGCGGACGCGTGGGGTTATAGCATAAGCTCACTCAACTTCATCGAGGTGAGCTAAAAATCTTATTTACAGGCGTGAAAAGTCGAGATCTGATCGTCCTAAAGTACTTCTTTAATATACGTTGCCGTAAAATGATCCGTCATGCCGTGTTGAAATCAATCTACTCACTGTAGTTACGGAAATATTTATCGCGTACCCTGTATAGTGAAAGGTTTTTAAAGGACAACGTAATTTCCTTTAGTACACAGTCAGTTTCCATACTTAAAGAAACTGAGATACAACATTATTTTACGGAAAGTAGGCGGCGATTTTACTCTTAGTAAGAGGCGAGAAATTGCCGGTAGCCGGCTCCTTTGTGCACGTTTCGTGTCAAATTCGATTCAATCTTGAAAACAATTTTGATCTCCGTGTATTGGGAAAATACGGGCCGATTTTGGGGAAAATAAAGCTATTTTTTACAAGGGGAAGCCACCGATATTCGGCGGTAAATCCGGCCAAAAAAAATCACTGGGTATAGTCGATAAAATAATAAACAAGACGCACCGGCCACTAGGCAAGGTAAAACATAAAGGTGCTGATAATTGTATACAACGCTCTAGTCATAATATCATTAGATAGATATTGTGAACAGCTACTGGACATCACCTGATCATGAGAAGATCAGACTCTTCAGAAATTAAGAGCCCATAACTGCAGTAGAGTCTGGCAACCTTGTAGCGAAATACAGAACAAAATACATGTAATGTCATTTTTGAATAGTTCATTAGCATAAAAAACATTTACCCCTGTCTCCCTAAGCACAGCAAAAGCAACAATGAAAAGAAATCTACTCCCGCCAACCGTTTCAATCAATGTCGTAACAAATGTTGTTTTCAAAGAGAAGAGCTACTTTCACTTTGCAGAAGACCAGAAGAAAGAAGAAAGTTCAGTCCAAAATAATGTCTGTACCTCAAAACGTGGAGAAGGCTCACGAAGCAAAAGCTGTTGAACTTGGTGCAGCTGGAAGGGGCGTTTGGTTAGTCAAGGTAATACTTTCTGATCTTTACCATGTCAGTAGATTTTAGGTGTCCGCTTCTTCCCAATGTCATTGTTGAATCTTGTTTCAGAGAAAGAAAGCGGTCTGAATAAAATATTTCAGATCTAGTAGATACTTTTGAGTTTAGACAATAGTAATTGACCCTTCCGAATGTGGGAAAAATTTGAGAAATTCAATGACATTGTGACGTCACGATATTTTGCATTCTTTTCCCACAATTCGGAAGTATCAATTACACATTTTGTTAAACATCCGCTGGCATGTACCTTGAAGAAGAATCCCGCCCCCCCCCCCCCCCAAAAAAAATAAAAAAAGCAAACAAAGTTGTTTTCATTCAAAAAATACATAATTAAAATTTAAAATGATATCAAAGTCACCATACAGTACAATGTTTATACCATCATCTTTATTATTATAGTTATTATATTTATTCAGATGAAAGGCATATTTATAGTCTTTACGAAAAAATTTTCAGGTCACTTAACAGATAATCAGAAAGTCACCAGACATACAGTACATGTACCAGACAAATCTGGTTAAATTTGCTTCAGTCTGGTAAAACATTTCAATTTTATTCGTAATAAACATGTTTGAATTTCTACAAATATTTAAAAATGTCTGGTAAGTTGTAAAAACTTTCGCGATGTCTGTCACTAGCCAGTAGGGCTAGTGGTCATCACAAATATACTAGCCAATGAAAATTTTCAATAGCCCGAACTGAAAGATACATGATTGTGCAGAAAGAGAAAGGAAAGTAGCACTACTACAAGCAGAGGTATCAAGATTAGAGGACATTATAAAAGAACAGAAAAATAGCATCAGAATATATAAAATGAGAGCTGCCGCGCATGAGCAATGTAGAGATTATGAAGATGCCAATCGAGCAAAAGATTATCAGAAAAACGGTGGACTAGAGCTGTGGCAAAAAGATATAGAAGACAGAATCTCAAAGTTAGAAATGGAAAATATAAAGAACAGGTTATATAAGGTAGAAACAAATCTGGAAATCTACCTACAAAAGGAAAGATCTATCGGAAATACTCCAAATACCTGCACAACAAGCCCCAACGTATGTGAAAGGGAAAGTGACATATGTACTAACATCTTCAGTACGGCCAAACCTACAGAGTATGAGAAACAGCAGTATGATCAATGTCACAATGATATCCCGATACAACAAATAGTAAACGCTAACAACCAGCATTTTTTAGGGCAAGGCCGCGCGAAAACAACAACAGGAATAAATCAAAATCAGAACCACTATATAAAAAAGGGAGAACAATCTATAATCAGGTGCCATCAAAATCCTACATCACAGGAACAACTCATACAGCATCCGAGTACAATGAGAAGAAATATACAGCAGGAAACAGAACCTCAGAGAAATCATCAATATCACAGAACAACAGCGCTACAACCAATGACTGTCTTAAATGTACCGGCACAACAACCAACAAATTCTTTGAATCAACCAATGAATATACTGCAAGAGCCAGTACAACAGCTAACGAATTCTCTACAACAGCCAACGAATGTTCTACAACTGCCAACGAATGCTCTACAACAAACGAATGTCTTACAATAGCCAACGTATGTCCTGCAACAGCCAACAGATGCTATACAACAAACGAATGTCTTGCAACAGCCAACAAATGTTCTACAACACCCAACGATTGTTCTACAACAACCAACAAACACGCTACAACAGTTGACGAATGCTCTACAACACCAAGTACAACAGCCAACGAATGTTCCACAACAGCCAACAAATGCTCTACAACAACCAACAGGTGCTCCACAACAGCAAGTACAACAGCCAATGAATGTTTTACAACAGCCAACGAATGCTCCACAACAGACAATGAGAGTTTTACAACAACCAATGAAACAACTAACAACTGCTCTACAACAGCCAACGAATGTCTTACAACAACAAAAGAAACAGCCAACAAATGTTTTACATCAGCCAATGATAGGCACATTGATGCATCTGTCACCGGAGAACGGCCTACCATTAAGACAAGGTGTACCGGCCATACACAACCTAACAACAAGGATTCCGCATCTCCCACTGTATCCTCTGATCTGGGGGAATCAGGGAGTGGCAGGGATAGCCCAGCCACCCCTATACACCTTTCCCCCACCTCAGAGACAAGTTCTACGACCAACGAGCAAATAAAACTCACAACTTTTAATGTGCAGGGAGCCAGATCAAACATGGTCTGCATACAAAAATTACTGGAAACCACAGATATACTATGCGTCCAAGAACATTGGCTTTACACTTTTGAACAACAGACTATTACTCATATCTTGGAGAGTCACTGTGGAACAGCAAAATCAGTTGACGTGGATGATAACATTCTACCCCAGGAAAGGTCAAGAGGTCATGCTGGTGTTGCAATATTATGGAATGAAAAGCTAGACAGATATATAAAAGTACACCCAGATGGAGGTCATAGAATACAACTTATAGAACTATGCATAAATCAAGAAAAATGGTGTATTGTGAACGTATATATGCCCTGCAGAGGAACTCACACAGGAGATAGTTTTGAAGACACTTTGGACCAGCTAAACGAAATTTTAGTAAGATTCAGTAACTCCCACAAAATCATAGTATGCGGGGATATGAACGCTTCCAACTTTAGGATACCACCAAATAAACAGAATACAGTATTTAGAGAATTTCAAACAGAAAATAATCTCGTTGATAAAGGCAATGAGAGCAAAGAAAACACCTTTGCTCACAATAATGGTTTGGATCAAGCAAAATTAGACTACATCATATGCAACAGCAGTGCAATGGACTTCGTTACCAACGATTTTCTAGAGAACGATGTTGAGCCTTTGAACGTCTCAGACCATAAGCCGCTCTCATGTTACATCCACATACAACAGAGTAAAGAAAGCATGAAATCCAAAAAGCAAACACCCTCCAGCACAAAGATCTATAGCAAACCAAGATGGGAAAAGTGCAACATAGAAAATTATAAGGAAGAAGTCAGAAATAATTTGGAACATTTAGACAAAAACGACATATCAACTTTCGATATAAACTATAAAATTGCCAGAATACACGAAACTCTGAAAAATGCAGAAATCAAAACAACAAAAGGAAGAAAGAAGAAAAAATGCACTAGCAAGAAGAAGCTATGGAATCCAGAAATTAGGGATGCTACAAAAAAATCAAAAACAGCACACGTAGAATGGAAAAATGCAAAAACTAATATCTCAAACGTAAGGAGAAAGGAAGCAAAGAAACATCTGAGGAAGGTCCAGAGACAAACAGCAGCAGCTAAAAGAAACAACTTATATGATCAAATTTCTTCAAGCTTCCAAAATCAGCAAAAAACCTTTTTCAAATTAGTAAATGAACAACGACAAAGGTCATCAAAGCAAACTGACATGATAAGAGTAAATGAAACTGAATATCTCAACATCGACAACATCATTGATGGATGGGAACTATATTTTGAAAATTTATCTGAACCAAAAGAAGATCCACGTTTTGATGCAGAGTTCCAAAAACAAGTAAATGAAGATATTGTATTTATAGAAGATACTTGCCTACGCATGCCGCCAAAGATGGAAACAGTAACACCAATGGACATAAAGAAAATAGTTACATCACTCAAAAAAGGGAAAGCTGCTGACCATGCTGGCATAACAGTAGAACATCTAGCATACTGTCTGGACGAAATAGCTCCAATTCTTGCTGATGTTGTGAATAAAATAATACAAACAAGAGAGGTTCCCCAAACATTAAAACTAGGAATTCTGACACCCGTCCTGAAGAAAGGAAAAGATAAAATATTACCGCAAAATTATAGAGGAATTACTGTTACCTCACTCCTAGGGAAAATTTTAGAAACCGTTATTAAGCTCCAAATTGAGCCAATTTTAGACCCAAGTCAGCACGAGCTCCAAAGGGGATTCACGGAATCAACATCACCACTTATGGCAGCTTTGATTATAACCGAAGCAATAAATGAGGCAAAAGACAACAGAGAACACATTTATTTAGAAACATTAGATGCAGAAAAGGCGTTCGATGTTGTGTGGCATGAAAGTCTATTACGGAAGCTATACCTTGATGGGATCGAGGCAGACATGTGGCTCCTTATTAAATCTTTACATGAAAATGCTACTACAGCTGTAAAATGGAATAACGAATTATCAAAGGAAATAACAATTAAGCAGGGAATTAGACAAGGAGCTAAGTTATCCACAGTACTATACAAAAGATTTAACAACGAAATCCTAAAAGATATAGAAGAAGCCAACATAGGAACATATATTGGAAATGAAAATGTCACCTCTCCTACATGTGCGGACGACCTAGCACTTCTACATAGGGAAACAACTAATCTGCAGGCTTTAACAACAATAGTCCATAACAAAACATGCAAAGACAGATTTACTATCAACCCTAGCAAAAGCGAACTAGTATGCATAAAAAACAGCAAACGGACAACAGCTACTATAGGAGATGTCAACATTACTATGGGAGAAGGGCAAATCAAGCAAGTAACAGAAACTAAACATTTGGGAATAGAGAGGAATGAAAGTAACACCCCAAACACTCAAGAAAGGATAAAAACAGCAAGGAAAACATTATATTCATTATTAGGAGCTGGTTTACATGGCTGTAACGGAATATCACCTATAATATCATTTAATATGTGGACAACTTATGTTACGCCCAGGATGCTACACGGTATCGAGATGCTACACATCAGGAAGAAAGATGCAAATGACCTTGAAATGTACCAGCGGAAAACACTCAAGCAGATTCAAGGACTTCCACAAAATTGTGCAACTGCGGCTGCATATCTGCTATTGGGTGCTATACCAGTCGAAGGACTAATAGACATGAGACATTTGAGTACCTTTGGAAATATACTACAAAACCCAGAATCTTTGGAATTCAGATTAGCTAAAAGACAACTTCTGTGCAAAGAACAAGATTCCAACAGTTGGTTCATCACTATGGCAGAAATAATGGAAAAATATAATCTGGCCCACCCATTGGATTACCTCGAAAAACCTCCAAATAAGGAAAAGTGGAAAAAGGAATACAAAACTCAGTTAAAACAATATTGGCATGAAAGTTTGAAAAAAGAGGCACAAGAAAAATCTAGTCTGGTATACCTATCCATGGAAAATATCAAACCAGGAAAACCACACCCGGTATGGGAAAATGCAAAAAGAAATCCGCAAGAGTCAATGAAAGCTGCGGTTAAGGTCAAGGTCATGACAGGCACATACAGGCTGCAGACAGATAGAGCAAAGCACTCAGGGGGGAGGATTTCAGATAAATGCAAACTCTGTAAACAACAAAAGGAAGATGTAAAACATTTTATTCTGGACTGTGAAAATCTACAGAATCAACGTTCATATTATTTGCAAAAAATAAGAACAATACTACAAGAAGGGCCAAACAGCAGTATGATACAACATATATTTGACAACCAAAGGATCCTGCTACAAATGTGTATTGACTGTTCACACCCAGAAGTTGCAACCCTCATTGGAGCAGATATACAACAGATAGAGATGGTTACCAGGGCCTTAGTCTACGCACTACACAGGGAAAGAACGGCGCTTATGGCAGGGTAAACAGTCTAAACGACCCTAGTCCCTTTTACTCAAAGAAAATCCTTTTATTGTAAATAGTGTAAATTCGTTTAAATTAACATCCTGATCTTACTAAAATTAAAAGTATCTCATGCGAAAATGCAAATCAAAATGTAACAACAAACCTATATTACCCTAAAAAAAAAAGAAACGTATTTTAAATTTTAGTAAAATAAATTTTGAATTTTAAACCAAATTCATTGAGGAACTGAATTTTAATTAATTTAATAGAACTTTTAGTGCAATGCCAATTATACTTACTGACTGTTCCTCCCAAACATTAACAAATTTTAACGTCTAATAATTGAAAACATAAGTCTTAAGGTATTTTTAAAAATTTGACAGAACTTTTAGCATAATTATCTCAAATGACCATTCCTCTCAAATAACAACAATTTTAATGTTTTAATAAATGTAAAATATAAAGTCTTAAGGGTTTTTACCATGTCCAACATCATTTTATTAAATAACAGTATACTGATCTGTTGTTTTTAACAAAACGCATCTTATACAGTGTTGTACATATTTTAATCTAATGTCCATACATATGTATGATATGAATCTGAACCCTTAATTTAAATTCAAGTCAATTTTTACCAGTTACTTTTACTGGGTGCTCCTTACCTAGAGGAGGGATATACACAAAGAAAGAAAGAAAGACTCATGATTTTTCTCTTTGCACCAGCTGCATACCTGAGCCATGGGCGACCCTTGCACCAGTCTTTAGTTACTCCAAGTATTAAGTTAAAAGTTAGAACTCTATTCTGATTGAGAAATTGATGATAGGCTATGATACATGTATTTTGCAAAGATCCATCCAGCATTGGCGGATCTAGATTTTTTTCCTGGAAAAAAAAGGGGGGAGGGGGTCATCATATATATGATATTGAAATGAAATAATACAGGAAGAGAAAAATGATGAATCTTACCCATTTTATCCTGGGGACTATAGAATTTGACTCACTAGAACGTGTTCTATGGACACCAGAGTTCTTCGTGGATATGCTGTTCAAGTATGCGGGAGCTTTATCATATAGTATATTATACCCGGTACACATGATTTAATCTATATGTGAGCTGCTTGATTCAAAAATTTCAAAGCTTCAATTCTCTGTAAGACAAACTGTGCCTGGGATTAAGGTTCAATATATATCGAATCATTTTATTTTGTCAAATCTGTAATTTCTTTTTCAAACAATTAAAATTTGTAAGCCCTCATACCAACTGGCACAAGCATAATCTAAATGACATTGCAGTAAAGCTAGCTGTACATAATGATTTTCTAGATGACAAAGAAAGTCAACCTCTAGCTATTTCCGTATAAAAATTTCAACCTTTGATTCACTTTTCTGACAATGGAGTTAACAATATTTTCACCACTGAGTTTATTGTCTATGAAAATACCCAGATATTGATACAACTTTGTACACCAATGATATGATTATTACATTTGACAGAAAATCATTGGCAGCTTGGGGTAATTTTGATTTGGGTCCGAAAATTATACAAATGAAGGGATATCGACAACTTATTTCAATAGTGGCAACGGAAGATTATTTATCTGAGATAACTTTGGGGTCCTTATGTGAATATAGGATAACAAATCATCTGCATACAATAAAACCTTACAATCTTCATCGATATTAATTTTCATGTCATTCACATAGATAAGAAACAGAATTGGTCTAATAAACTCCCCTGGGGGACCCCACAGGTAACATTACAAACTTCCAAATTCACGCCATTGATGTTAGTAACTTGCTTTCTCTGTGTTAAATATGATTTGAACCAAGAGATAGACTCAACCCCTAGGGAAGAAAATTTCTCACATAAACTTTGATGATCAACTGTGTCAAAGGCTTTCTGTTTTTGAAAATAGGTGTGGTCATTTTCTCCTATACTTCATTACTTGTGAACACCAGTTCTCAAAAAGTATACATGTAATTGATAGAGAATTAACTCATTTTGCATTATAATCAGTCTCTTGTCTAGTTGTGTACCTGATATTTTGTTTGAACCCCTGACCCCCAGGGTCTTCGATGGGTGTGCTCATTTTCTCCTATATAACTTTATATGATATTGTGAGGCCCTATTTTCTTTATATTTAGGTGCCAAAGTATTTATCAGAGAAATGGAAAAAAGCCCCAGCTTCTTGTGAAGTTGGACAAATGAAAATCACCAGATCAAAGTAAGTCATTTTGAAAGTCTAAACTAAGCCATAATTTTTTAATGGAAAGTCACATCTGATAGGGCTTTCCATATTCTTGTGACAAGATCTTTCAGGGCTCTTGATCTGCCTGATTTGGGGCCGATATTCTGCCCCATTCCCAATGCAAAATAGTATCTTTTTTTCCCATCTTTTTTTCCCAATTTATGGACCATTTTTTCCCAATTTGAAACCTCATAGAAAATTTGAAAAATAATGAGCTAAAAATGCAAAATATCAAATGAAAAGGCATCCAAATCTATTTATATGTTTCCCATTTTATGACAAAACAACTCTATTTTTCCCAATTTCAAAGGCCCTGGGCCCCAGTCCCAAAAATGGGTGTGAGAGCCTCTGCCTTTCTATGGATACCAACATTTTTAACCTTTTGATCTTGGCTTTGAACGTGGAGTATTACTTACATTTTACATTACAGCTATTTCACTGACAAAGATGCTGGAAGGGGCATTCATGTCATAAACTCATGTTCTTTATTTAGTTTAAACAACAAGATGATGATTTTGCTGCTGTATAAGTATAGCTTTGCAATATGTATATTAGATTTATCGTAATCAGTAATTAAGAGTTAAAACAATTTTTTTAGTCTAGTTTTATCTTCATTGATTTTGACGACTATACTAAGTGATAATTTCACTTTTTCTTCACTTGCAGATTTCCAGGTAAAAAGCCAGATGTAGTATTCTCCCTGGATGAGTCGTTGGCTAAGGCGGGACCTGGGGAGACAGCCTGCCCGAGGGAACACAGGATGGTCCTTACGGGGCTCGGCAATCAGAATCTCGTTATCTTCTCGGAGACGCCAGTCATGGTCAAATCAGGTACATGTAAACCATGTTTTATGGTTGGCCAATATTTATAGTATTAATCATAAAGTATTCGAAGTGTTATTTGCAGAAAACATAATTATGATGGTACATATTTGATGAATATAAGTATTAAAATCTGAATATTCCCTATTTCTAAAGTACATCTTTTCCTGCATTTACAGAATCGAGTACAGGTGTTGTCAGTGAAGTTGCATCAGGTATGAGTTACAGAAAACTCTCCGCAATCTCAATTTGTCACTACTTTAACTATATTACAAAAATAAAAGAAGTGTTAAAGGATAAAGTGTTTCTAAGATTTTACCATGCTTGTAGAAAGAACAGGTGCCTGTTTTACAAAATAACTTACAAAAAAAAGAGGAATTTTTGTAATTTTCATCATCAAATGAAAGATTAAAATCTTTTTCTCTTTAGATTATGTTATCCTTTCTTGTAGCATTTCTACACACTAAATACAAATTCAAAAACATATCATCGTGATTTTTAGTTTATAAGAGGTACTAAACATTCGAAAGTTACGAAAATTCCTAAAAAATTTCGTAACTATTTTTGTAAAACAGGCTCCTGCTCTCCATAATATATCTATCTCCATTGTAGAAAGACTTGGTATAGAGGGCAAAGTCATACAAAGAGCTGACTGCAGGCCAGAAGCTGATAATAATTATCTGAAACTCAAAAGGTAAGGTTGTACAAAGAGCTGACTGACAGTAATTACATCAGACCTGCCTACTTTTATGACTTGAGCGTAATTTTTATGATTTTCCACCTTTAGTTACGCTCTACACTTCAACTATTCCATTTAATGTTAAAATTTACTCTCAAGCAAACTTTTCTAGCGCTTGATTGAACAAATGTCTTCCATATCGTATAGGCAAGCGCATAAATTCTTAAAATTTTTAACAATTAGTCCATTTTCCAGAAAATGTTAATGACAGTTTTAAACCTTGATTTTATATGGACACCAGACATCACTTATGAATGGATCATACATGCAATTTGTTTCCCTTTACTCCAAGTAACTACAAGGACATATTTTTTAACTTTTACAGGTTACAGTTAGAGGCAAGGAACAAACCCCAGAGGGAAGTCAAACAGCTAGATACAGTGGTACACAACTATAAACCTATTCCTGCCAATGTAAGACATTTGAATTACTCACTCTGTCAGTTACTTAAAACCTGGAAATTGTCATGCGGGAGTAATTTCCACGCTTTGCATGATTGTATTGTAATCGTGAAAATAACCCCAGAGTAAAAATAACAGCCAGTGTTAAAGACTTAAACAGGATTTTTTTTACCCTTTTTTGGGGCCGTTATTCGGCCCCATTCCCAATGAAAAATAGTATCTTTTTTTCCCAATTGTGGCTCTAAAATTTCCCAATTACATATAGATAGAATTATCACCAAAATTACTGGTTTAAAAGTAGCAAATTTACTAATTATTTGCCATACTTTCATAAGCATAAGCCATATTGTTGAAAGCTAAGAAATTAAATCATATTTTAAAGAAAATTATTCGATTAAACATTCAATCTGAGCTTTTGATTGTATAAACTGTCATTTTACTTTCATATTACATGTAGTACTTCCCAAAAATTCCCAAACGTCGTCAATTTTCCCAATTGCACTGGCCCCGACCCAATTCCCAAATTACTGAAAAAAATCCCTGCTTAAAGGAATAGTCCTGATTTTGCCATACGCGTACTATTGCAACGGACATTTCGCAAAAATTTCCCCCAGCGAAAATAACGACGTTTACAGTATCAAGCTCTCATGCAATTCATAACAGAAAGCTTGCTATGTTTCAGAGTCAATTTTTTTTTATTCGCCTTTACTTATGGTGCCCATAATGCGTAAACAATTTTCAACTACCTAAGTTACTACACGGGATGTTTCAGTTGTAATGGAACATTATTTCATAATAGCGGTGAAATGATACATAAAAAGTGTATCACGATATTTCATTAGCTCTATTGCAATAATTGGCAAGATATTATTTCTTTCCATTTTGATCATTTGTTATGTAAAATCAGATTTCTATGTATGTTTGTCCAAATTGTTTATATTTTCTGATTGATTTTGCACATTGTCAATAACCTTTGCTTGAAAGAAACACAGACACGTCATTGAATCATTTCGATTGATTTCGTCATAATTTCTTTCAATTGTGAGCAATGTAAACCATGGATCGCTTGATTTCAATTAATCTGATTTAAATCAAAGTGATTCAATGATTTATACATATAATCTATAAGGATGCGATATATTGCAACACGCATTCCGTATCGCGATAAGATCAAAATTTATGAAATATTGCAATTTATTGATGCATCAATGTATTGTTACACCCCTATCTCATAATCCACCATTGATTAAAATTGAAGAAATGCAAAAGCCAAAATTTCCTCATATTTCTTATGAGGTTTCAAACTCCACTATTAACAACATTTGCAGTCAGCGCCATACCTTTTTAAGCTTAGAAACATGGTTAATGGAAAATATAAAACAGTGGGCAAAATAATTATGAACTTACACGCTAGTTCATTTTTGCACCCACCTGCCCTTTAAGATACAATAAAACCAATACTACCATCAGGTAGGGGGTACCAAACTTAGTCAGAATCCAAACTTGTTTACCTGTTGCACACCTGGTACCTGAGATATTCACCTTTAATTTAAAAAAATCCTGCAGGAATTTTCAATTTCCTGCAGGAATTTTTGATTTCCTGCAGGAATTTTTAATTTCCTGCAGGAATTTTTGTAATTCCTGCAGGAAAAATAATTTCCTGCAGGAATTTTTATTTTCCCACAGGAATTATTTTTTAGCTCTACTGGTCTCAGACCAGTCGAGCTTATGCGATCACCCTTCGTCCGGCGTCCGTCCGTCTGTCCGTCTGTCCGTCTGTCTGTCTGTCCGTCTGTCCGTAAACAATTCTTGTCCGGACAACTCCTCTGAAACTGTTAGAGATAGAAACTTAATTCTTTTTGTATTTTACTTGGTCCATGGTCTAGTTGTGCACCTGACATTCAGTTTCAGTCCCTGACTCCCAGGGTCTTAGAAAATGGGCGTGGTCATTAAATTCTATGTAATTTTGTCCGGATAGCTCTTCTATTACTATAAATGATAGAGACATAATTCTTTTTGCAATATGATGGGTCTGTAGTCTAGTTGTGCACCTGATATTTTGTTTGAGCCAATGACCCCCAGGGTCTTAGAAAAGGGTGTGGCCATTTTCTTTTATATTATTCCATATAATCTTATGCTTACAGCGCTGACACTATAAATAATGGAGACTAAATTCTTTATGCAATATGATGGGTCTGTAATCTCGTTGTCCACCTCATATTTTGTTTGAGTCTCTGACCCCAAGGGTCTTAGAAAATGGGTGTGGTTGTTTTCTCTCTACATGTGATCTCTTGATAGCTAATTTCCCAGAATTTATGGATAATAGTTAATTGATTTATTCCAAAATATTATCGGTTTGCAGTTTAGATGTCATTACAGTATTTTACTTCAGTCCCTGTTCCCTAGGATTCTGGAAAATGGGTATATGGCTATTTTCTCTTACCCTATCTACATGCATTTAGAGTACATAAGTGACAGAAACTATAAATATACAAAGATATTGCAATTTTACAATATTATCATAGATGAGTCTGAAATTTAGTTTTTCTCATATTTTATTTGGGACCTGACCCAGGATTTTATTTTCAATTCTATAGAAACGCTAGGGGATAGTTTCGGAATTTCCTCTGATCAATCAATCAACATGAAAATCTTTTCTATAGTGTTTATACAGTGCAAGAAAGATATCAAATAGTCAAAATGCATGTATTTCTCACTTATTTTTTATTTGTTTAACATGTTTAAGGTGTAAGATTTTTGGGGAGAGTAGTGAGAATTTTTGTTGCAAGAGTAGAATGTCCGAAGTGATCACAGACTTGAGCTGTGCTTTCTGTTAAATGGGAACACCAGAATCACAAAGATTGATCATTTTATCAAATAAAATAGCAATAATGCATCCTTCACATTGCCAAATGAAAGGAATATTGTGCTTGTGTAAGTTTTTTTTGAGGGGGGGGGGAGAGAGGGGGGAGGTAACTAGAATGTCCCTAAGTGATCACAGACTTGAGCTGTGCTTTCTGTTAAATGGGAACACCAGAATCACAAAGATTGATCATTTTATCAAATAAAATAGCAATAATGCATCCTTCACATTGCCAAATGAAAGGAATATTGTGCTTGTGTAAGTTTTTTTTTGGGGGGGGGGGGGAGAGGGGGGAGGTAACTAGAATGTCCTAATGATCACAGACTTGAGCTGTGCTTTCTGTTTTAAAATGGGAACACCAGAATCACAAAGATTGATCATTTTATCAAATAAAATAGCAATAATGCATCCTTCACATTGCCAAATGAAAGGAATATTGTGCTTGTGTAAGCTTTTTTTTTTGGGGGGGGGGGGATGAGAGGGGGGAGGTAACTCTTACATCTTTCTTTCTTATAAATTCCTCCACTGTTTGGAGTACCACCCCCCAATTGGGATGTAAAACTGTGTGGTTTGATAAAATTTTTCATAATGTTTGCATTAAAGCAAGTGACACATGTTTTAATAGAAGATAATATAACAAGAGATGCCTTATTGGCATATCTACTATGTGTTAATCAAATTTGAAAAAAAAAAAATAAAATACTAAAAAAAATCATTTGTAAAAGCCGACTCATACAAAAATATTTCAACCCAGGAAAACTTCTACCAAAATTTTCCTTTATTGCCATTTGACAATATTATCATAGATGAGTCTGAAATTTTGTTTTTCTCATATTTTATTTGGGACCTGACCCAGGATTTATCTTCAATTCTATAGAAACGCTAGGGGATAGTTTCGGAATTTCCTCTGATCAATCATTCAACTTCAAAATCTTTTCTATTATGTTTATACAGTGCAAGAAAGATAACAAACAATCAAAATGCATGTATTTCTTACTTATTTTTTAATTGTTTAAGGTGTAAGATTTTTAGAGAGAGTAGTGAGACTTTTTGTTGCAAGAGTAGAATGTCCTAAGTGATCACGGACTTGAGCTGTGCTATCTGATAAATGGAAACACCAGAATCACAAAGATTGATCATTTTATCTAATAAAATAGCAATAATGCATCCTTCACATTGCCAAATGAAAGGTGCTTGTGTAAGTTATAGAAGTTGAATTTGTAACAGGAGAGGGAGAGATGTGACTGTACCGGGAATTGAACCAGAGATCTTCTGCTATCAAGGCAGACGCTCTTACCAACTGAGCTATCTGGGCACGATTGCCCGTTCCTGCCACACTCCTCTCTACCAATTTTTCAGGTTTCCATGCACTGGAAACCTCACACAAAACTCCACTTCACTTGAGTCATTTAGTTTGGTGCCAATCCTGTAACAGGAGAGGAAAAAGATGTGACCAAAACCGTGAATTGAACCCGAGACCTTCTGCTATCTGGGCAGACTCTCTTACCAACTGAGCTATCTGGGTACGATACCTGTTCCCTGCCATAAATTAATGGTAATAAACTAATGTTTCAGGCCTTTTTGTCAATTGGACCATCGAGTCATTTTGTCCTTTTAAAAATTTGACCAATCAAAAAATATCATTTCAACCTCATGCAGATTTTGAAATATTTTTCTGAATTGGAATATATGGTAGAAATGATTAAATATTTCATACTGGTATGTAAAAATATTTTGTATTATATTTTAATAATTAGCTTCTGTCTACATTAATACCACATCGCCCTAAAGTTCATGTTCTTCGTTCAATATTCTATTTACATTGTTTTACATTTACTAAATAAATAGCCTAAAAACCTTTTTAGGTTTTAGAACAAAATGGCCGATACTTTTAAAATTTCCATCGGTAGCGCCACATGTCCTATTATATTTAATTTCAATCTGAAACTGCTTGATTACTTGATCTAAGTATTTTCACTGATCAGTATAAGAAAGAAGGAAATATCTCTATAGAGTATCCTATGCAATACTATTTCAAGCTCAAATGAGAGGTTATTTATGCCTTTAGTCTTAATTTTATCAAAGGGCATATAGTGGTAGGTCTGTCTGTTCATCTGTTTGTCTATCCATCCGACTGTCAGTATATCATTCCATTCAACTAAATTCTGATGAAAGGGTATAAGATAATAGAGCTGTCATATATTGCATGTCTATGAACCTTGAGAAGGCTCATCTTTTGGAGCCAAATTTTTAACCTTTGACCCCATCACCGACCTTTGACCCACATTTTTTGAAAAATAAAAACATCTGTTATTTTACTTTTGATACATATGGTATGTTATACATGTTGTATATACACATTTTTAGTAATTCTCTCACATTCTAGAGAAATCTAAGGCATGGTCCATTTGATATTCTTGGGGGGGGGGGACTCCGTTTTTTTTCAAAAAAAATAATTTTGCTCTGAATTTTGATGAAAAAAATTAATTAGGAATTGATGGATATGCATTAGCATGTGGTTGTTGGTTCTAATAAAAAAAAACTTGATACACATTTATCCCGCCTCTGGCAAATTTCTTGCAATCTGATTGGTCGAGAAGAACCAAATGTTATTTTGTATTATTTTACTAACAGAATATTATTTTGATATCCTGCTTCTACTAAGATGCTTTATGCTTTTGATGTCACCAAAATGCTTTAGAATATGTTGACGTAACATACACAAACCAAAACCGATTCAGCGGGATAAATTCGTTATAGAGTGTTTTACAGGGGGGATACAGAAATATATTGGGTCGATGAAAAAAGTGGTATTAGGCAAG